>JAOTOM010004555.1:0-337736 GCA_034440615.1 Ashinkailepas kermadecensis | reverse complement strand
GGTCAGGTTCCACGGTCGAAGAAAGGTTCAAGCTAGAAAGATATTTCGTTGCGCATCATTTTGTTACTGAAGAATTTTATTTTCAATCCCAGAATATATGTAGTGGAATGTTATGTGCTCTAAAATAGTTCCAGATATCAAGTCAATATCACGTCAGCTGATTGATATATGACCTGACACGACCAGAGAAAGCATGTATTCCACGCTCGGTAAGTGTACAGGCTAGTACTCAGCAAACATAACTAAACCGGGGAATTTTGCACGCCAGGTTCATTTTTAGAGTGACTGAGGTACTCAAATTGAAGTTATGAAGTTGTGTTGACTTCGAATTTTTAGGTGAAAATTTTCATTAACATTGAATTTCGCTCCGCTTTCATTTTTAAAGAGGGGAAGGGGGAGTTGACGGTGGAAAACATTTGGTTCTGCTTTCATGACACCCATTACCGTTTCCTGGATGTCTTCTTGTTCGAAAATTGTCACCTTGATCAGCTCATCACATCTTTCCAGGTATTTAACCGTGACGGGATCGGTGACCTTCATCCTATGCACGTGTCACATTTCTTAGTCTTCAGATTGCATATCATCAGTATTGAAGCAGGACATCGCATTTCTTGTACAACCAGATTCCGAAAACTACGGCGAAAATGAGCTCCTGACTACGCACCGACATTGACCTGCTTGACCTGAGATGGAACGTTTACCTGAAGAGGTAGA
The DNA here is from genome assembly GCA_034440615.1 of Ashinkailepas kermadecensis. NCBI lineage: Eukaryota > Metazoa > Arthropoda > Thecostraca > Neolepadidae > Ashinkailepas > Ashinkailepas kermadecensis. Next base: position 337,022 of record JAOTOM010004555.1, on the reverse strand, counting down.
TAAAAAAGTTATCTGTAACTCTAAGCATTCAAGGACGCGCTACACCATACCGTTTACCACATCTGTCTGTCTTGTTCAAAGCAAAGGTTAGTGATAAGAAGGTGGGGATCAAACTTACAACCCTGGCTCTGCAAGGGAAAAATTATCTCGCACTGTGTAGGTTGAGTTTCACTGATCAAATTTTGCTTGGCATTTCAGCGTTATGTCGATGGGTACCTATGGAACGCGTTCTCCTTCCCCAGTGCACCGAGAGTGAGAGAGAGAGAGAGAGAGAGAGAGAGAGAGAGAGAGAGAGAGAGAAGAAAAAAAAAAAAAAAAAAAAAAAAAAAAAAAAAAAAAAAAAAAAAAAAAAAAAAAAAAAAAAAAAAAAAAAAAAAAAAAAAAAAAAAAAAAAAAAAAAAAAAAAAAAAAAAAAAAAAAAAAAAAAAAAAAAAAAAAAAAAAAAAAAAAAAAAAAAAAAAAAAAAAAAAAAAAAAAAAAAAAAAAAAAAAAAAAAAAAAAAGGAGAGAGAGAAAAGAGAGAGAGAGAGAGAGAGAGAGAGAGAGAGAGAGAGAGAGAGAGAGAGAGAGAGAGATAGAGAGAGAGAGAGAGAGAGAGAAATGGCAAGAGAGAGGGAGAGAGATTCGGTTGGGCAAAGCTGCAACAATTTATAGCCATTCAGCCAGCATGCCTTGCATTATGTTCGATAGGAGGCATGGCATGCATGACCTGATGGGAATTAACAAATGAATATAAATTATTTAAATATCGTGTACTTGATCTACCACATGCAAGTTACACACGCATGTGTTTTGAAGCATCCGTAGGCTGCATGCCTCAGCTAAGTAAATATTGTGTCGAGAATACAGAACATGAAGAAGCAGGTGGAAATTACACAAAATTGCACCACTTTACACCCGTTCAGATAGCACGACTTCAATTATAATTGCTGAGTGTCCTTCCATGACAAATGACCCATTCGCTTGTATTTATTAGTCATATGATGGTGAGCAAGGCGGCACGAACCAACCTCACGGGTCAGTGTCACGTCACTTATTCCGTGTGGGCGGGACTGGCGCCATTTAGCCAAATGTCCCGCCAACGGTGCTGGGCACACACCGGCGCTGGTCGACAAGGGGCTGGCGCCATTTAGCCGAATGTCCGCCAACGGTGCTGGGCACACACCGGCGCTGGTCGACAAGGGGCTGGCGCCATTTAGCCGAATGTCCGCCAACGGTGCTGGGCACACACCGGCGCTGGTCGACAAGGGGCTGGCGCCATTTAGCCGAATGTCCGCCAACGGTGCTGGGCACACACCGGCGCTGGTCGACAAGGGGCTGGCGCCATTTAGCCGAATGTCCGCCAACGGTGCTGGACACACACCGGCGCTGGTCGACGCAGGTCGACGGGCGCGGCGTACACAGTGGTCGACGGACGCAGATCCATCATTCTCTCTACTATCATGCTCTTTTTCGCTCTACCGGCACAAAGCGTTGAAGTTTCTTTATGATCTTCAGGAGAAGCGGTTCACGTATCCGAGCTGCAGATGTATCGGCCACACTACACATTTTGGACGCTGAGACAAAGAAAATGGTACCTTAGTGCTGAGGTACGACCCACAGTTTTCAAGGAATGCTTGAAGGGTTACGGTTTACACATTTAATGGCCGTTAGAGGCTGACCGATATACCGCACGCTTGGCCGACCCATCAATGCCATCGGATACGTTTTTGCCGTGCGGGGTTGCCAAAACAAAATCCACTCACATCTGATCCTAATCTTTCTGGTGGCTATACATATTTATAAAGTTATGGTCCTTTTATATTTCCCAGAGCAACCATCGGAGAAGAGGACTTTCCACAGTTCGGAATGCACCTGCAGTATGCAAGGAATCAGCACAGACTGGAAAGCCGCCACTGCAGCCGTGTTTTGCGTTGGGAAGATAAACCATGCAAAAGCTTTTGTATGAATCGCTGGTGCATAGCGGTAGCGGATGAAGAGAGCATTGCGAGTTGTCCCAATGAAAACCTTTAACCATATCTTGGACGACGAATAACAAATTTCGAGAGAAAAAACGCACCGACCAAGACCTTACTGCCTTGAGGCCTGTTTACACGAGGCGGAAACCCAGCAGAATCCCGGCAGATTCGTGACGTTGTCAGGACTGAGCAGGATCCGGCAGAACCGAGCAAAATCGAGCAGAACCCGACATCGGCGACGTCCGGAGCCTCTGACGTCAGAGCATAAATGGATGACGTCACGCAATGAATTAGCCATAGCGATTATGATTTAGTAGCTTTGTCCACGTCGGCGACGTTGGCGGCAGGAAACTTGACATATTTCAAGTTGTCTGGCGCGTTTTGCAGTCGGACGCGGGCGTCGGACGGCTTTGTGGTGTTGTTCGACCTTTCGGTGGCTACATTTGTTAAAATTGAATACTGTGAGTGTTGTGGATGGAAATATCGGTGAGTAAATTGTGATTTGCCTTGTCGTTTGTAATATGCCTGCAATCCAAATAAATGCTTGATGATGGCATACCTAATTCACGTGTTTTCTTTGGAAGGAGGCTCATGCCACCAAACGGTGTCTGCACAGGGGTGGAACTTGGTGCACTTTTGGTTTTGCTGGTGCAGCACCAATGGCCAAGTTTAGCATTAGGCTTTTGTTGTTGCATGAAACAAATGAACTCAAAAGTTGGCTTGGCAACAGAAATCATTTTGTAAAGTTCATTCTTTCTATGGAACACCCATACCGTTAATGATCAAAATTTGCAAAGTTGTGGTCGTTACCCCCTTAACCGCCTACCTGTTCGGTTCCTGCGCCCGGGTCCTTCATCCTGGTAGGAATGAGCGGTTTTCGGCACCATGCTCAGCTCTTTAACAAGATGATATTTTCCTCTGCTTTCCAGTTAGCGTAACCTCATTACCACGTCCTTCATTACCATTGACGTGCATGAGCTAGTACCAAATATCTAAGATTTAATGCTATCTGGGTACCTCCGTGAGTGGTACCACTTCAGTCAATTACTACTGCAGCGGATCATTTGTGGTGCTGTTAACGAGCAACCAAAGCGCTTCATGCGCATTGGATATATGGCATCAGCCTGCTTGTATGACGTTGGCAGAATGAAGCGTGACGTCAGAGTCTGCCGCCGCCTGCCACTTTCTGCCGCTTCCTGGCAATTTCTGCCGCCGACGTCGCGAACGTTGGGTCTGCCGAGGCAAGATTTTGCCGGAATTTTGCCACGTGTAAACAGGCCTTTACTGCCAGAGATAGTTACGCAGTTGCTTAAAGTACTGCGATTGCGCCTGGACAATCAAATGGTCAGCTCCGATGATGCCCCATTAAGCGTAGAAACATGCCCGTCGGTCGCCAGCGCAATATCAATCAACGTGTGACGATCAACAGATCACACACAGACGCTATGAGTGTCCCGCCGTCGGTCAGTACGCAATGGTGAGGACTCAGACTCGCAAATATTGAAAGCCTGATGTCTGGGCTATCATTTCATTCCTAAAAAGCAGCGCACAATTTCCGAAGATTGCACAAAAATAGCTTCAAGTAGCTAAAAGCTTTCCTGCTGCAATGTTGTACTTTATGCATGTCGACGGGTTTTAGCATCCACCTGCCAGTGCACAAGCAACTAATGTCGTCAGATAAAAGTAACCACTTTCCTCTTCAATTGGACGTGCGTGGCTGAGTGGCGTAGCCAGGACTTGATCCAGGAGGATGTCCAAAGGGGGCACCCCTACCTACCGAGGCCCCCTATTTTCTCGGAACGCCACGCCAAGCCATAAAAGGTAACATGCAAATGTTCTAGTTCTTGCAACATTTTGTCAGACGTTGCACCTGATGCATATGTCTTCACATATTTTGAGGAATTAAAACCGTAAAATGTATTGCAGTTAATCAAATGCGATCACTTGCTGGTACATTAGGCGGAGAAAAGCTCTATTGCCGCCGTCTTCCTGGATCTAAAGCACCCCTACGACACCATCAGCATAACAACATTATTACAGCATCTACATGACATAGACATACAAGTGCGACTAGGACATCATGGAGGGGGGAGTTATTTTTTTTAGGCGGGCCGGACCATAAAAGTCATTTGCGCCGCCTTTAAAGCGAGTACGTTACATGTCTGTCTATAATAGCGAGTGTTTGCGATCAAGGTGCAGGCAAGTGGACATTTACGTTAAGGGGATTTTACATTATAGTTTGTGTGATAATTTAGGTTCTGGAGGCATTGGCTGGGTTGGGGACATCTCCCTGATGTCGACATGGTTTTAATTTTACTTTACTCCTCCACAAAATAATTTGTAGTTTGGGTGGGGGTGCTGGTGTCTTGAGAGTGGCGAGAAGTTGATTTTGCCAGGGTGCCGGCTTTAGCCTACTCTTATCGAAGAGCACCGAGGGATCTTTACCGTGCGAACAAGGAGGTAATTGTCCACACCGCCTATCACGCCGGCCGCCGCGTGTTAGTTGTTAGTAGCGGGTTAGTCTAAACATGCCATGCGGTTGTCAGTTGGGTTAGTACGGTGTTCTGCAATTCGGCTCTTCTACGTCCGGTACGCCTGCATGCACCTCTGGGTAGCCGTTTACGTTATGAGTTGCAAGGCAAATGGGCTCATGTACGTCCGATGGCTCCTCTGGGTAATCGTTTTACGCTACGCTAATTTTTGTTTTTAGTTTTCGTTTTTATGTTTTCCTAAAACAAGTCGGCTCCTCTACTTCCGACGGCACCGCTAGGTAACAATTTATTTCTAATTGGAAAGCAAATCGGCTAATGTACGTCCGACGCCATGCGGGGATGGCTATTTACGTATTTCCTTCGAGTGTTTCGTTTTCATGCATTGCGAGTCGATGCGAGTGTTGGTGATGTGGTGCCGACAGTGCTCCTGCTAGTTTTGTGGCATACAAATATTCAAATAGTAATTGAAGGAGTTATGGGTGTTTGTCACCGAGAAGCGATGGAAGCGATAGGGTGATACCCTCTCTTTGGCAGAATGCTTTAAGTGGTTGTCTTTGAGAGCTAAAGCTACTGCAGTCTAGCAGGATGTGGTCTATGCTTGTAACCTTGTGCTATTCTCAATTTGGTTTTGGAATGCCCCGGGCGGGCGGGGGGGGTCGGGGGTTGCCGTTGGGGGCGTTTTTTTTCCCGTGTTCGGGGGGGGGCCTTTTGGCCGTTTTTTTTGTTTTCTCGCCGGGTGGGGGGCGTTTATTGGGGGTGGGGGGCGGTTGGCCGCTCCATGGGGCGGCTCCCCCAGCCTTGGGGCGGGGTCGTTGGAGCCCCCTAGGCAGGGGGGGGCCGGGGACGGGGGGGGGGCGCTTCCTGGGGGGTTTGGGCGCGGGCCGCGGGGGGTTGTTTGGGGGGGGGCGCGTGGGGGGGGTTGCTTTTGGGGGGGGGGGGTTTTGGGCGGGTGGGGGGGGGTGACTTTCGCGAGGTTGGGGGGGGTGTGGGGGCGGGGTGGTTTGGGGGGGGGGGGGGGGCGGGGGGGGGGGGGTGGGGGTGGGGGGGGGTTGTGGTTTGGTTGGGGGGGGGGGGGGGGGGGGGGGTGTCTGGGGGGGCTGGGTGGGAGTTGTTTGGGGTGCGGGGGTGGGGGGGGATGGGGGTCCGGGGGGGGGGGGGTTGGGGGGGGGGGGGGTTTGGTGGGGGGTTGGGGGGGGGGGGGGGTTTGGGGGGCCGGGGGGGGGGGGGTGGGGTTTGGGGGTCGCCTTTGGGTTTGATGTGTTGTTGTGGGGTTGTGTGGGGGGTGGGGGAGAAGGGGTTTCCTCGTTCCTCCCGGGTGCGGGCTCTCCGGTTTTTGGGGTGGGGGGAGTGGGGGGTGTGGGGGGGGTTGGGTTTGGGGGGGGTTGGGGGGGCGAGGGGTTACGGGGTTTTCGGCTACCCCAGTTTTCTTTTTAGGGGGGGGGGGGGGGGCGCTTTCGGGGGGGGTTGGGGGGGGGGGGGCCATTGGGTTGTAAGGGAAAGCCTATTTTTTTCCTTTCGTGGGGGGGGGGGGGGGGGGGAGAGGGGCCCCGGGGGGGGGGTTTTGGTGAGGAGTCCGCTGTGGCGCGTCGAGTCGGGTTAGCGGTCCTGGTTGGGTGTTGTTAGAATGTCGTAGGTGCGTCGCAGTGAGGTGTTGTGTATTGGTCACCATCTAATTGAGGCAGTGTTAGTTTTGTGCAACCAGTTCTAAGTCTAGTGAGGATGACCTCTTTTTTTCGGTGAGATTGATTTGATGTGTTCCATGTGCCTATCGTTGGTTTCATTGAGTGGGGGTGGTTGGATTTGTGTTGTGTTGAGTTGTGTTGTGTCCATGTGTTCTGTTGATGCTGGCGAATGTGGCGTTGTAGGAGTACTTTGCAATCGTCTACCGAATATTCCACGCTAGGGTAAGTGTTCGATGCTAAGGCTTGCTTTGCGACCCGGTCTGCTTCTTCGTTACCTGGAATTGTTGGCGTGGCCCGGAATCCAGAGGAAGGAAAAGTTCACGTTTACGTTACGGGCCTCGATTTGTTAGATTCTATCAATGACATGATGTGGACAGTCGTGGGGTGTTGCTAATTGACTGGAGGACGGATTTGGAGTCTGAACAAATTACTACGTTTCTAGCTTTACGCCTCATGATAATGGTGATAGCGGCCAGAATGGCCATTGCTTCAGCGGAGTAGATGGAGAAGTTATCCGGTAGACGCTTTGAAAGTCTGAGACCTTGTCCAGTGATGCCGATGCATACCTTAGCCTCGTGTTTCGACCCATCCGTGAATACGAGTGATTTGTGATTGTTGTGATCGGCGAACTTGTGGAAGATGCCAAGAATTTCCGCCGATGTGATAGCGCATTTCATCTCCGAGAGCAAGTACTCGACCTTTGGTTGACTGAAAGTCCAGAATGGCCTAGTGGACGGTCAAGCTGCAAGGGATGGTATTGCGAGGTTAAGAACTGAGAGAGCCGTGGCAATTTGAATGCTATATGGTGGAAGTTTGCGCCCAAATCGGCTCTTGTCGCATCTGTCAGGCGTAAAGCAGCGCTGTGCCGGATTATTTTTAATGGATTTGATTTTGATGTGGTAGCGGCACACCTGTTGTTTCCTCCTGAAGTGGAGTGGGGGCGTGCTTGCGTCCACTAGAAGACTGGCTATCGGTGTGGTGCTGAGGGCACCTGTGGCTGCTCTGATGCAGCTATTTTATATTATTTCTAACTTTTCGGCTCTGACTTTCTGAAATGGCGGCAAAAATGATGCTATTGTATTCTAGGATGGGTCGTATGATTGAGGTGTACAGTCGCAGGAGTGTTTTCCTGTCTCCGCCCCAGTCTGTGCCTGCAAGTGCACGGAGTATGTTGACGCGCTTCGCGCATCGCTTCGAGATGGAGGTGGTGTGGGTGTTGAAACTGAGTTTTTCGTCTAAATGCACTCCTAAGAACTTGAACCTATTCACCTGTTTGATGGCTTTGCCATCGATTTTAAGTATACTTTTGGGTGTGGGGCGGAGACGACTATATGTGACGGTGGCCGATTTTTCTGCGGATAGGGTGAAGCCCCAAGTTTTGCACCACTTTGCAATGTGGCCTAGTCCTGCTTGAATGTTTTTTCAGCTTTAAGGAAACATTATGATGTTGTCCAAATGGCTATGTCGTCCGCGAAAAGTGAGTATTGAAGTGAAGTGTCCGTGTGGTCAGGAAGTATGTCGTTGATCATGATGATGAAGAGGCTCGGTGAGAGGACGCTCCCCTGCGCCAGGCCCTGCTCCTGAGTTGTGGTGTTTGATGTGACACTGCCGCATCGGACCTTAAGGGTCCTGTCTCTAAGGAAGTTGAGAATTAAATGTGCGATGTGTCCGCGTAGGCCTATCTTGTGGAGTTTGTGTGTCAGTGCGCACTTGTGTACTCGGTCGAATGCCGCAGTGATGTCTAAGTAGGCAGCTACTGTCGTGTGTTTGATACGTAGACCACTTTTTATGTCATACACTAATCTAATGAGATTGTCTGTAGTTGATTTTTGACACTGGAAGCCGCACTGAAATTCGTCGAGCAGGTCGTTGTGTTCCAGAAATTTCCTCAATCGTGCGTTGACCATGCGCTTGACCAACTTGCTAGCACAGCTAGTAAGTGAGATGGGTCTATAACCTTTTGGGGTGGAGTGATCTTTGTGCGGCTTTGGCAATGGAATGACTACGCTCTCCCGCCAGGATGTGGGAAAGGTGTTGCTTTGGTACAGTTCATTTATGGCTGTTAGTAGGTACGTTAGGGAATGTTTGCTGATACGTTTAAGAGACTGGTAATGGATGTCGTCCGGCCCAACCGACGTGTTTCCACACTTGCTGAGGGCAAGGTGTAATTCGTGCATAGTAAACGACTGATTGTAGAATTCTCTATTGCTAGAGCTAAAATTTGCTTCGGAAGTAAGGGCGTTTAAAGCGCTTACTATAGTGGTGTCGTAGTTGCATGATACGTTGGCGTAGTGTAGCTTAAAGTGGTCTACGACTTGTTGATGGTCTGTGATGTGCTATCCTTTCACCGTCAGCTGAGGGAAGGGGTCTGGTGTTGGGCGTTTCACGTTGAAACGCTTCATCAGGTCCTAGATGCTGCCGGTAGCGGCGAACCTATTGAATTGAGAGGCAAAAGTCTGCCAACAGTTTTGGCGTGCTGTTCGAATTGTGTACCGGCAGTGTTTTTGAGAATGTCTGTATGCTCATAGGTATGCTTCGCATACGCATCTTTTGAATTGTTTGTGGGCACGGCGCCGTGCGGCGATTGCCCTTTGACAGTCCGGGGTCCACCATGGCGTAGATGCCTTTTTCATAGGTTTGTTACTTTTTGGGACTGAGTCTCGTGCTGCTGAGCTGATGGCCATTAGGATTGTCTCGAACTTTCTGGTCTCTGAAGTTGTTAGGTTGAGGTCCACCTGTTCCTCGAATTTAGCCCAGTCCGCTCTTTTCAAGGTCCAATATGGTCTAAATAGCTTAGTGTGGTGGATAGCGTCCGTGCTGAGCCTAATTGTGATTGGGTAGTGGTCGCTCAGCCCAGGAACGTCTGAAACTGACCAGTCAAATAGTGAGCTAAGTCGTTGATAGCAGCAGTCCATGCAACTGTCCGATCCTTCTAAGGTCGGGTTGTAGTGGGTGGCGGCCCCGGTGTTATGAAGCACCAAGTTGTGGTCCGAAATAAACTGGTGAATTTCGCGCCCTCTAGCGTCAGTCTGGTCGCTTCCCCAGGAGGGGTGTTTTGCATTAAAGTCTCCCATAATGAGAACTGGTGGAGGGGCCTGAAGCAGCAAGTCGCTCAGCTCCTGTGGTGTGGGGGTTTCAGCTGACGGCGAGATGTATAGTGAGACGACTTTGGTTTGCTAATGGGCGATTTTGAAGCTGACTGCTACGCAATTCCGGGGAGTATTTAACGTTACTGGACGATGAGGTATGCTGTTTGCAATGAGTATGGCTGCGCCCTATTCCCTATGTGGGCCGTTTACGTTGTCGACGTGCCGAGTGTAATCTGATATTTTGTTCCAAGTGGAGTCAGCATCTCGACAGTGAGTTTCTTGGAGCGCAGCTAGTAATGGTTTTTGTTGCAAGAATTCCGATTTGAATTATATGAACTTGCCTGGAAGACCACCGGTGTTCCACTGCAGAAAAAGTCTCATTGCCGAACGCGCTTAGTGGCTATTGGTGTTCCTATACTGGAGTGGTGTCGGTGTCGAGTTGGGGAGAAAGGTTGCACCAGTGAACGGAGAGAGGGTTGGGAGGTGACCCAGGCAGGGGTGGTAGCACCTGGACCTGGTCGCACGGGTTCTGGGAGGTGATTGGGTGGAGTGGCGGTGGGATTTGCGCTTGGGAGGCGCGGTGGGTTCGGGCGGTATTCGTTGGTCTGGAATTGTGGTTTCGACGGGCTTGGCAAGAGTGGTAGGTTCAGTCTCGAGTGCTGGCCGAGGTTTTGGAGTGAGTTTGCGTGGGTCTGCAGGAGTTGAGGGGGGGGGGGGTGTTCGGTTTCGCAGGAGATGGTGACCGTGGACTTGCGGGTGATCTGGGTGGATATTGTGGTGGCCTTGGTTCTAGGCCTTGGTTTGGGCCGGCCGGATGGATGTGGTAGGGCCCGATATCCTGGAGGAGGCAGTGGAGGGAAGGTCGCGCCTGAGGTGGGATAGGGGTAAATGTAAGTACATATATACATATATATATATATATATATATATATATATATATATATATATATATATATATATATATATATATATATATACTTATATATATAATATATATATACTTGGTAGACAAACTTAAATATTTTCATCACAGGAGAAGCATGTACAGCATAATTTAATACTTTCACTAAGGGGTTTACATCAATTTAAAAACCTTCTCATAGCAATGACGTCACATATGTGGGGTCTCGAAGCAGACAAGCCCGAAACGCACAGGGAACTATACGTTGGATTGTTCCATGCAGTTTTTCAACCGATTCGCGTCATGGATACTAAGGCGAGGGCTTCTGATTCCGAAATGTTGCCAATTTTAACGAAAATATGAAGCTTGGAAGGGTAGGTTATCTATTATTGTGATAATACAGGAACTAATATTTTTGTTTCAAATCCGGCGCAATGCGGTGCGTACAAAAAGCAAAAGCTTGCGCTATGTTCATGGGTAAAATGAGTAAAATAATGGAAAAGGCAATGACATAAATTATGTGTGGATTAGCTGAACAAACACCATGGCTTCCCCTCAGCAAAACAGAAGCCATTTATACCTAGTTCTATAATTGGCATTCCATTGTGGGGTAGAATGCAAGCTGCATCCCAATGTACGTACTTGATAAATGATCAATGAATAGCATGCCAAGTTTATTTTAAGTTGTGAATATCGCACATTTCACATCACATGATTGGTAAAATACAAGGGCAAATACATAGAGATGCAGTTGAAATGAACATGTGTATTGTGGTAGTTTGGCAGATGTAAAAGCATACCTTCAAGAGCATTATTGTGATGGGACAGAGTGGGTAGGATACCTGCTCCAATTACTGCAATATATTGATGATGTCCATGGAGATATTGCAAAAAGGGACTGCTATCAAATGACAAATTGCAGGGATGATTTCGCTATACGCTATGGATTTTAGACAAGGTACACATGTTTTCAGGTTAATCTATACATGGAATGCCAGGCATGTTGTGGAATTTGAATTAGCTTACTTCTAGGGAGAAATACATTGTGCATGTGTAGCAGTTCATGCAATCAATTGTCGGTAGGTGTAGGCAGACATGATCAACTACCTGCAGATGTAGGCTGACGTGATCAATCATATGTAGATAGGTGGAGAGCAGCATAATCAGTGATCAGCAGGTATAGTCCAATGTCATCCAACATCTTCAAGCAGCATTTCGATGATACAAAGTGAGCAAGATGCCCTCTACAACTAAAGCCATGTTTTGTGATGTTGTGGAGATAATGCGAAAAGCAATGACTATCAAATGGAAAATTGAAGTGATTCATTAGCTAGAACTGCTATGGATTTTAGATGGAGGACAAGGATTGTTCGCTGAATTTTTATATGGAATGTCAGGCATATTGTGGAAGTTCACTGAGCTTGAAAAAGTATTACAAGTATACTACTTCTGGGGTTTCTGCAGTTTTTTTTTGCAAAATGTAATGGCAGTCTGGCATTATTGTGCTTTAAGGTATTCACGAGACAAATTTTGCATACATTTTACCTGCATGAAGCAAAGTGGTTAGGTGCGGCTATGTCAGATTTGGTTAGGTTTTTATCTTGGAAATTGTGTTTTTATTTTTGAGAATTTTTTGTTCTTAAGGAAAATTTAGGCCATGTTACATTAGGTTTGCTTTTTCAAGTAAACATTTTTAGATAAAAGATTGCTTGAATTTTGGGCACTTTTTCGATTATTTTCTTCCATGGGAGGTTAGGTTACGTTAGGTTATGCTATGCTGTACTTTTTTGCATTATTTTTCTGCTATATTACCCATCTCCAAGCCAATTTTTGGTGTTATTTTGTCCGCCAACTGAAAAGTATGCATTTGCAGAGAAAACGAGTAGCCACATCATATTGACCACATTCATGAACATTGTGCTGGAAAAAGAAATTCTAAGAATTCAAAAATTGCCTTAGAGCACAAATTTGTCAAATACCTTGCCATCTTCAGCATGCTGTAGTCAGCTAGAAAATGGCAATTCTCTTCACTTGATGCTAATATGAAAGGGTTGTGGACATCCATGTTTCCAACAAGATGGATACTAACAAGTCACAGTTCCCATCTTTGTGAAAAGTATAATTATATTTTGTGGGAGATTTCACAAAAATGGAAGATAAAATCACCGTTTTCAAGCTAAACCTTGATGTGAAAAATCTCAATGTTTACACTCCTGAGGAAAGTATTCTGGTTCCAGCCTCCCCCTCATCCTTAGGCGTGCCCACGCCTATCAAAGTACTCGTATCCCTCTCTACCAGTGGTGCATATACATAGAAATGTTCGTCACAGCAAGCGGGGCCACTAACAGAGATCAGCGGACTGTCTCGACGTGCAGAATCGCTCGACAACGTTTTCATCTTGTCGGCCGTCGGGAGGCCGATGAGCTGTGCTTCTGATTTACTTGCAGTTGCAGTTATATACATCGGCACAAACAAGAATAACAGCGCCGCTTTCTAAAATCCCCTCAGGATTTGCCTAAAATTTCCACGTGGCAAAACGCCGCGATCACGCACAGCGTCCCAATGAGTATTGGCGACAGTCAAGCATCGCTGAACTCCAAATATGTTAATTTGGCCAATCACAAAGCGAGGCATTCGGAGGCGCTTCTTTGAATTATTTAAGTAATTTAGAGACTTTTTTAAAAAATGCATGCCCCCGTCGTCTTTAAAATTAAAAATCACTAGTGGAACTTGAAAATAATACCGTCTTTCCCGACATGAAACTTGTCCATTGTACTTATGTGCGCCGCCGAGTGGGGCGACAGGGAGCCCGTTCGCGGAGCACTTTATGCTCGGGAACGGGCATAAAGTGCTCCCTTAAACTATTAGCATAAAGGGAGCACCTTATGAGTGCTCCCTTCATGGCCGATGTAGTGATGCTGATGTCGGACGAGTACTGGTCGTACAGGAAGTAATCGTCCAGCACATGCGTTTTACTGAGACTGGAGCACAGAGTTCCTAAAACATGTGTTGCCTATGTTTCGTATCCCGATGAGGCCGAGCCAGTCGCTGGCGCTTCCACTGCGCGGCCATAACCGCTTCCTCTGCCTCCACTCACACCTCAGTCGCCATCGCTGCCATCGTTGCTGTCGCCGCCATTGCCGTCAGCCAGGCTGTCGCGACCGCTCTCGCAGCGACACGTGGCAGACGTGTCGACCACAGCCTGACTGAAGTCAGATTCAATTATCTCAATTCTCGTCAATTCTCAATTCTTCAAGTGGCGCCACTATGCGGCCAGACGAAGGTCTATCTGTGGGTCAGGCTGTAGCGAGCATAGAAGCCGCGTTGCCACGCGCGATTGCGGCAGAAATGCGCTGTCGCGGCCACGCTGTCTCACGGCGCTCGCCGGTGCGGGCCGTTATGTGGCACTCGAGCTCCAGCACAAACTCTGAGGTGGGAGGTCCTAGGACACCGGTCGTCTCAACGGCTACGGGATCGAACCTGTACCGCGAGCAGAGGTCGGCGTAGTGGCGGCGTTTGCGAGCTTCTGCCGCACGAGCCGCGGTCCTGGGCCGATTGCACCAGTACAGTGACGGCGAAGGTGTCTACACAGGTAGCGTCCCATGCCAAGCACCTGCCTCCTTTGAATGGGACCAGCGTAAGCCCATTTGGCCGCTTGCCGTCACCTCGGTCGAGACCCACCGGCTCCAGGATGGCAGGGATGCCCGAACTTGAGGTCGTGTTTCACTACGTCACTCAGGTGAGTGTGACGTGGGAGGCGGCTAACGCTCCTGAGGAAGGATAGTCCGTGGTGTCCAAGCCAGTCAACAAGGCGGTTGCATTGGCGACAGCGGTGTGGTGGTTCGCACACTGCAGCCCCGAGGCGAAGCGTCACTGTCACACGGATTGTCTCGTCGTCCAAGTGAAGACCGAGGTTGGCTGCAGGAACGGCTTGCAGCCAGGCGGCGGTATGTGACTGTGTGGCGGCGAGTAGGCGCGCACGATGCACCCTGGTTGGCTACGCCGATCAGCTGGTTGCGTATCACGGTGGCGCCCAGGCTGTCCCATGCGCGCTGACTACCGGCGGATGCCGCGTATGGCAGCTCTCTGGCCTTCGTCAGCTCCGTGAAACGCTGCTCCGGCCGACTGTAGCGAAGACGGCGCCTCGCTGTCTAAGAGGTCTGGGCACATGCTGCGGACCAGCGGAGGAGCTGCGCTCAATGAGACCACATAACAGAATAGTGTCTAGGTCTCCACCGAAAGCACCCCGAGGCCGCCCAGTCTGAGCAGCAGCGTCGCCTGCTCCCACGCCGTATAGCTGACGTAGACGTTGGAAGCCGCTACCAGTGTCCCGCGGATCAGCTCATCAATATCTGCGTCAGACTCCTTGTACCGGGGTGCAGAGGGCGGTAGGTATGACAAGCGTGACGCCAACCCGTGGTGGACACGGAAGAAGACAGCGGTGTGGCTGTCAGCGGTGTGGGCACGCACATGTGCGATGTTCCCTGGGGCGATATTGACGGCAGCGGTGAAGTCGGCGTCGTACAGCGGCGAGCCGATGAGCGTGAAGGCGTCCAGAGGAGTTCTATTTACTCCGGCAGTGTGCCACGTATTGCACTCACAGCTGAGTCGAGAAATGAAAAAGACGGGGCGCCCAGAAATACAACCTCGCAGTTATCGGGGTTCAGCTGAAAACCAATCCCTGGCAGAGCTGAGGCGAGCGAACGGAGATCAGCTGCGACAGTGTCTACCGGGCCGGCGATGATGGCGTCGTCGAGGTGCCATGTGTTCATTGCTGACCGCATGGCCCGAGCACAAGACCAGGACACGGAGGTTAGAGGCGTCTGGTACGGTGGCCGCGATATATTCGCGAGCAGCGTGCACGGCGGCCTTGCACCCCAGCGGGGTGCCGACTTCGAGTTGGATGTGGCGGAGTTCTGCTCCGAGTGTGCTAGAGATGTGTTGCGCACCCATGCGCCCAGGCAAATGGTGTTATACACTGCCAACATATATTGGTCGCAGTCCGTCGTCTTTTTTCCGTAGCGCGCAAAACGCATACAGCGCATCACGTCCGGAATCCGGGACGTGGCCACCCCGCACTAGGCTAGTCAGAACAATGACCTATACACGAGCAAGCGACGGCCAGACTCTGCTTCCTCTCGGGACAGCAGCTGACGCAGATGGAGCGGCCGTATTCCGTAGAGGCCGGCCGACGAACCAGGCGGCATGGTGGAAATGGCGTCCTGTACCTGCTCTTCCGTTGACGGTCAACGGTGGTGGAGGGTGAAGCTCCTCGTCGTCCGGTGCTGGCGGGTGCTTGCAGCGTAAGGCAGCGGTGACCTCGTCTATCGGCTCTGCAGGCGTATCGCTGGATGTTTGGACACGGAGGGCCTCGCGGATGTCTCCACCCGCACATTTAGCGCGAACTCTGCGCGATCTAGTCGGTAGTCGTCATGCGCGGAGTGGCGGCATTGCGCTGCTCGGGTGCTGGCTGCGTGGCCATGCTGTCCATCTCAGCGATCTGTCGTCTTATGTGTGAGGCGGCGGTGAGGTGGGGTCCTCGATTTTTGCGGCGTCGGAGGCATGCAGCGCGATGAAGGAGAAGAATAGAAACGTCCACCAGGATTGTGTGGTCGGGTTGCTCAAGGCCTCGTTCAGCCGGTTGTATAGCGAGTCGGCGACTAGTGAGCGAGCTGCCTTGGGAATTCGGGCGATTACATTCGTACTCGATCGGAGCATGGCCAAGCCCGAGGAAATACCGCAGGCCGGGGCCTCCGACGGTGGGATAGATGGAGAGGTAACAGCAATTGAGCGGTCAAGGCACGGTTGTCAGTGCCATACAGGGGGGGTGGGCACGAACCTGGGCGGCTGTAAGCCAAGCACAGGATGTATGCCAGCGCTGGCTACAGGAGCTACATGTGATCGCGGATTTCCGCGAACTCCGTCTGGCGCAGGCCGCGCAACCGACTGAGGTCTCGTTGCCATGGGCGATGGCCGTGGTGTCCGCTGCCGCCTGTGATTGTCTTTGCTGGTGTGTCGTAGAGCTGGCGTTTAAGCTGTCCGTCTATCCGCTGTGCTTGCGGTGGTCGTGACACCTCATGGTCCAAGCGTTGATGCAGGCCACCGATTGCCATCGCTACATGATTGTGCTGACGCTGGTGCAAGCTGTCGCAGGATTGCGGCGCAGGAATTCAACGACAGCTGTCGCATCTCCAGTTGATGTTGGTCACCGCAATCTCCCGCAGGTCTCTGCGTCTCAGTGCAGCACAGTGGTCATGGAACCACTGCCCGCTCTGGTAGCATCGTGCGGAGCTCCGACCAACATTCAGTTTGCACAAGCGCATGGGTAGGCTGTCTTGGCTCATCAGGTACTGGCTCAAGAGATACCTCTTTTCAGTTAACTTTCTTGTGCTCAATGAGGTTTAGGTATCTTTTGCTTTCATTTTTGATAATCTAGACATTTTGTTTGGGATGACAGAATAATGTGCGTACTGACAGTACATACGTCATAACGTCACGTTCAGGAATTTCATTTAGATTGGGCTTCATTATTCGGAATTCCCAATTTGTATTGACGAAAAATAGTCTCGTCAATGCTTATCTCAGAAAATATGGCTCCATGCTGCTCCATTTTAAATTCTGATGCTGCCTCTGGCCTAAAATACAACACTTCATAATGCAGCCAGCGGTGAAACTCAGTGTGTCAAAATACGGCAAGCAAAATCACACAGGCACGGAGCACGCAAAAGGTCAACCGTCGGCTATGCTATCAGCCGACGGGTGAGTCTTCTTGGATGGGACCAAACTTGATGCGTCAGCTTGGCGTCTTCACGTGCAATCTGTGTAATCATGTGTTCTTGTAATATCAGTATACATGAACTTCATATGTACCGCTTCGCTTTGTGAAGTAATCTGGGCCGGTATGCATACTCCCAAATATTACCGATCGGTCCAAAGCGATTTGATGCCCTTCTCTAGAGTTAACACTCAAAAGCAGAAGCCCAGCCAAGGGCTGGCGGTGGCGGTATCCTCTCCCCTCCCTAACAAACAAAAAATACACTAGATGAAGCAAACTGTGGGAATCACACCACGCTAAACCTTAAATTTTCGGTGTTCTTTGCGCGCCGAAAGTGGTCTCGTTTCAGCTCGATGGAGGAATCTCAGGAGATTTTGACGCAAAACTGGAACCAGTACGGCCCTCTGGGAGATGAAAAATCGCTTGAAGCTTGAGGGACCCTGGACATTGGAAGTTCATTTGGTGCTGGAGGGGCCCTTGCAGCTGGTGGGATAGTTTGAATTGAAGCAGGAGGGATCCTGGAAGCTGAAAGGACGCAGCTTCCAGGGACGCAGCTTTAGTTGCATGGCCCCATGGAGCTCGGTTGTCTCCCCAGGAGTTGGAAGGCCTCTGATAGAAGGATGCCTGACATTCTGGGGCCATGGGAGATAGAGCCCTTGACATGTGAAAATGTGCGGGACCTCTGAGATTTTGAGAATCCCCAAACAGCTGGAGATGCTTTGGGAGATGGAGAGCTTCTGGGAATTTGTGAAATTTGAGGGGCTCCTGAGAACTGGAGGAGTCCCGAGTGTTAAATAACCAGCTAGGAAAAGGAGTGGTTCCTGGGAGCTGGAGTGGGCCCCTTGTAGCTGGAGTAGCCCTTTAGAAAGCTGGAAGGTCCCCTCGAGGCAGGAGGTGCCTTTACAAGCTGTAGGGGCCCCATATAGCTTGGTGAGTTCCGCTTAAGCTTGAGGAGCCCAGGGAGTTACAGAGCATCTAGGAGGTTGGAGAGTTCGACGCCCTCTAGAAATAGGAATAGTATCAGCTGGTGGAAAACGGGCCTTTCTGACCGCTAAAAAGATCCCTTCTGGACCTACAAGAACCGGAATCATCTTAGCATATATTTCTTTAAAGGGCACATACCCCTCCGACATCCAATGCAGTGCTATGTGCCTCTTTAATGCTAATTTGTGCCCACGAACACGTCAGTAGGGAAGCTCAAGAGCGGAATCCGTGCTCAACAAATCCTTCCTGATGTAGCACAAACAAGATGTTCTTAATGTACTGCTGCTCTGCCAAGATATATATTTTCTACTTTGTCTGGGGCACTGCGGTCGGAGTCCAACCACCCTTCCACACAGGTCCAACTGTGGGCTGGCATGCTCTTAACGACATGGAACACCCAGCATTGGTCCAGGGACTAAACATCAGCTTGAGTGTATCGACACAACAGCCCAGAGTCACCAACAACAGCCCAGGCGTTACACTAGTCACTCGAAGTCCTAATGCATTAAAGACTAAGTGTTGAGTCCTGACTAAGACTAAATATTGAGGTGTTCAGAATTTCAGCCTCTTCATGAAGTGTTAACTTAGGGATGAAATTCATGAGTGTGATAATACAATCGAAGGTAAGTAGTTACCTTGCAACAGTCTCCAGTATTTAGACCTGACAATTTTCTTACTGCATCCTCTTCATCATACTGCATACTTTACCTCTTCATCTCATTCATACTGCATCCTTTTTCGTGTCCCTACCCACACTGTCAAGCGTTGGTACGTCCATGATGCCAAAATCACTTCCCCTTCTTCAGAAACTTTTGCTTAGTAATTCATGATAAAAACGTAGAAAATATCGCATTGCACTGCACAAAATATTTTTTTTTTGCCGCCCCAGCCCGTAAAAAAGTCCTGAGTGCACCCATGCCCAAAAGCCCGATGTCAGTACACCAAATTCATGATTTAATCATTGTGAAAATACATCGTAGTATCTATCAATGCTTTCTGCACAATTTATCAGCCCCCCCTCAGATTCGAAAGTGAAGTTGCACCCATGCTTGAGGTCAGATGTGAGACTTCCCATACAATGTGTGGCGGTCTTGAGTTCCAACATGATTTCCACCCATTAACCATTAGCCTCGGTGTACACTAGAATGAAGTGAGTTTGAGGCTGCCTGAGCCCTCAATGATCTTAGAAGAGTTCCACTTGTGCTTGAGATAGAAACTATCTAACTGGCATCCAGAGGGGATATATTAATCAGTTTGCATGGTGCAATATTATGGCAATCACTACCTCATGCAGACATCAGTGCAACCTGGATGTGGATCAAGAGTTGTCGAAACATCTTGGAATAGACAACTGAACTGAAATAGACAACATCTTGAAACTCCCCAGTCCCATCCACAATGTTGGCAGGCGTCCTCTACTCGGCCATTTTCCAGCATCTTTCAATTTTTTCTTGCCTTCATTTTCCACGCCATCGGGCATCGGGCCGCATGGGTCGGTTCCTCTCCCTCAACTAAATTTTCCTTCGTATGCGAGAGGAGATTCGCGTCAGCCTTGCCTTCGTTCGTGACCAGTACTTAGCGCCATGAATCTGTGCAGCTCGGCCATCTCTAAATAGCCTGGCAATGTGGTGCGATCAAAACAATTTAGTCGAAGCGATCGTCGACACAGCATGAACAGTCGGCGAAGCCAGCACGACGCCGTGAGAATGCATCTCGCCGGCGCTGTTCTCTCAAATATCGGCCAATTTCTGCTCTGGTAACTCGCGTGCCGTCGGACACCATATTTCATTCTGAACCCAGAGAAGATAGGACGATCTAAATGACATTGGAACTCGCGCCATCTCATAGCAAATCGAATCTCTAAACTTGAATGGTTATTTTGCCTGTAGGCAGTCTATTTGAATCATTGATCAGATACCATTGATTTCAGATCAGAATGCGTGCGATCTCCTTCCGGTGCATCGGCATCCGGTGCATGCCTTCCGTTAATTCGGAGCAGATTGCGCTACCTTGTGGTTCTTCGCCTATCGTCCACTGACCCCTGGCAACAGGAGCGTGAAATTCAGTAACTTTTCCTCTCATTCCTTTTTATACTTGGTACCATACTTTCATAACTACCTCAGAGGCCGCTGCAGGAGTTAACATTGGGAAGCACTTCGACACTTCCCACTACCTTGTTCACCTACGGAATTGTATATTTTGAGCCTAATCATGTCAGGAGCGGACCCAGGGGAGGAACTTTTGACCTGTTTTACAAACCGGTATTATTTACGCTGCCATCAGACTGTTGACAGGGTGGCGTGAATTCAGAGCCAACCAAGGTAATGCATCTGAAACTGTGGCTGAACCAGACGATTTTCCCAGTGCCGCATCCATGAGGTGACGAGAGTTATTCAGGACATACCCTATTCAAACCACAACAAGCACTGGCGAGGCGGAGGTGGCACATTGCCAATGGCTGATCAAGGGGAGCAGTTAATTCAGGACAAATTATTATATTAGATTATAAGAAGTGGCGGAGCAAGGAACTTTCCCAATGGCCAATGATTGTAGTAGGCTCCCCCTCAGGCCTCTCAGCATCATCCATTGCAGTGCTCCCTGGCGGTACCTCTGTGCAAAAACCACACGATAGGTAGTCATGTTATGCATGAATAACGAAGTTATGGGTAATTGTGCCACTGATTGCGAAGGACCACCTACAAATATGAATGATGCCTATGCAATATGAATAATGAATATGAATAATGAACAAATGAATTCAATAATGAATTCATTTGTTCATTATTCAATAATGAATAATGAACAAATATGAATAATGATCCTTCGTGCACGTACGAATATCAAGTTGTGTTTGGAACCCCAAAGGATGACATATTCCCAACCATGCACAATCCTGCCTGTGGAAAATACAGCCAGGCCCCACATGATCTTTATCTCTTTTCGCTTCTGCCTCCCATGTTTGCCTTCTAACTACGCCATTGCGAAATTTAAATGATTTCTCACATTCTCAAGGTGTAGATTCGACCAGTAAAATTTTATTGAGCTATTCAGTTTTGAAATCGGCCTAACACATTTCTAGATATTGGAGGGAAGTAATCCGTCTCTTAGATGATGGGGATAAAAGAGCCCTACCGTAATAGGGTTAAATTAAAGTAAATCATCATCTAAATGAGTTCGGGTACATTTAAGCAGGAACAATGGATATACATTTTCCTCTTCGAAAACCATGCCTCACTGTTTGTCTCTCAAATTGGTGGTCTAGCAATCGCGTCCTAGTCCATTTTCCTGTAGTTCTTTTTGTTTAAAAAATGTCTGCACAATTTAAACCGTATATAACAGGCAGCGCAAGTTGGCAAGTTTTGGTCTGCCCTTTGCAGACATCGAATCAGAACGAGTAGCATAGACAGACAGACATACTTAATACAGCGGACATACAGCGTTAATTAGATAAAACAGCACAGCACAAAAGGTCAGGCGAGGGATACAAAGCCGGCATGCTTCCAATCTATGGCCGCTGAACTGCCTGCGCTGAGCGAGGCTACTGACACGTAAAATGCAAATCGGGTGAAAATTACAAATTACCAATCCATTTCTCCCATTGTCCCATGAAGTTGTCATGCTCTTCTGTTTAGGCATAAGCTGGGTGAAAAGAGACGTTATATATTGTGCTCATTTTGTACATATATGTAGTATTAATAATAAAAAAGATATTGTGTATAAACTCAGGGTCTTTGCGTCCCTTAGCAACCCGAGTTAAGTTCATAGCAACCCGTGTTAAGTTCATAGCTTCATGATACGACGATCAATTTCAACTGATTTATTGGGGCGAATGATAAGCAGCGTGTTAATTCCCTTTGGACTATCGAACAATAGGGGAAACAACGAGGAGGGGATAAGGAAGAAGTGGCTTTCTCAGAAGACACATGAGTCTCAAAACCTCTCCTGACAACACTACTTGACCATGCAGACGTATACCTTGTTTCGTATTGGCATCGCCAGAACAGATCGCTGAAATCCAGTTCTACTTGGATTTTGCGGACAGGCGCGGCTGTGCTCGGCGTGCCGTTAAGTGTGTGCACATGTAAGCGAGACGAATCTGACGCGGGCGCAGCACCTGGCCCCGAGCTGAGCTGAAGCCCGGTATGCCATGCCGTCGTCTGGAACCACTTCGTCTCGCAAGGAGTGTGGCCAGAAATTGCCGGCAAGCTGGCAGACACGCTGCCGAAGAACATCAGCGGGCAATTACAGGGATGCTGGCAGACCCGCGGCCGTAGGGCATCAGCGGGCAATTTCGCTGCGGGAGCGTCATGATCAGGTTCGAGAGCGTGCCCTATGTCCGCGGCTCGGCATTTACCGGCCATGTCGAAACGTGTATTTTACCACCGGCCACGCTGGCACAGATCCAATTTCCGTTGTCGATTAAATGTATCACCTGGCTGCCGCGTCGCGATAATCCCAACGCCATAGAGCCTCTAATATATAAATATTGAAAACCGCTATCGAAACGATATTCCAGAGAAAATATTCCGGATGAGCAGTGAATCGACTGCCGACGGGAGATGGCGACATTTTGGTGCCGTGGGCAAGACAGCAGGCACAGCGGCAAGACAGCAGGCACAGCGGCAAGACAGCAGGCACAGCGGCAAGACAGCAGGCACAGCGGCAAGAGGTGAGCACGGCGGAGCGCTTCGGTGCCACGTCTCTGCTCCAGTGCCGCACGTCTTGGCGGACCACGACGCAGACACCCAGACATCAGACATCAGAGTTGGTACTGCCGCGAGGCTGGCTGCCATATCGGAGCTCGACCTGGACCTCCGAGCTGCCGACAATAGCCCGTTTCACAACGGGCAGTAGCGGCAAGTAAGCTTCATGACATTCCAGTGGCGGAGTCGGTCCATGTCAACTCAACATACAACATTTCCAAATATCACAAGTATCTCGCACATTTTCTACAGTCACCGCCCCAGTCGCGTTCTCATACCTTGCTCATTTCGCGCTGTACTAGCCTCTCTCTTTCTCGCTCTATCTCTTTCCTCTTTCCCTGCCCTCTGTCTCTTATTGTTGTTCACCCCTAGTCACCCTGTCTCTGGATTATCTCTCCATTTCTCACCTCCGACTACTTTGCTATGACTTTGGTAGGAGTGCAAATACCGTAACATGTACGTTTGAAATAATAAGGTGTGATGTGATGTACCATGACGAGCTATGGGAATCCATAATAGGATGTGTCTCGAATCATAGGTACTCCAAAACCTTTAGATCTGCCTTGCCTCTAGCTGATCCTTTTATCCCTACAAAAAAAATTAGCGTTGGTCTCAGAATGGTCCATATGTGGGTGGCTTTCGAGCATGTGTTCACCCATGGGAGTGTAAGGGTTTCTCAAACGTGTGTCACCGAGATGCTCATTGTAACGCTCCCTGATAGGTCTTCTAGTTTCGCGGATCTAAATTTGATGACGGCATGCTTTGAAGACAATTTTGCGTACCAAGTTCATTTTAGTGCTTTTCCCATTTAGACCATCGATGTAGGTGGTACTATTGTCCGAATGACACTGAGGATTTTGCATGGCTGATTTTAATAATCTGGATTTCAGTGTACTACCACTAGTACTCGCCACCTTCAAGTTTTTTTATTCGAAATGACTACAATCCGATTGAAGCTTGTTCAACGTGCATCGTCTATAAATGGTATTCTAATGTAAGTGCCCCTTCTGTTTTGTTCGGTTTATTCTACTTACATTTGTGCTGCTGCTTTGCCATTTCCGAAACCAGGTCAGAGCCCTTTTAGCCGCCATCGATAGTTTATACCTGGGGCATCCATTGGTAGCAAACAATTCATCAATTTTGCGCAAACTCCGCAAACAAGCGTCCTCATCCGACGATACCCTGGTGGCTCTTAACATCTGGGCTGATAGTACTGCCGATTTAGTGCTCATGGGGTGGGATTAATAACAGTGTGAAAATACTGGGGCGGTCATAGGCTTCACATATAATTATGTCGAGTATGAACCATCAGCATGAACGGTGAACCATGTATCCATAAATGCAATGGAGCCCTTGTCTAATGAATGCTACAAGGAGAAGGATATTTCTGGATCCTCCATGTTTATGTTTGTGTAAAGTTCCATCAATGATCTAATTTCATGGGTCCAAATGATAAATACGTCGTCGATGTACCGTAGGTAGATGAACGGCTTCAAAGTTATCTTCGCTAAGAATAGTGTTTCAAACCAGTACATGAAGGCTATAGCAAGGGGAGGGGCACAGCGGTTTCCCATGGCAACTCCCTTGGTTTGCTTGACGACTGAATTGCCGAAACTAAGAATGTTGTTATGATAGATATGGTTCAGAAGCACTTCACAGTCCGGTAAGCTCAGGCCGAGCAGATTAATGTTATTCAGATTTTGTTCAATTAGTTTTAGGACCACATCAATGCCTTCCTGTATTGGAATACTTCCGTGGAGATTTGTTACATCCATAGCGAATACTATGCTGCCAACCGGCAAGCGCTTTGGAAAGCATTCTCCTACTTTGTCTGGATAGCTCTCAGTGTTTGTCAGATGTTCTGGTAACAAAGCCAAAATTTGGGTTAGGATTTTGCACATGAACCAGGAAAGCTTGTTTAAGGGGTCTCCACATCCACAAGGGCGTGGATGAAATCTGAAAAAATATTTTTGATCATGCTAATAAATTGAGTATAATACTAGCTATATAGGGTATATTATACTACCATTATTATATTATGCTATATAGGGTGTACCTAGAAGTGGATTCAGCATCGACATTCGGGTATATGATATTGATGGGATTGGCTATGGTAGCACAATGGGGCATGGTTGGAGTAGTTTGGAATTGTTGAGGAGTGTGATATGCAATAGCAGATGAATGGTACTAGATAGATTGGGATACATAGTTCCCTTGGAACTTGAGATAATGGATTGATTGGGGTGTGAGCATGTACTTTCCTGGTATCTTTTCTAGATAGGCCTGACCCAGATAGGTCCCTGCGGCTCTTTTAAGCCTTAGCACTTTATGAACTTTAAGAACACATGCTGATACTATGGGACGAAGTAGCATATCGGGTTTATGGTTTTTCGAGAGGCCATATAACTCAGCTTTACGGCTAAAGTGGGGGATCAACGATTGTATGACAACTTTTGGGGTAATTTGTGGGAGAATGTGGACTTGATGATTGTACTGGTTCTGATGTCTAGAGTCTTGGTGGGGTTAGGGTGTTCCGATACCGGCTGGTATTCCGTGATCAGTTTGTTAGCTTTTTGTGCGTAATCTGCTTCAATTATGACAAATCCATTCCACTTATCTGATGGTTTTATGATGATGTTGGTGGTGGCTTCAAGTTCCCTGAAGTCCTTACTTTGGTCATCGGTGAATAGCTATGAGATGCCTTTTTAAATATTTCATCAGTTTGGATTTCAGGTCTCTGGAAATTTCTTCAAACTCTATCGGAGCCTTCGGCGGCTGGAATGCAGGCATATCTGCGAAAGATGGGCAAATGCCCAGGGTATTCCGTGTTGAGTCGCCGGATAGTTGACTCGTCGCCATGTGACCGTTGTTGCGCTTAACATCCTTAACATACCGCCATCTGAGCGCATAGAGCGCACGCTCAATCCCTACTTCCACTTTTCGCAAGCATGTTCGTCCTACGTTTTGTGCAAGAATCGAAACCCGGGCCGTAATCAAGCACGTGCAACACCTGCGCATCTACGGGTGTGTTTGATGGGTTTTGTGTCTGCTTATAGTGATTTTATCTGGATCTCAGGTTAACAGGCAGACCATGGACAGAAGTTGTAGTACAAACTGTCCGACGAGTGTGTGTAGCTCGCGCACGAGAGGCCATGGCCACTTGTGACATTGGCCTGCAATATAAATTTACCGGTTACTGAGAGATGTACAATTCCATTGAAGCGAAAAGCAGCGAGCAGCCTAATTACCTCTCCCCCACCACGGAAACCCCGCATCGACGAAGCCACGCACCACGAAGCACACACGATCATCAACCACAAGGTTGTAGGATCCCGTTCAGTTGGGACGGCTGCAGCCCCCGAACTTGCAGCTCAGCCCCCCCCCCCCCCCAACATGGCAGCCAGCCCCTCCAACTTTGGAAGTCAAACCCATGAAATATTCAAGCAATGCAGGATAAATGTCGAGTACGACGTACCTAGTACTCGTGTTCAGACTAGGTAGGTGTAAGACTGCCCAACAGTTCTACTGAGTGGTAGCGATGTTCTCGCGGTTCTTCGTATTCTTTGGTATTGGTGGTGATTTTCCTCTTTGATAAATTGAAATAGCATAAGCAATCCTATTCTAAGTTTTCTCAAATCGATGATCACACTGGTCATTTAGCACTGATCGCAATGTGGAGTTTGCTAGTTACATGTTGTCTTTTCGTGCTGCCCTTAATCCGTTTTGATCGACATAAATTGGAGCTAACATATCTAAATATCATAACACAATACCGAAATTAGGCACAATTCGAAGCGAACGGGGAAAAGTCATTTCGGCCCTAAATGGGTTCTCCATATTCGGTACTAGTTTTCCGATTAACCATTTACTGAATATTTTGTCCCCGGAAAGGCTAAGGTTACGTTCGTGGAAAACTGGGAAAAAGAAAATCATATTTCTGAAATTGATGTTTTTTTTAACGACGCCAAAATATGGTGACCCAAATCCGGGGAGAAAATTGGTATTTGGGGTACCCTAGGTTGATGGACCCAGGGCTGAGCACCTCACCCCCTGATCTTGTGATCCTACATCCCTGATCAGCCAGATCCTGCAGCTCCGATGCCAGCTGTGTAGGCTTGCCGAGCACCGAGTTCACGTGAGACCAACAAGCGGTTTGAAGCGTGCTTACTAGGGTCAGAATAAACGACAGACCATTTGACGACAAAATAAACGGCAAACAAACGATAGCATACATCCGGCGCTTCAGTGGTCCTGACGTCCCGGTCAGGTTTGACGACTTGAAGGATGCTGTTGTTATCGGCGGTGCTCCTGCCCATTGTGGAACTGATGCTCTTGGTGGTTCTGCACAGAGCAATGCTGCTATGAGCGACGCTGTTGCCCTTGTTAGTGCTGTTGGCTATGTTGGTGCCGCTGTGCCGAAGGGAGCTGTTGTGCTGGCCGAAGGTACTCTGTTGATCCTCGTAACACGCTTCTGGGGTGTCTAAGGTTTCCCTTGAAGCTTGTGACTTTCTTCCTATGACAAACCGTACGTAGTAGCTGAGGAGGTTTTGTCATATGAAGAAAGTCAGATTAGTGGAGCGACGTGCACACGCTTCAGCAAAGTAGTAGACATCAAAGTAGTCAGAGGTGAAAAATGGAGAGATGATCACACACAGGGAGACTAGGGGTGAACGAGGAGAAGAGTAAGAAGGAGAGAAAGAGAGATACATAGTTAAAGAGAGAGAGAGAGAGAGAGAGAGAGAGAGAGAGAGAGAGAGAGAGAGAGAGAGAGAGAGAGAGAGAGAGAGAGAGAGAGATATATATATATATATATATATATATATATATATATATATATATATATATATATATATATATATATATATATATATATATATATATATATATATATATATATATATATATATATATATATATATATATATATATATATATATATATATATATATATATATATATATATATATATATATATATATATATATATATATATATATATATATATATATATATATATATATATATATATATATATATATATATATATATATATATATATATATATATATATATATATATATATATATATATATATATATATATATATATATATATATATATATATATATATATATATATATATATATATATATATATATATATATATATATATATATATATATATATATATATATATATATATATATATATATATATATATATATATATATATATATATATATATATATATATATATATATATATATATATATATATATATATATATATATATATATATATATATATATATATATATATATATATATATATATATATATATATATATATATATATATATATATATATATATATATATATATATATATATATATATATATATATATATATATATATATATATATATATATATATATATATATATATATATATATATATATATATATATATATATATATATATATATATATATATATATATATATATATATATATATATATATATATATATATATATATATATATATATATATATATATATATATATATATATATATATATATATATATATATAAGAGAGAGAGAGAGAGAGAGAGAGAGAGAGAGAGAGAGAGAGAGAGAGAGAGAGAGAGAGAGAGAGAGAGAGAGAGAGAGAGAGAGAGAGAGAGAGAGAGAGAGAGGCGGAGGGGAGAGAACAGAGGGAGAAAGAGGGGAGAGAGGTCAGTGTAGCGCGAAATGAGCAAGGGACGTGAGAGCGACAGGGGCGGTGACTGAAGGAAATGTGTGAGATCCTTGTGGTATTGGAAAACGTGCGTACCGTGTATGTTGATGATTATCTTAGTGGATGCGAGATGTGAAAGTGATGTTTTGTTGAGGCGGCACAATATGCGAAGATGCTATTCTAATTCAGAGCGTGATTTCAAGGTATGATTTTTGTCATGAACAACCGATGTGTGGAAAATATTATTACTCTTGAAGATGATCCAAGATCGAAAAGATTGAGACCTTAACAAAACTAATTTGTATGCAAAACCCATCACTCCTTGTCAATGTGGGCCAAAGCGGGTCATCTTATTTTACTTTCAGTCAATTACGTTTAATTGAAAACATATATATTGCATAAACGACCACGTTAACCTATACATACACAAACAAAGCATGCTCACTCACCTCAAACGACCAGCTATGTGTCCACTAGCAGAGTTCATAGTGGATAGAGCTAGCAGAGATGCCCTTGCTTATGCACAAACTCTGAGAATGTTTATCTGGATCTATGCCTGGAACGTCCAGTCGGGAGTACGGAAGTCAGAACACACGAACCTGGCTTCCAAAGCGAACTCGATGACAACAGCCGTTTGCTGAGTTCAGCCGTCTTCAAATGTCAAGTTTTGCGAGCAGGTAATCGCTCTGATCAATACCGCCAACCAGCTTCGACAGCGGAAAGCGACTGGCCCCACGTTATAGTCTTTCCAAATTATAATTGACGTCTCCAAAAGTGACGTCATCATCTGTGCTTTGATTGCACCGCTTACGGCCAACATACGTGAAGCAGGTCAAAATGAAAGCTCGTCCCAGATGCGCATATGTTGTAAGTGTTGCCGGTTTCGAAGTGAGGTTGTGAACAAAAATCGTTGTTATTTTTGCGCGCATTACATTCAATCACAGGGGTCAATTAACGCCCGCATAGTTACACTGAATTACATTTAGGCAACGTGGAGCAAAATGATCCCACCACCCCACCCGCAACACGCAAATGCGCCTTATGCGCCAATGATTTGGTGTTGACCACAAGCAACGAGTATGATTGCCACAATGATTTGGCAGGCATAGTACTTCAGCATAGGCTTCTGTTTCCAGTGCGTAATGGAGAAAATGCTTGCACTGGGCACCTACAAAAAGATCCTTGGGTTCCTTTGCGACGCATGCCATATGGCGTCGCCAACCTCAGGCCGATTGACCGTGAATGGTCACAGTGATGGACAAGTTTCTCGTTAACTATACCCTAAGACCATTTTTTTTCGTTAACTATACCCTAAGACCATGTTTTTATCGGTAACTATACCCTGAGACCATGTTTTCGTAGAAGTTTCACGAGCATTTTACTTTGTGTGGAGGATGATGGTAGCATTTATTCGTTTGTTTTTTTATGCGCGAAATGATTGGAGCAATTGCAGCTTCGAATGCGAACTCAGCACTTTGTGATTGGTAGAAATACTGTGAGCTCACATGTGAGTTCAGCGATATTCGGCTGCTGGTCATTGAATATTGTGCATAGAAGGCTACTTTATACCTGTCTCGAGTTTGATGGTCAACGAAGGATGCATTGTGACAACCGGCGTTGTTATTTTGTTTTGTTCCGAACTATGTAGAATATGATTATTAATAGACCAGAAACCGTATTCCTCGGCCCCTGAAGCTCGACAAGATCAGAAAGCTTCCCAGTGATGCTGCCGGTTGTGGAATTCGAACTGGGTACTTCGCATATCTGGAATGCACTTTGTGATGGAACATTGCAAAGAAGCATTGATTGCCTGTGGATCAGTTTCAATAAGTTATAATGTCATTTAGTTTTACCACCTTCTACTTCGCTGGACAGCGCCTGGCTGACAGGGTTGGTGGCGCTGCTGCCTGGTCTGACGGGCTGGTGACGCTGCTGCCTGGTCTGACGGGCTGGTGACGCTGCTGCCTGGTCAGCAGGCTGGTGACGCTGCTGCCTGGTCTGACGGGCTGGTGACGCTGCTGCCTGGTCTGACGGGCTGGTGACGCTGCTGCCTGGTCTGACGGGTTGGTGACGCTGCCGCCTGGTCTGACGGGCTGGTGACGCTGCTGCCTGGTCTGACGGGCTGGTGACGCTGTTGCCTGGTCTGACGGGCTGGTGACGCTGCTGCCTGGTCTGACGGACTGGTGACGCTGTTGCCTGGTCTGACGGGCTGGTGACGCTGCTGCCTGGTCTGACGGACTGGTGACGCTGCCGCCTGGTCTGACGGGCTGGTCTGACGGGCTGGTCTGACGGGCTGGTGACGCTGCTGCCTGGTCTGACGGGCTGGTGACGCTGTTGCCTGGTCTGACGGACTGGTGACGCTGTTGCCTGGTCTGACGGGCTGGTGACGCTGCTGCCTGGTCTGACGGACTGGTGACGCTGTTGCCTGGTCTGACGGACTGGTGACGCTGCTGCCTGGTCTGACGGGCTGGTGACGCTGCTGCCTGGTCTGACGGGCTGGTGACGCTGCTGCCTGGTCTGACGGACTGGTGACGCTGCTGCCTGGTCTGACGGGCTGGTGACGCTGCTGCCTGGTCTGACGGGCTGGTGACGCTGCTGCCTGGTCTGACGGGCTGGTGACGCTGCTGCCTGGTCTGACGGGCTGGTCTGACGGGCTGGTGACGCTGCTGCCTGGTCTGACGGGCTGGTGACGCTGCTGCCTGGTCTGACGGGCTGGTGACGCTGCTGCCTGGTCTGACGGGCTGGTGACGCTGCTGCCTGGTCTGACGGGCTGGTGACGCTGCTGCCTGGTCAGCAGGCTGGTGACGCCGTCACATAGTCTGGCGGGCTGATCGGCACGGCCGGCGTCAGCGATGCTTGACCTGGCGACAGGTGAACGGCATGCATCTAAAGAATCTATATAAACCACTTGTCCCTCTCCTATCCGAAAACGACTGCGACACCTGCCTCCATGCACAGGATTCAACCTGCTGCAAAAGCCACTGCACAAGGAATGCATTGTATTACAACCCTTCTGACATCACCTGGGGTGGGGGGGGGGGGGGGGGGCCTAATTTTCGCAGGCGCATCAGAACGTATGAGACGCTATGGTGCAAAGCCGGCTTTAAATGACATTGGACATCAGCATTATGTTGACTGGAAAGAATTAACTTTAAAAAATATCTCCCACAGCCCCTACAACTCTACTTTCCGCAGCCAGTGAATGTCATTCTCACGCGACCTCATTTAGGTACTAATACCACACGAACAACACGTATGGACGGAGCCACGTATGATGTGCAGCATTCGAATTGTATATAACTCGCTTGTAAAAGTGTAACAATTTCACATTGTTGTGACCGTCAAGATGGAATCATTCCATGTGGAAGTGATGTATTTTCATATTTCTAAAAAATAAGGGCACTTCACATCCTTAAAATACAACTTGAAAAGGATGACGTATGCATCCTCAGCACACGTACCGACATTTCCTTCCCTATACTAAATATTTTCTAGCAATACAATTGGAAATTGATTTCACATCCGACAGCCTGCAATTTCTATTCCATGGGCCAGATGTGGCGAGATTGGCGAGTTGTTTCTGCGAATCAGTGTTTTTTTATTTGAATATTTGAAGACATTGATTACGTTTTACATTGAATTTATTGCTTTAGACGTGAAGCTATTTAAACATTTCAAACATGTAGATAAATTACAGATAATCCAATGGCACTGCTTTCATACGAGTCGAAGTCATCGACATTGCATCCCGGTGCTTATTGGCCCCTCTGAAGCCGGCTAATAGAGCCCGACAGTCAGTTCATGCGATCGACGTGCGGTGCTGGTGGCGGCAGCGCCACATGTCGGGATATACTGTGCGACTTCCTACCGTCACGGCCGGACGATGGCCGTGGCGGCACCCATTCGATATCTTGGATCGCCGCGATACGTGCGGTGCGCGGCAGCGCCACATGTCGGGATATACTGTGGACTTCCTACGTCCGGCCGGACATTGCAATGCGGATATAGGGACATAGCGGTGCCGGTGGCGGCAGCGCCACATGTCGGGATATACTGTGCGACTTCCTACCGTCACGGCCGGACGATGGCCGTGCGGTGCTCGTGGCGGCAGCGCCACATGTCGGGATATACTGTGCGACTTCCTGCCGTCACGGCCGGACGATCACCGTGCGGTGCTGGTGGCGGCAGCGCCACATGTCGGGATATACTGTGCGACTTCCTACCGTCACGGCCGGACGATCATCGTGCGGTGCTGGTGGCGACAGCGCAACATGTCGGGATATACTGTGCGACTTCCGCCGTCACGGCCGGACGATCACCGTGCGGTGCTGGTGGCGGCAGCGCCACATGTCGGGATATACTGTGCGACTTCCTACCGTCACGGCCGGACGATCACCGTGCGGTGCTCGTGGCGGCAGCGCCACATGTCGGGATATACTGTGCGACTTCCTACCGTCACGGCCGGACGATCACCGTGCGGTGCTCGTGGCGGCAGCGCCACATGTCGGGATATACTGTGCGACTTCCTGCCGTCACGGCCGGACGTGTTGATATGACGTGGCTCGGCACACCTCGTGGTCGCCGCCGGCACGCACCCCCTCTCTGACTAACGATAAACAAACAGGAGGTGGGCGCAACCGGGCGGCCACCGCACCGCCCGAGGCGTCGGTGCGCTCGCAATCACCTGGCGCTCGGACAGCCGGAGGGCATTTGGAGGCAGCGACGCGGTGTGTGTGGCTTCCTCCTTCAAGGCTATGGTTATTCGTTAGCTGGTTGCAGGGATATGATGGGTGGGTATGCGCGTGTTTTAATAGCAATGTGATGCAGTGCGGTTTGCTGTATGAATTTTGGATTAATGGTGACGACGGCAAATGCACGTAAGCAGATGGGGAAACAGATTTTGCTTTGCAGACATAGAACTCCGGGTGGCCTCTTGATTCGGCGGGACATTTGTGGCTTCCAAAGCGGAATAAAAAACGCAAAGATAGAGGTGGAAAACGCCAAAAAGCAAACATAGAGGCGTTGGTTATTTCAGCGCAATGAAATTGAAATATACCTTTGGGATGGAAATTATCACGTTAAGAGTCGTGGTATAATTTTGGAAAATTATAGTAGTAGTATGACGGTTTTCACATGTCGTAGGATACGTCATATCTAAGTGACTAAACAGATTCAGTACGTCACTGAAGTAATGTAAAAAATGGCTGAAACGTAAAAATGAATGCAAGCTATCTGCATGCAATTCCGCTTCTGCAACTCTCAGAAACATAATACCTGGGATAACACATTCAACTTCAAACAGGGTTACTGGCGGATCTAGCCCACCGGTTTGGGGGGGGCAACTTTCGGTTTTCGGCGTCAGCCCCTCCCCTCCCCCTCCCCCAGTGGCGTACCTAGGAATTACATCAGGGGAGGGGTCGAACGGATTTGGAGGGTGCCCCTTCTCCCGCTATTTTTGGTTAAAAGCACCGGATTTCGACCAATATTTGGCAAAGGGGCCCATTTGAAGAATAAAAAAAATTGACAACATAATTTCCTGTGTAGGGGCCCCAGCCTACCTCCACCGTTTCTATGTTACCGGATTTTTGTTCTCGTTTACCAAAACGTTCACGTTCTCGTTCAACGTCTTGTACCACGTCAACGTTCATGCACGTGTACACACTGGCGGATCCGATTTTGTCAACTCTTGCTGTAAGCAGAACTTAGAGCATGGAACCCTCGATGTGTGTTAGAATCTACTATGCTACCATATTGGCTTACAAACAATTATTTTTTTTAAACTTTAAGATTGGAGATTCTTTCATCCAGACGCTATTTTTTAACTTCGGCAAAGGTTACTGCATTTTAATTTAGTTGACATCTGTTGGTTTCGGGGGGCCAAAATACGCTATGCCCCCCCCCCCTTTTTAAGCGCTTCGGGGGGGGGGGGGGCATGGCCGGAATGGCCCCTCCCTGGATCCGCCAGTGTAAATACATACCTCCTCTTGCTATTCTTCTTGAAAAAATCAGTCAATGTAGCCTGTCTCTTCATCTTAGCAACCCCAACACCAACATACGAAACATGCTGCTCAACTGGGCTCAACTGGTCACTCGCACAAAACATCCTGTTCAAATTCCGCTTTCGAAATATGGCTCACTGGTTCCGCTTGTCCGTTACTGGCTAAACAAACTTCATGAACCTATCTGACGAAGGAATAATGAAACTGCTGATTTCGTCATCTCTTGCTGTAAGCAGAACTTCAACAGCATAGAACCCTCGATGTGTCAGAATCTACTATGCTACCATATTGTGCATCCAAACAATTATAACAAAATACCTGTAAAATTGGAGATTATTTCACCCGGAACGCTATTTTTTAACCTCAGCAAAGGTTACTGCATTTTAATTCAGTTTACTTTTGTTGGTTTGTGGGGGGGGGGGCAAAAGACACTATGGCCTCCCCTTTGAAGCGCATGGCCGGAATGCCCCCCCCCCCTGGATCCGCCAGTGAACACGGTGGACATTGTATTCTGGAATCGTGGATATAGAGAGGGAATTGTCTGGTTCATCCAATGAGTAGAGGATTAATTCCTTACTATTTAGAACCTCAGGGACTGCCTTTTGTACATTCTAGTGAGCTTTGATCATTTCGTGATATATTAGTAAGTTTGCAGTCATTGTCGAACACTCCATTGAACGTCCCAGCAAGAAAAAGAGAGGATAGTTTCCCGGAAGGGACCATGTTCTCGATGACAAAAATCCAGTGCCCGCCTGTGTTAACCCTGCCAATGAACTCAACTTCGTAAAATTTAAATAATGCAGTCAAGTGACTGGTCTTCTTTCCATTGATCATTTTACAATGACATGAAACACATTATTTGCACTTATCATATGCTACATCCAGGGACACGTTTGAACTACGATACGACCCGCAGTGGGTGCACTGATAACTAAACGTCGATTGGCAAATCATCCCAACAAATGCCATCAGCTGCCTTGAGTTAGCTAATCAAATTTTGGTCATGTTATGTCAGCATCAAATGGAATAAACAATCGTATCAAATCTAATATTGTTTTCGAATTGCTTTCCAATCCACAAGTCCGTTTGCTGTTCATCCTAGTTGGGATATTGTCAGCATGTTTTGATGTGCATGATTCTTTGGATACGCAAGATATTGGCGTGACGCAACCGTGGGCGTCATCTTGGGTGTGATGCTATGAGCGTCATGTTAACACCACCTTAGCGGGATTTGCCAAGGATTTTTGCTCTCATGGACCATGGAGCAGATAGAGCCAGCAGACCTGGCATAATGAGAAGTATAAATTACCAGCGGCAAGTAAGTGTAATTCTCACTACAGCCCCAATGCCTTTGTTCCTTAATTATTTTTTTTTTTTAATCAGGAGAGTCAAGCGCACAAACACCAGCAGCTGTCGATCATCTTATTGGATTCTGATCACTCACCTTTATGAGCTCAATGATAGCTGCGCCCTGGAAGGGGAAGATTCCTGAACGATTATATCTGTCTGGAAATTGAGAAGCCTCCAGTTACAGTAGGCTATTGATGTTGATTTTTCTTTAAACGTGCTAGGATAACAAAAACAGGTGAATTCATAGGTGGATAAGTATCGAGGTAGGCAGAAATAATCAGATAATATCGATGGAGTTATTGCAACATGATTGGTGTTACGAAAATACATTTTAAATCCATTCCTTCCATACATTACCATAGGACTAATGTTAATTTATTTTTGTGCAAACATGCAGGTGAGCATAATCTTATCATCAAACTTTTTGTTACCGTTGTGAATTTCAATTAATGAGCAAGTCAACTAATTTTATTAATTCAACTTAGATGCTAGGAAGGAACCTACCTGCCTGCCTGTGCAGATAATGCCGACATACATACCATATTGCAAGAATTAAGACCTGCTTACACGTGGCAGAATTCCGGCCGAATCTTTCTTCGGCAGACCCGACGTTCGCGACGTCGGCGGCAGAAATTGCCAGGCAGCGGCAGAAATTATCAGGCGGCGGCAGAAAGTAGCAGGCGGCGACAGACTCTGACGTCACGTTTCATTCTGCCAACGTCATACTAGCAGGCTGACGTCATCTATCCAATGCGCCATGAAGCGTCTCAGGTACTTGTTTATTGCGCCACAAATGATCAGCTGCAGTACTAATTGACTCAAGTGGTACTACTCACGGCAGTACTAAGATAGCATTAATTCCTAGATATTTGTTACTAGCTCACTACAAGAAAGGCTCTTGGGTAAATTTTGAGATCAATGTAAAATTTGATTCTTTTGATTTTTAAAAAAATACAATGCTTTTTGACGTGGTTAAGACGATGCGACCATTCATTTTCTCCGCAAATGATTACCTTTAAGTCAACGGCGGTCGATACAATTGATGACGTCATATGCACGATACGCAGGAAATGTGCTACGATATTGACGGTATTTTATGAGTTGACGCTGCAAACATTTACATACCTTAATGGGATCGTCCGGGCTGTGGCTCGTCTGTTTGTACATCGATGGTGTCGGACTGACCGGCACGGCGTTCGGACTGTGGCTTATAAAGCGTCGATGCTTCGATACGAAGATTATGAATTTCGCGGCCCTGGAATTCCTTAAAAAAACAAATCCTGGCAGACCTTGGAACAATTTGAGCAAATAACCTCACTGGGAACGACACCGTGTTGTCAGATAAATTATAAACTTACGTGATTGTCCTCAAAAGACGGCTTAAATATTATGTGAGATACTGGAACGCGACCGGTATACGGCGAAGCTAATCTTGCACTGATACGTGGCGTATCTTGCGCGGGGCTGCGTCTGGTTTGTGTACTGACTTTTCTGCTCAGTCGATAATTGAAAAATGACGTATGTATAGACAAATCATAGGAAAAAAATAACCTAACCTAACCTAACCTAACCGGAAAAACCAGAATCACTCCAAACAAACTATTCGACCACGACGTCATCAAATCTAGGCGAACATTGTTAGCGCTGCCGTTAACATTAACAGCATCGCAAGGAACCTCCGGCTTTGATAGAAAGTCACGGACGCGTCTGGCTGCAAATATTCCTTGTCGGAATAAATATGGAATTTAGCCAGAAACATAAGGTATTCGATGTCAAAGAGTATTGAGACGAGTGCATGAAGTGTTGAATTTCTTCTTTATGACGTCTGTGACACACCAGGTACGGATAAATATACGCGATGGGCTATATATATAGAGTGAAGATTATGATCGTGTGTTTGTTTGCCAACTGAAAAATAATCATTTGCAGAAAAAATGAGTGGTCGCATCGTCCTTTTCACGTTAAAATACACTGTATTATAAAAACCCCAAAAATACAATTTTACCTTGATCGCCAATAATACCGACTTTTGCACGTCAATAGTAATAGTTTCGTATGGAGGACGTGGTAACGAGGTTATGATAAAGGGGAAGCAGAGGAATACATCCTCATGTTAAAGAGCTGAAAAGAGTACCAAAAACTGAACTGTTAAAAACTGCTCATTTCTAACAGGGTAAGGGGCAAGGGCGCAGGAAACGAGCGGGGATGGGGGTTAAGGGAGTACGACCCCAACTTTGACCATGCTCATCATTAATCGTATGGGTGTTGCATAGAAAGAATCCACTTACCAAAATTATTTGTGTTGCGAAGCCAAATTTTAAGTTAATCCATTTCATAAAACAAAGGCCTAATGTTAAACTTGTCAATTGGTGCTGCATTAGCAACACCAAAGGTGCACAAAATTCCACCCCTGAGCAGACTCCATTGGTAGCATGAGCCTCCTTCCTCCCCCCCCCCCCAAAAGCACGTGAATCAGGTATACCATCTTTTGCATTTATTTGGATTGCAGTGCAAGGTATATTACAACAACGGAAAGCACAATTTACTCACTAACATCCTCGTCCATGACACTCACAGTATTCAATTTGTAAAAAAGTAGCCACCGGAAGGCCGAACAGCAGCCACAGAAACTGTCTGAGGCTCGCGTCCGGCGCTGGAACGCGGCAAACAGCTGTAAATGTCTCCGGTTGTCTGCCGCCGACGTCGCCACTGACCAGTGTGTTCAACTTGTACGTACTTAGTATATGACCATTGACCATCAAACGAAAAAACAATCCATTAAAAACAATGAAAAAACACCATGCCCAGTTCTGCCCGGTCCGGGCCCATCTTGCAAAATATGGGCCTGGTTATAATCCTGTGGTGCGTCCTCGTGCAAAATTGAACTCTGGTTTATAATAAATTGGAGTTTACTTCACCCACGTGCGGTCTTACTTCCTGGGAATGCACAGGTACGCCAACGTTCCCGTACGCCCGTGGT
Organism: Ashinkailepas kermadecensis; assembly: GCA_034440615.1. Taxonomy (NCBI): domain Eukaryota; kingdom Metazoa; phylum Arthropoda; class Thecostraca; family Neolepadidae; genus Ashinkailepas; species Ashinkailepas kermadecensis. The sequence continues at coordinate 298,371 of JAOTOM010004555.1, read as the reverse complement.
AGACATTGGCCTGCCAGAGGGCCTTTCCTCCACCTACCAGATTTGTCTTCCCGTTGAGCTTGCCGCGACTTCGTTTCCCACGTCTCCGATGAAGTTCGACTCAGCGACCTTCGACCTTGACTGCCGCCTCCGAGCTCTCCGCGTCGGCTCGGCCGCTGTGACATCTGGAGTGCGAGAGGAGAGGGGGCGGGGAGGGGGATGGCAGGCGGGTGTGCAGGGGGAGGGCCACGGGCTCAGTTACATTTGCCGGCTGAGCGTGGTCGGGTGCAGTGGCTCGTGCTGGTGTGAGAAGTCTGCTGAGGCGACGGCCAACATCGCACTGCCGGCGGGCATTGTTGGTGCGTGGGAATTTGGTGGTGCGGAGTGCTGTTGGTTAGCGCGGTCCAGAGGGAACACAGTGCAGTGGCAGGAGGTACAGGTGAGCAGACGCCCGTTCCGCTGACACATCTGGCGACCAGGTGCCTCGAATGGCAGGACCAGGAACGCTGTTATAGTGCTAGCGTGGTCCGTCCTGGAAATTTGTTGTAGGTTGCTTGTTCAGAAAAGAAAAGAAACATAAAGTAATGACATCCCAACATATTCAATACCCACGGCAACTCCAGGACCTCTGTCGTATACCGGGTACAAGGCAATATCTCCGGAATCATGAACGTCCTTCGCGATCCAAACTTTCCAGGCGGGTGGCTGTCGCTTGTAGACCACAGCATGACGGGCGATGTCTGTAACCCATATGCCACACCGGTAACATGGAGAGATTCCTTCATGTTTGAAGCCCACACTTTACGGCCAAATTAAGTGAGAGCATTTATGCGATCCAGCATCCGTCGGTTTTTTCACGACCGAACATCCGTGCGTTTCACATGATCCAACATTCGGAGGTGTCACGCGTCTAACATCCGGAGGTTTCATACGTCCACCATGCGTAGGCTTTGCGCGATCCAACACACTATGTTTCACGCGATCCAACATCCTAGGCTTCACGTGAATTAAGATCCCGTTTTTACCCAACATACCTGATCGAACATCTGTAGGTGTTTACTGGTCAAACATCCCTAGGTCGTAAGCGACCCAACATTTTAGACTATTCAACATCCCTAGGTTACGTTCGGCATGGGTGTAACGTTAACCGGTTCCGGGAGAGACATACCTCACTCACAATGTTGGATAAGGCCTAATTTGTCCCCTCCACTCTTGGGACTTGCTCCAGTCAGCTTTACCCTAGGAAAAGCTTGGGTTTTCTCCAATTTCATCACATTTGTAACGCAAAACTCTTCATTTTTCTCTTCACATTATTGAAATTGTGCCGACTGAACATGTCGTTTACACTACATTTGGTATGATTTACAAGCAAATAGTCTGAGACCTGCTTAACAGGCGGTGTACCCCTTCCACGTTCAACATGGTCCCGAATCGCATAAGTTTGCAAGCACAAATTAGGCTCGTTCGGTAGAGACATTGTTCCCACGGCACCCATCGGTTTTGATTACTGTCTCTGGCTTGGATGCTAGCAGGATTGGTGGTGCATCAGCTTAGCATTTTCACATGTAATCCGTGTAATCATGTGGCTTTGTGTAGTCAGTTATGTAAACTTCATATGTGCCGACTCACATTGTGAAGTAATCTTGGCAGGTGTGGAGCTTTATGAAAATTATTGGTTGGCCCGAGGCGTTTTAATACCATTTTCTCCAGTCAACACCCACAGGCCAAGCCAAGGGAGATGGGAATCCGTCCCGCAGCAAAGAAAATACACCAGTTCAAACCACGTAAAGTTTGGTTTTGCGCTACACTAAAACGGAAATATTTGACGAAAGTGATGCATTTTCTGCTCAATGAGTTATTTTTGTTTGGGCTCACATGGAATCAGGATGGGTTCCTGAGAGCTGGAGAGGATTGTTGAAGCTGAATGGGCCTTTGGCACTGAAAGAGCCAATTGACACTGCGAGGGCGTTTTAAAGTTGGGCAGGTCCGTAAGACTGGTCGCTGGTGGGGCGGCTTGAATTGAAGATGGAGGAATCATTGAGGAAGGAGGGACCCTTGAGGCTAGAGGGACCTCCATGGCCCTATGGAGCTTGATTATCTCTGCAGTAGTTGGATGACTTCTGGATAAAAGATGCCTAGAGTTCGGTGTTCCTGAGATACCCTTAGAGCTTAGGAAGTTGGAAATTTGAATGGCTTCTTCGATTACGGGGATCTCCATACAGCTAGAGGAGATATAGAGCCTCTGACAATTTGGACAATTTTGGGGAACCCCTAAAGCTGGGGAAGTCCCGAGGGTTAGAGGACAGCTGGGAACAGGTGTTGTTCCTGGGAGCCAGAGTGGGAACTTGAAGCTGGGAGAGCTCTTAAGAAAGCTGGAAGGTCCCCTCGAAGTTGGAGATGCCTCTTGAGGCTGGCGAGACCCGTTGAAGATGGGAGGGTTCCATAACACTGGTGTGCTTCATAACATCGGGCGGCCAGGTTCGGCTGCATGCGGACGCTTGTCGTCTGGCACTTGGAGGCGTTGGAGTGCCCCTGGAAGATTGAGTACCACTGGTGCTTGATGGGCCATGGGAGTTGCAGAGCCTCCGGAAATTGCAATAATTCGAGGGCCTTCTAGGAATAGGAATAGGACCAGTTGGTGGCCTACAGGGGCCTCTTCTGACGGCGCCAAGTACGCCGTCTAAACTTACAAGGAATGGTATCATTTTGGTATGTTTTCGGAAGGGCACATGCCCCTCCGATCTCCAATACAGAGCCATGTCCTAATACTAATTTGTGCCAACACGTAATTGATCAAGGTAACTCGAGAGCGGAATTTCCGCTCAGCAAACCTTCCCTGGAGTAGCCTAAATAAGCTGTTTCAATATACTGCTACCCTATAAAATTGTATATTGTTTACTCCGTCTGGGGCACCACGGTCGGAGTCCAGCAACGTCTTGTGATCCACAACAACGAGGTAAACGGCCAATGGTACCCCAATAGAGACCTAGCTGCAGCGCAGGTCCTCCCCTCACAGGCCCAAACAACGGGTTGTCAGGCCTTCATCAACATGGAGCGCCCAACATGATCCAGAGGCTCAACATCAGCTTGAGCTTACCGGCACAGCAGCTCAGAGACCCCAACAGCGGCCCAAGTGCCCCAACAGTCATTCGACACCCTAATGTGTTAGGACCGTGTCTTGAGAACTGGCTGAGACAAAGTCTTGCCGTGTTCAGAGTCTCAGCCTCTGCATGAAATATGCACCCCCGAGGTGAATGTTTTCAGAGGAATAACAAAATCCAACCTTGGTAGTTCACAAGCTTGCATCAGCCTCCAGCATCTCAGTCCTTACAATTTTCCTTCTGCACCCCATCATTCAAATATGTTTTGGACCTGTCCACGCTGCTTCAAACGCTACGCCCAGGATGCCGATATTTTTCTTTGGGGGGGCGAGGGTGGGCGCATGAAGCACGTCCTTCAGAAATAATTACTTCCTCCCCATCATATAATCCTGTTTGGGCTCCGGACTGCCACGCACCCTGTCCCACCCCTCTTCAGAAAATGCTGCCTTTTCAGGGCTGGAGATATCTCACGAAGCCAGGGGATCAAAGTCCTTGTTTTGAAGACAAATTTTCCTATTGAATATGGATAATTACAAATTAACATAAGCAACCACCAAGCAAGGAGGATGGAGCAAAGGCAAAGAGGAGGACCGCCCGACCCATCTAGGATCTACAGCCATGCGCATATAAATCCCGTACAAAGGAGTCGCAAATATTGCCATACACTGCATCAGATGGCATTTTGTGTGTCGCCCCCTTGGCTGCGCTCCTGCTCAAAAGCTCCATGTCGATGCACGAAATTAGGGACTGTGTCCTGAAAATCAGCCGTTGAATCCGCCCTCGTATTCGGATTTTTTTTCCCCAGTTTTAAAAATAAAGTTACACCCAGGATGTTGGATTATATTTGTAACACTGAAATGGAACCAAGGTGACTTCTGCTGCGCTTAGTTACTGAAGTTTTTTTTCTCTCCATAGCTTTTGTAAATGTAGAACTCCTCGATATCCTTGATAAGTCCTTACACGACTTCTCCTGTGAAGGGCTGAATGTGCCGTTGGAGATTATTGACAATAAACAAATATGGTATCTAGAACTTGACAGCTGACGACAAAGTTTCCGCATCTGCTACGTTCGCCTTGCGTGGGATTAGTAACCCGTGTCGTCGATGAACACAGCCGTATTTGATCGGTATTTATTTCGCGTCACAGGTGGCAATGACGGTACTGTTCTTCTGGACCTGTACATCACATGTAGTTCCCTCAAAAAGCATCGCTTTAGGGTAAATTGTGCTATTTATGTAGCAAGAAGTTGCTGCATTTGGAATAGTTACTTTGAACTTGGCCATATTCAGTCTGTGATGCTCACACAATGCACAGGAGTTATTGCTCAGAGTGAACGGGTTGGAAACTGGCAATGCCATGCACTGAACATCGGCGTTTTTGAGGTTCCTCAGGTGAAAGCCAACATTCTCCTTCACCGGAAATAGGTGTATGTGGATGTGCCGTGTCTGGACGCAGAACAAAATGGTGACGAATCACGTGTTGGCCGACGGGACCGTTTCTTTGTGACTGGAACTGTGCCAGAGATAACGCGGTTTCAAGATGAGGCGGCCGGTAACCGGACAAATGTAAGTAAAGCAAATGTACGTATGGCAGATGTACGTACGCAAATGTACGTAAGCAAATGTACGTAAGCGCAGATGTACGTATGGCAATTGTACGTAAGCGTAGATGTACGTATGGCTAATGCACGTAAGCGCAAATGTACGTATGACAAATGTACGTATGCGCAAAAGTACGTAAGCGCAAATGTACGTAAGCGCAAATGTGCGTAAGCGCAAAAGTACGTATGCGCAAATGTACGTACGGAAAGTATAGCGACACAAAAGCGCAAAAGTACGTATGCGCAAATGTACGTAAGGGCAAATGTACATATGCGCAAAAGTACATAAGCTCAAAAGTACGTAAGCGCAAAAGTACGTATGCGCAAATGTACGTAAGCGCAAATGTACGTAAGTGCAAAGGTACGTAAGCGCAAATGTACGTATGCGCAAATGCACGTATGGCAATTGTGCGTAGGTGCAGATGTACGTATGCCAAATTTAATTATGCGCAAATTTACGTATGGCAAATGTACGCATGCGCAAATGTACGTATGTGCAAATGTACGTAAGAGCAAATGTGCGTATGGCATATGCACCTAACCAAATGTGCTTAAACGCAAAGGCACGTATGCCTAAATGTACGTACATTGGCTCCTACGTACATTTGCTCTTGCATTCTTTTACGTTTAGGTAGTGTTGCGCTTGCGTACATTTGCGCTTACGTACTTTTGCGCTTACGTACATTTGCGCTTACGTAAACTTGTGCATACGTACTTTTTCGCTTACTTACATTTGCGCATACGTACATTTTCCATACGTACATTTGCAATTAAGTACATATGCCATACGTTGATCTGCGCTTACGTACAATTGTCATACGTACATCTGCGCTTACTTACAATTGTCATACGTACATCTGCACTTCGTACATTTGCTTACGTACATTTGCGTACGTACATTTGTCCGGTTACTGCAAATGTACGTATGACATATGTACCTAACCAAGTGTACGTAAACCCAAAGGTACGTATGCGTAAGTGGACGTACATTTGCGCATACGTACAATTGCACATACGTACATTTGCGCTTACGTACTTTTGCGCTTACGTACATTTGCGCTTACGTACTTTTGCGCTTACGTACATTTGCGCTTACGTTCATTTGTGCATACGTACATTTGCGCTTACGTACTTTTGCGCATATGTACATTTGTGTATACGTACTTTTGCGCTTACGTACTTTTGCGCATACGTGCATTTGCGCTTACGTTCATTTGTGCATACGTACATTTGTGCTTACGTACATTTGCGCATACGTACATTATTTTCCATACGCACATTTGCGATTAAGTACATATGCCATATGTTGATCTGCGCTTACGTACAATTGCCATACGTACATCTGCACTTAAGTACATTTGCTTACGTACATTTGCGTACGTACATTTGTCCGGTTACTGCAAATGTACGTATGACATATGCGCCTAACCAAGTGTACGTAAACCCAAAGGTACGTATGCGTAAGTGGACGTACATTTGCGCATACGTACAATTGCACATACGTACATTTGCGCATACTCACATTTGCGCATACGTACTTTTGCGCTTACGTACATTTGCGCTTACGTATATTTGCGCTTACGTACATTTGCGCTTACGTACATTTGCGCTTACGTACATTTACGCTTATGTACTTTTGCGCATACGTACATTTGCGCTTACGTACATTTGCGCATACGTACTTTTGCGCATACGAACATTTGCGCTTACGTACTTTTGCGCATACGTACATTTGCGCTTACGTACATTTGCGCTTACGTACATTTGCGCATACGTACATTTGCGCTTACGTACTTTTGCGCATACGTGCATTTGCGCATACGTACATTTGCCATACGTACATTTGCGCTTTCGTACATTAGCCATACGTACATCTGCGCTTACGTACAATTGCCATGCGTACATCTGCGCTTACGTACATTTGCTTACGTACATTTGCTTACGTACATCTGCCATACGCGTACATTTGTCCTTACGTACATTTGTCCTTACGTACATTTGTCCTATAATCGTATTTCTACACTCCCCGTACATACTTGAGTCGACAGTGTACCTGCCACAACCTACTACTCTCGTGTCGTCCCACTTCTTCCTCAGCAGGCTCCATATTGCCACCTCTGGTCACCCTAAATGTCCCACCTTTCCTGGTTCACCCCTGCCTATTCATCGATGTTAACAAGTAGTACCTTAGCATTACTTAAATCTGCTTGACCGACACTTCATGCTGTAAATTTGGTCTGAGGTTGACTGTGATGCACGTGGCCGGGGTATGGCCAGGACCGGAGCACTTCTGCCATGAAAACAACATCTGAACATGTGCAACTTTAGCCCGACTGTGACCAGGACTGGAGCCCCTCCGCCATGAAAACAACATCCGAACATGTGGAACTTTAGCCCGACTATGACCAAGGCTAGATCACCTCCACCATAAAACAACATCCGAACATGTGGAACTTTTGACAGAGCCTCCATCGGTGATTTGTGTGGTAGCTTGGTGGCGAAGTACGCCATTATCTGAAGTTCTTCTGAGCCTTCGATGCACGCCATTGCCTTCTCTGCGAGAGACTGTGTTGTGTGTGCTCTTGTTGGACCGTCGTGCCGACCCCCCCCGCAAATCCCCTCTCCTCAACCACCGCTTCGCGCCATCGCGTCCGCCTCGATATTGGGAAAGCGAGCCGGCCACCCGTGGAAACCTAACAAAAACGATAACCGGCCGCCGGCCGACCGTCGGCAGTTCACCGGCCTCGGATCGTCCGTACCGAGTCCGACTATGGCCGCGGCCGATCGGAGACCGGGTGGAGGTAAGAGGCAGTTCCATACCACCCTGTCGGTAAACGGAGGAAAACGCCGCATGTGCAAGCGACGGCGACATCGCGGGCAAGTGCCGGACCGGGTAGTTGTAGGACGCAAGGGCGAAGACCTCGGAGGCTTAGGACGCCCGCTCGAACACAATATTCTCGAGCTGGATATTTTGGACCAAAGCTATATTGTAAGCCGATTCCACAAGGCTGAATATAAATATGTACTCGATACTTGAACTCGAAGTTGGGAGTTGGTGCTTTGTGTGGAATTAATATTGACCTCCGCATTTACCCAGCGTTGACCCCTACACCCACTCCAGGTACAGGAAAATAATGAACCTTAGACTTATTAACAGCTCACCCAGTACGATATTTTTCGACAGTGGGCAGGGCTGGATTTGTGGTTTGTAATCCTAGATGTGGAGGGGAAAATTTTGTGGTATCCGAACGCGGAGAGGATATTTTTCTTCTAACCTGTGACACCAGAATCTTATTTTTCACTTTCCAGTAAATCTTGAACAATTTATCGCCAGGTAATCCATCATTAAACAGCACCATTCGGCCTCCAAATGTGAAAAATGAGAGGATAATTTTATGGAGAGGATAAATGTTCTGGATTAAAAAAAATATTCAGAACGGCATTAATTTTCCAACGCTAGCAGTGGAGCTCGTGACGAGAGCGGTTCAGGTGCCGCCGTGTGTTCGCGATCCTGCCCCGCTCGTCTTCTGGGCCGCCAGGGATACGTGTCGGTCGACAGGGCACATGGAATAACTGGGGTGAAGCAGGGCTTGTTGTTTTGGTAACGGAAAATCGATGACATGTGGGATGGAGAGATTAACTCCCGAAGGGGCCGCAGAAACCATTGCTACTAGATTGCATTGCTGCTGGATGACATTGCTACTGGATAGCGTTGCCACTGGATAGCGTTGCTACTGGATAACATTTATACTGGATAACGTGTGCATTGTGGAACGGAAGGCAGAACAAACGAAGCCTTGTAGGGCGTCGCTGTGTTTATAGATGTTCGTTCGTTGTTCATAGATGTCGGACAAAAGATGTAGTCCAATATGGCGATAGCGTTTGCCTACTCTTTGGTGCCGGTTAACCCGCGAACTGCTGTTGGTCGGTCAACCCTCTTGCCGGGGAGAGGAGGGGGGGGAATTTCCCTCCGATCCAACTTTTGTTCTGAACCACGTAGAGAAACGTGGTGCTTACTGGCGCATGGTGTCATCCTCCATTTCTTCAGTGGTGCAGACAAATGTTGTCTACCTTTTACCGTTGACAACCGGCCAGGTATATTTGGCCGGTTGTCAACGTCTAGCCGCTAACTAAATTATATTTTCGAGTACAACTTGGCACAATTAGCTGAACTTCTGACGGGCTCCATGCTCTAATCAACATGCAGCTTTAAGGTCAAGATCACGTGGTCAGATAGCGTGTAGCTGGAGTGGAAAACAACATCGTTGTTCCGCATTCGAAGTTATTTGTAACATACCTCCAAAATATGAACGACAAAGCGATGCAACAAAGGAAATTTGGCTTCTAATTATGCGCTGCCACATATGGTGCCAGAACGCCTGATGAAAGAACATGTAGTAAGATTTGACCGGGCAAGGTCATCCACTTTCAAGGGTACACTGTTCATGCTTTATCTAGTTCTGCGCTTTGTGCAATTATGGGGAGCGAAGGTGTGGTGAATTGAAATTCAGCACTGAGAAGTACCCGATAAATAAATCTGCAGCAAATAGCCCAACTTGGGTCACACCAGATCACTGCCTTAGGGTCATTGATCTAGGATGACATACGCCCTGTTCATATAATTTTGGCACTAAGTGGGACAGAAGCATCCTGAATTCGAAACATGGTTCAGAACAGCCCTAAAAGTCAATGGCCTGGGAAAAGAGGATCAACTTAGACCAGCCCGTATCACCTGGGTGATCAACAAATGATGAAGTTGAAAGTGCACATGCATTGAAATACGCGTAGAAAACATGTCAACTCATGTAATAAGAGAGTATGTGATGTAATTTAGCTGCCTAAAAAGACTATCAATGGCATTTCGACACTTTGTGATATCTGCATAGGGGCGCAGGTGCACATTTTGGGTCATGCCTCAGTGATCTGCATTTCTGCAGGGAAGTGTACAGGCACACATTTTGGGTCATTCCTCAGTGAGCTGCATTTCTGCAGAGAGGGATACAGGTACACATTTTGGGTCATGCCTCAGTGAGCTGACTTGATAGCCACCTAAAACTTTACACACTTATCGACGATTATCGCGCTATGATATACAAATTCAGGGTTTTCGCTTTTATAGCTCGGCAGGAAACTCTGAGCATGGACGCGACAATTCAGCTTTGAACTTGATGTGACCTCGTACCCTGACCAAAGGCCACCGAATGTATTTTCCAGACGTTTTTAGTTGAACAAATACCTATATATTGACATGGAAATATTTTGCGTATCTTTGAAACCATTTATTTCACGGCTCTCGGAAAAGTACCCTAAAAATGACACTTCGAAATCGGGGACCTGATTTTGACCTCGTTTAGCTCGATGACTCTGGATACTCAAACAACAAATGTAACAGCAGTTGAACCCTTATTCAAATGTCAGAAGATACACTAAATATGAGTGCTATCGCGCCGCGTGTTCGGCAGCTATTCTGAAGGAAAAGACACCAGGGCTATGGAATGTGACCCTTCGGTAGTTCGAGGGTTGGTCATCCCAACATTCAATGGATTAAGACGTCACTTGACACGCGCACTGGAGGGGGGGGGGGGCGAAATCCGCCCACCTATATATTGATATCCTATATAGTTTCAAGGTCATGTTAGGTCACCGAGGTCAAGTCAGGTCAAGTTCATGACAGGTTAATGGAACCAAACTCGATCAACTGGAATGTTGTCATAAATGCACTACTGTTTGTCATTTGTACTGATTGTCATTGCGTTTCCATACTTTATTCATGTACTTCACTCCTTTCTTCACGAAGCCGATTGCGCCGAGCTGCCCGACGGAGCAGTCGGGCGGGCGGCCCGGTTCCGGTAACTGGAACAGGTAACTGACCTGATAAAGTGCTGCTATATAGGTGACCTGATGTCAAATGTTGGGTCTAGCATCTGCATTGCATCATTAGTAATGTCCAAAACATCATTGATGCCCATTTGGGAGCATTTAAACAGCGATCCATAACAATGTGCAAGCCAAGCCACAACAAGAAAATTGTGACAATTGTGACCTCATTTGACCTTGAAGATATTGACCTAAGGTCAGGAAATTTGCACACAATAGAGTTCACTACCGTACCCATCCACCCTGCGAATTTCGTTTCTCCAGCTTTAATAGCAGCCGAGATCTTAGGGGGGGGCGGAATCCGCCCCCCTCCAGTGCGCGTAATTTTCAGAGGCCCTCCAGGGCGCGTGTTAAATAAATATACCTTGTATTTCGAGTCATTTTCCATCATCTTTTTCCCAGTCGGTTTCAGTGACCAAAATGCTGCATTTTATGTTTTCCCTTCTTCAACGGAGCATATGTGACAAGGTGTTACCTTGTGATATCAATCCTGGTACGTTTTGGTCGGATAGTCCTCAATGCATTTGCTAGGCTGCATTCGCACCGCCGCACCTAGACGTGCACGCGCCGTGGAAATCGTTCATTGTGATCTCACCCTGTATCCCGTCAATCCATTGCAGTCAATCATGTTCCTTGAAGCCAAGCATGCATCATTATCTTTCTCATCTGCCCCACCCCTGTTTACCCCACCGGGTCCACCCTGGATGCGTCTGAACTCCGGTGTTCTCATGCCCCCACGTCTGAACTCCGGTGTTCTCATGCCCCCACGTCTATCTCTGTCATGTCACCCCTGCGGCTCACCCGCCCTCGTTTCTACTCTCGTTCTAGTACCCCCTTTGTCGCTTGACCTCAATTATTTTCTATCTATGCGCATTTCTGCTATCCTTCTCGTCTTTGGTGCCGGCTTATGCCGTCGATATTATGTTCGATCCCGCTCCGATGTCGTCTCGACTGTGCCAGCACTGAGACCAGTGACCGCCGGACACCGCGATGCAGACACGGTCCCGCGGATCTCGCTCCGATGTCGTCTCGACTGTGCCAGCACTGAGACCAGTGACCGCCGGGCTCGCTCGCCAGACACCGCGACACAAACACGATCCCGCTCCGATGTCGTCTCGACTGTGCCAGCACTGAGACCATTGACCGCCGGGCTCGCTCGCCAGACACCGCGATACAAACACGATCCCGCTCCGATGTCGTCTCGACTGTGCCAGTACTGAGACCAGTGACCGCCGGGCTCGCTCGCCAGACACCGCGATACAAACACGATCTCGCTCCGATGTCGTCTCGACTGTGCCAGCACTGAGACCAGTGACCGCCGGGCTCGCTCGCCAGACACCGCGATACAAACACGATCTCGCTCCGATGTCGTCTCGTCGACTGTGCCAGCACTGAGACCAGTGACCGCCGGGCTCGCTCGCCAGACACCGCGATACAAACACGATCCCGCTCCGATGTCGTCTCGACTGTGCCAGCACTGAGACCAGTGACCGCCGGGCTCGCTCGCCAGACACCGCGATACAAACACGATCCCGCTCCGATGTCGTCTCGACTGTGCCAGCACTGAGACCAGTGACCGCCGGGCTCGCTCGCCAGACACCGCGATACAAACACGATCTCGCTCCGATGTCGTCTCGACTGTGCCAGCACTGAGACCAGTGACCGCCGGACACCGCGATGCAGACACGGTCCCGCGGATCTCGCTCCGATGTCGTCTCGACTGTGCCAGCACTGAGACCAGTGACCGCCAGACACCGCGATGCAGACACGGTCCCGCGGGCCGGAGCATGTAATTACGACGCGGCTCGGGGGAGATACGACGGGCATCCCGCTCCCGGAATACCACCTCGCCTGCGACCCGGCTCCGCTTTCCGGCTCGCTTAGTGAGGCTGTGGGGGGGGGGTCGACCAGTGCTGGCCAGGCACCGATGGCCGAGTGTGTGCCAGATGCGAAGGCTTTCACCTGGTCGGGCTGGCCAGGCACCGATGGCCGGGTGTGTGCCAGATGGGAAGGCCTCCGCCTGATCGGGCTGGCCAGGCTTCACATGCCTCGCAGGGTGACCCACGTTTCACAGCAGGTCGCATTGCTAGACTCTAGCATCGCAAAGGCAATGTTCACCACCAGTTTTCTGGACTTCATTTGTTTTCTTAGAGTGGAGGGTAGCAGGCGTAGACATCAAGCCCATGATGATGTGGAAACAACTTGGCAATATGATGCGGAAATACTTCGTGCAAAGGATGATACACCGGCACTCTGCTGGCAATGTTGTGATGCGACACATGTCATGAATCGAGCATTGCAACACAAGTAACGGTTACCACAGTTTTACGTTGTGCTGTTTGATGGAGATCAATTCAGGAAGTCTCTCTATCCACAGCATATCAAGAAAGTTTCTAAAATGTGCCGTTTTCCACGTGGATTTCGGAATTCCAGGACAATGTTGATCCCTGATCACCAGCGTTGTCGACATGCACGCTTACGCACGCCAGACTGGATTAATGATGGGAACGCTCAGTGTCTTGAAATGTGCAGGTGAAAATCTTACGCTCAGTGGCCCCACTGTAAGCTGACTGGAATGGTGCCACATCAGCGGTTAACCCTCCCCGAAATTACGATCAGATCTTCACACCCCGTCTCGGGGTGGGGGAGGGGAGGACATTATAAATCCCCTCTAAGCTACAAATTATGTGTTGCACGAAAATTGAAGAGGTCTCATCGGAAAGCGGTCGACAAGTAGGGTTAGAAAGCACCCCCAAAATTGTACCGCCTAAAAAGCGACGTCACTAGGGGTTTTATGTGGTCACGATTGACGTCATGTTTTGGCTTCATTATGGAGAAGTTCATTTTGGATAAGATTTTAAAAAGAGTATTTGAAATCAGAAAAGGAACCCGAAATGGACCATGGTCCCAAAAGGTTTTCTCACCCCCAAAAGATATTAAGTTGCGAAATTTTGAGTTTTCAAGTTTTTTTTCGTTGTTTCTTGTCGAATGGATGGAACACACCGATAAACGTTCTAAGCAAACTGAGCCTCATACCAATTGGTTACATTAGCCATACTCTTCTATTTTAGCCCCAATAAGTAAATATGCAAAACAAATAAGTCACGAAAAACGCACAAGTTCAAAAACAATTCCGGTGCGTTTTGTTGCGTCCTTAATGATAAGTAAACGCTGAAAGTTTCATTAAGATATCTTTCCCCGTTAAAGCGTGACGACCAGTTGAACTTTTTGGAGGTGACCTCACTTGACCGTGTTGACCTCGGTGACCGTGAATGACCTGACCTGAAAATTTTCACACATACCAAATTGATGCGGGAAAAGGTATGCAAAATTTTGCCCCGCTGCCGAGTGCCGTTTTTCACTATCCTTAGGGAGGGGGTGTAAAAGACCCCCGAGACGGCGCGGGTTAAGGGCCTGCAAGATATTGCAACATTCCTTAGAGTTTGAGATGATTGTGATGCCACATTTACACGGTACCTACCGTTCTTGGTCACCTGGCGTTCTTGCGGTACCTGTCGTTCCCGTGGCGTTTCCGTGGGGGGTGACTTTCCCGTGGCGTTTCTGTGATGTTCCCGTGGCGTTCCCGTGGCAGGTGACGTTCCCGTGGCGTTTCCGCGGCACGCTGTCCGTGCCTCCCAGTTGGCGGTACTCCCCCCCCCCCCAATGTGTTCTCCATACGTCGTCGCTCGTCAGCCGCGCAGGACAATATTTTGCCACCGCGGCCTCTGTCGGACGCGTGGCGAGACACGCGTAAATATTTGCGAGCGCCCGGGAGGAGTTTATTTCCGTATGTGCGCACAACAATGTCGGCGTTTGCATAGATATGCCTGGCGGGTCCCGTTCTCAATGCTGGCGGTTGCCTAGATATGCCTGACGGGTTTCGTTCTCAATAATCTTAGTAGCCTTTTTGGCCGGATAATATTCTACTAACTCCTTCGCCTACACTCTTAGCTGCTTTTTAATGTCGACGTTTAGCAGTTTTCACCACCATACGTTCTTTGATTGTGCATATTTTTGTTCAAGGAGAAAGCTGGGAGCGATTGTCGCCAGTGGCTCCGGGCTGGCCAGCCACCGCTGGTCACGTGGCTACATGACATTATGGCACCAATGGCGTAGCTGCCTACCTAGTATCGGGGGCCGAGGGTTCTGAAACGTTTGGGTGAGCCCCTGTAATTTCTCATTGGGACCCAACAATTTTGACTTCAGCTCCGGGAGTTTTTCTTTAATCCATGGAGTCATTTCCAAGAAGTAAGAGTAATTTTAATAATACAAGTCATTCTTTTAGTTCATATATATTTTTGACGTTACTGAATAACATGCATTTCATCTCGATCTACCTTTTTTGTGCATTTCCAATTTCTGTTCATGAAGTAAGGATTCTGGTCGTAAATGGCTGATTTTGGACTTAACCAAGCCCAAGATAACCTGTAAAAACAATCGATGCCAGGCCACTTCATAAGCCCCACTCCAACTCCTAGACCACTCGTACTCCTAAATATGCTCCAAAATCAACGTGTGAAATCAGCGCAATCACAGCCGGAAGTAATGACAGTGTCATTCGGGAAAAAGGGTATCCACAAATTTCATAGATATTTTGCATAATATCTCGGTAAACAGATCAACGAAAGAAACAAATGTTACTTATTTCACAAAGACTTGTTCCTAACATTACAAATATTACAAATACTTATTCGTACAACGGAGCTGAAAATAAACTATGAACGCGGATAGCGATGCACAAAAGCCGAGCTTACAGCGACAATTTGTTCCAAGCCCAGGTCCAACAAGTTTGATGTTGAAGGAGCAGGTACAGAACAATTGTAAGATTGCAAGTTATCAGCAACAGGTAACTGTAATTATGAGAGTTGTTGCAATACCATTTTTTCTGAACAATGTTGCCAAGATCAATAATTTAAAAATATTAAACTTAGCCCAACCTAACCCAACCTAACATCAGCTGCTTTGGAAGAAAAATAATAATTTCCAAGTTAAAAAGAACAAGGAAAAAATTACACAAATTTTCCAACTGAAAAACCTAACAACCTAACCAAACCTAACCCATTTGTTTGCTTTATGGAGTGTGTAAAAACTTGTCTTGTTACCACCTTAAAGCACAATAATACATTCTTTTCTTCATGAAATGACTGCTTATTGAGATATAAGTACAACTTGAGGTGTTTATGTCAAAAAAAGTTTTCGTTTCCCAAAGATATGAATTTAACATTCTCTCAAATTGCATCAAGACACTGGAAACACATTTTTGTTTAACCAAAAGTGTCCTAGGGGTTTCTTCTATATATTTGCCCAAATTGCATGCATTGTGCATACTCGAAAAGTTGGTTTTGAGTCGTTTGGAACGGCTAAGTAAAAAATAATTATCACACATTTTCAAATTCCTTGGATTTGGAAAGCTTAGTAGGTGCCTAACTAGGTACCTAAGCATGAGCTCAGAGCAACACTTTCATAAAATGCAACTAGGTTTTGCATAATTTGAGATTGAAGAACAAGTTAGTTCCAAAGCAGGCTGTTATTTTTTGTTCGCTTGACTGATGTGTCGGTACTGGAAACACTAGTGAATGCATGGAATTAACATAGATGACTAAGCATCACATCAAAGTCCATTAAGAGCCCACCGGTCACTAACAGACTTCCTCTTTGGGCTTTCGGTTCTAGTATTTGCCACTTCTAGTACCTACCTAAGTGCGTGGGTAGGTAACCTGCTCCTGTCCCACAATTCCGCACATTCCCATATTTTCACGAATCAATGGAAACATTTTTGTGCAAAACATAGCCCGGTGTACCTCAAAAGTGTCCCTCACACAGCGAACTCCATTACGAGTAGAATGGACTCTAGTAGTATTAGTACCCAGTACTGGACAAAACTCCAAAAAGGCCGCATTCCCTGCGCTTGCTATGAAACGAAAGCGCAATATATGGCGATATTCGCCAGAGGCATGCCTTTGCGGACCGGTGATGGAGCTGCTTTGAAGCTAAGGTATAAATGTGAAGTTCAATTTTCACTAATTATGAGTCACCAATGCATATTTGTTTCCAGTTTTTTAACTTTGCTACTTTCCAGTGGATGAAAGCATCATTTGTACGAAAATAATATACAAAAAATACTTCCCAGCTCTACTCAGGTGAGCCACTGCCGTAGTGCCTTACATGGGCCGACCGCTCCTGGTGAAGTGTTGTTTGTTCCTTCGAACAGCAGAAGTACAGAAGTTTGTAGCGGAAGTACCTTTAACAATTGCAGCATTCGCAGCATGAAAGTAAAGCAAATGTGCCCGCTCGCCTTTGTGGCAATCAACGTGTGTGGAACTGACATCTCGGACATGCCAGACCAGTGCTTATTTCGGGCTCGTGGATTAATCAGGGCGGTTGGTTCTATGCGGAGTGGATTACGGAACAGTATTATGGATGGAGGAAAATTGGCCCAAGTTTGGCTAACTTCCATTAAAGTTTCCATGCATATTACTGCTGGCTTCTTCATAATGAGTGCAGTAAAACAGGATTACAGCATTCGACGGTTGGCCGCTGTGGAAGACAAAGGGCAGCACGGTGTGTCCGTGTTCAGCGACTCGCCACTGGGCCTGTCGACAGCTGGACATCAGGTCAGCTGGACAGCTGGACCGCACACTTACACTCTTGGCCTGTCCGTGTCGAAGCCATTGGCCGTGACCTTCATCATTTGATGAAGATGCCCAGGCGGGTCGGCGGCGGATGCATGCCGTGACTTGGCTGAGGTTCGCTGACGAGCGGCGTGCACAGACCAGCCTGCCCGGCGGCGCGTGTGACAGACAAATCGATGCCGCCCTGGCCAACACACCGACAGTCCACACCCGCGCGTCCACCGCCCTGGCCGACACACCCACAGTCCACACCGGCGCGTCCACGGGCCGGCGCCGACACACCCACAGTCCACACCGGCGCGTCCACCGCCCGGCGCCGGCGCACCCATAGTCCACACCCGCGCGTCCACCGCCCGGCGCCGACACACCCACAGTCCACACCCGCGCGTCCACCGCCCTGGCCGACACACCCACAGTCCACACCGGCGCGTCCACCGCCCGGCGCCGGCGCACCCATAGTCCACACCCGCGCGTCCACCGGCCGGCGCCGACACACCCACAGTCCACACCGGCGCGTCCACCGCCCGGCGCCGACACACCCACAGTCCACACCGGCGCGTCCACCGCCCGGCGCCGACACACCCACAGTCCACACCCGCGCGTCCACCGCCCTGGCCGACACACCCACAGTCCACACCGGCGCGTCCACGGGCCGGCGCCGACACACCCACAGTCCACACCCGCGCGTCCACCGCCCTGGCCGACACACCCACAGTCCACACCGGCGCGTCCACCGCCCGGCGCCGGCGCACCCATAGTCCACACCCGCGCGTCCACCGGCCGGCGCCGACACACCCACAGTCCACACCGGCGCGTCCACCGCCCGGCGCCGACACACCCACAGTCCACACCGGCGCGTCCACCGCCCTGACCGACACACCGACAGTCCACACCGGCGCGTCCACCGCCCGGCGCCGGCGCACCCACAGTCCACACCCGCGCGTCCACCGCCCGGCGCCGACACACCCACAGTCCACACCGGCGCGTCCACCGCCCGGCGCCGACACACCCACAGTCCACACCGGCGCGTCCACCGCCCGGCGCCGACACACCCACAGTCCACACCGGCGCGTCCACCGCCCGGCGCCGACACACCCACAGTCCACACCGGCGCTCCACCGCCCGAAACCCCGTCAAGGTCACCGCCCGGCGCCAACACACCGACAGTCCACACCCGCGCGTCCACCGCCCGGCGCCGACACACCCACAGTCCACACCGGCGCGTCCACCGCCCGGCGCCGACACACCGACAGTCCACACCGGCGCGTCCACCGCCCGGCGCCGACACACACACAGTCCACACCGGCGCGTCCACCGCCCGGCGCCGACACACCCACAGTCCACACCGGCGCGTCCACCGCCCGGCGCCGACACACCCACAGTCCACACCGGCGCGTCCACCGGCCGGCGCCGGCGCAGGCCAGCCGCCATGTGCGGTTTCACCGCTAAATGATAATCTGTCGTCTGGGCCGGCGTCCGGTCGGCTCAGTATGCTAACGATTCACGGTCGGCGGCGACTGCGTGATGCTGAGTTGTCACCTAGCTGTTAACCTCGCCGATGGTGCACATCTGGGGTGGGTCGGCTACAGGATCGAGGCACCACTAGCTCGTCGAGCAGATCCTCGGCTAGTAGTGCTTGTTTTCCCAGGATAATTTCGTATCCTCTCTCTCTTCTCTCTCTCTATGCCTTCATAAGGTATATTTGTCAGTCAAGCTATGCCATCAGATTACTTGTGCACTCTGAATTGAAGTTGCGCTTTGACGATGAGTGCTGGTCGCCTCAGAAAATCGCTCCCAGTCGCTCTCAGTGGCCGCCTCGTGGTATCCTCAGTGGCCGCCTCGTGGTATCCTCAGTGGCCGCCTCGTGGTATCCTCAGTGACCACTTACGTGGTATCCTCAGTGGCCGCCTCGTGGTATCCTCAGTGGCCGCCCATGTGGTATCCTCAGTGGCCAACTATGTGGTATCCTCGGTGGCCACCTACGTGGTATCCTCGGTGGCCACCTATGTGGTATCCTCAGTGGCCACCTATTTGGTATCCTCAGTGGCCACCTATGTTGTATCCTCAGTGGCCACCTATGTGGTATCCTCAGTGGCCACCTCGTGGTATCCTCGGTGGCTGCCTTGTATTGGCCTCAGTGGCCACCTATGCGGTATCCTCAGTGGCCACCTATGCGGTATCCTCAGTGGCCACCTATGCGGTATCCTCAGTGGCCACCTATGCGGTATCCTCAGTGGCCACCTATGCGGTATCCTCAGTGGCCACCTATGCGGTATCCTCGGTGGCCACCTATGTGGTATCCTCAGTGGCCACCTATGTGGTATCCTCAGTGGCCGCCTATGTGGTATCCTCAGTGGCCACCTATGTGGTATCCTCAGTGGCCACCTACGTGGTATCCTAGGTGGCCACCTATGTGGTATCCTCAGTGGCCACCTATGTGGTATACTCAGTGGCCACCTATGTGGTATCCTCAGTGGCCACCTATGTGGTATCCTCAGTGGCCACCTATGTGGTATCCTCAGTGGCCACCTATGTGGTATCCTCAGTGGCCACCTCGTGGTATCCTCAGTGGCCACCTCGTGGTATCCTCGGTAGCCGCCTATGTGGTATCCTCAGTGGCCACCTATGTGGTATCCTCGGTGGCCACCTATGTGGTATCCTCGGTGGCCGCCTCGTGGTATCCCCATTGGCCACCTCGTGGTATCCTCGGTAGCCGCCTATGTGGTATCCTCAGTGGCCACCTATGTGGTATCCTCAGTGGCCACCTATGTGGTATCCTCAGTGGCCACCTACGTGGTATCCTCGGTGGCCACCTATGTGGTATCCTCAGTGCCACCTATGTGGTATCCTCAGTGGCCACCTATGTGGTATCCTCAGTGGCCACCTATGTGGTATCCTCAGTGGCCACCTATGTGGTATCCTCACTGGCCACCTATGTGGTATCCTCGGTGCACGCGCAATACGCCGTCACGCCGGCCGAATCTCAGTAATCATTTGTGGGTCGGACCTCGTCGGCCGGACTCATTGGCGGCCAATAATCAGGGCCGAGAGGCTGCCGTGCCTCGTGTCCCGTGCCCCGCCGAACCTAATTATGCTCCCACTGCCTGTCGCACGTCATTATGGTTATTTACTTTCAATTACGGAGCGCGCAGTGGCGGGAGGTGCTTTACGCCGCGGCGGTGACCCGCTCAGGTGCTTCCTGCCCCATGCTCTCCCTCTCTCTCTCTCTGCATGGTGACATGACCCACACTCCTCTCCCACGCCCCACATCACAAGCGTCCGCTTATCTCGACGGATGACATCAAGTGCTGTTCTGCCGCATAATTGTGTATTTGCCGATGCTAGGTTGTTGCTGGAAATCTTTCTTGCGGTGGATTCACTTTTCACTTATCACATATAGCCGTTTAGCGCCCATGCTGGGCCGACCCAATGCGTTACAACACAGAGGAGGCAGACGTTCAGTACTCAACTCTACTTTGTATAAAAGAAATAAAATATGATTCGTGGTGCGTTTTTCTTTTTCTCTGTGCGAATGATGGGATTTCCGTGCGTTTGTTGTTGCCCCTTGCATCGTGAGTAACTGCTGAGCTATGATTTATTATCTTACGTGGTAAGAATGTAGTTAGGCGTAGTTAGACATAATTAGTTATTCGGGAATGCATTCGCTGTTAGCATAACTATATTATTCATGTTGCCCTGTTGCAACATCCCTCAGACGTCGTGGTGTCCACTTTATTTCATTTCACATTCGTTCCCTTGCTACATTATTCTGTTTATTGCTTATGCTCACTTGCCCATGGGAAAAACTAAGGCACTTCCGACTATATTTTACTTCTGATATCCTGGTCGAATACGTGGACACCAGGTTTATTTTCTACGTATATTTGATTCAACAACCTATCTGGCAACTATGTACCACATTTTTGTACCATCAAATACAGTTTTTAAGACGACTATTTTTCCAAACATGCGGTGTGGTCACACGGAAAGCTATTTATTGCCAGAGCCATAAAAAAAACGTGGCTACCCGTCATGCGTTTGCATTATTTCTTCTGCTGGCTTCCCAAGAAAGCCTACTCAGGCATTGCACAATTGGCATCACAGACATCACGTAGCGTTGTTCAAGCAAGTTCCGTGGGAATACGGCAGCGTCAAGCACAATTTGGGTCGTCTCCTATCCGACTTATATTTATGAACACACGCAATCCTGATGTCATCTCACTATGATCCATATCTTGCGGCTTGATAGACGACGACCTTATATCAAACTTTCTTTAATCATTTGCCAAGCATTTCGCATTTGCGCTCGTTAATTTATGTATATTTTCATGTTGCTGTATAACCAATGCCTTAGAAGAGGACCTGTCGCATGAGTTGCTTTGCAATCAGTGCCTTAGTAGAGGCCTGTCACATTGGTTGCTGTGTAATCAGTGCCTTAGTAGAGGCCTGTCACATTGGTTGCTGTGTAATCAGTGCCTTAGTAGAGGCCTGTCACATTGGTTGCTGTGTAATCAGTGCCTTAGTAGAGGCCTGTCACATTGGTTGCTGTGTAATCAGTGCCTTAGTAGAGGCCTGTCACATTGGTTGCTGTGTAATCAGTGCCTTAGTAGAGGCCTGTCACATTGGTTGCTGTGTAATCAGTGCCTTAGTAGAGGCCTGTCACATTGGTTGCTGTGTAATCAGTGCCTTAGTAGAGGCCCTTTCACATTGGCTGCCATGTAACCAATGCAGTTGAAGCGTCGCTAAGCCCAAATAACCAACGAACTTGCCATTGCATGCCGTCGGCATGACCCAGTGTACTTACAATGTTAAATAATTTAAATGTGCATGACTTGACCTGGAAGTTTGCTATACCGGGATTGTTAACAAATGGTCCAATGTAATATGTGCACTCAACTAAGCTTTTTTCTAAGCCAACTGGCATGTATATATGTACGTCTGACAACAATTGCGTTATCGCGTTATCTTATCATAATCCAATGCGGAAAATAACGCCGAAAATACCTACAACGTCTGCCCCTGAAGGCAAACGTAACGTTAGTGTCGGTATGTCGCAACAGCAACACAGTGACTGCCGTAAAATTGTCAATTTCGTCATTGTTCATGATCACACTTACTTATTGTCCCCTAGAATGCCCACAAACAATTCGACCCATACCAAAATATGTATTGGAAAAAGGTCACTGGACGAGGCAGGCTACCAATCTTGGGAACCGAGCACATTGAAGTTTCCACAAACAGTGTTTGGCAGTGATATAAATAGAGTGTGGTGTGTGGTCTATATACAATCACAATATCTCACAGATTATGACAGGACGCTCTTCAGATAACACCCCAAAAATAGAACATACCAGATTGTGTGTAATCGCTTGTTTTTTTTCTGTGTTCTGCTGGCTGGCCACCGCCCGGACCAGCCAGCCGACTGGACATCGATCCAGCGGAAGGAAATCCCCGTTGCATCCCACACCCAAATAGCCTGTTAATAATGGACATTCATTAAGACCCGCCAGCGTGGGAACTTTGACGCGCGCTGCCCGAGCGGCCCGCGTCGTCATGGAAACTGCATGCTATTTGTGTAGCAACTTGGCCGCCAGTGTGGTGTTGCTGTCGGCGCTGGCCAGCACGGCCAACCCCCCCCCCCCCAAGCAGCGGTCATGTCTTCCATCTGCGAGCACGGCCAACCCTACCAAGTGACGGTCATATCCTCCATCTGTCAGCACATTATACCTCAGTTGTCATATCCTCCACCTGCCAGCACGGCCAGCAGCGGTCGTATCTTCCATTTGCCAGCACGGCCAACTCCACCTAGCAGCGGTCATATCCTCCATCTGCCAGCACAACTAACCCAACCCGGCAGCGGTCATATCTTCCATCTGCCAGCTCGGCCAACTCCACCCGGCATCGATCATACCTTGCTTGCATCTGTAGGGTGTTTTTCGGCATCATTGTGGCGAGATCTGGGGCCTTCTCCCGGGGCCGAGCATCCATCACCCCGCCGACAACGACCCATCTCTATTTATGCCCTGTTTACGGGCCGCAATAAGTTGCCGGAAATAAGCTTTCCGATCCGTTTAGATAGCACGGCCCGGCAATAGGCGCCGACGCGACACGGCCAGCGACGACACGCCGCCGGCCGAGAGGCGGCCGAATCCAGCTGGCAGCGTGGAGCGACTCGCACGAGACCGAGCGGAACCAAACTGATGACTGCGTCAGAGGCCGGACGGCCGCGCTGGGTGATGCCGGGCTCGATTCCGCCGAGCCGGATCTGTGTGTGATGGGTTCCGGTCGGCCGGCGCCCGGCCGCGGCACATACCACTCGGCCGCGGCGCCGCTGGCGTGATACTTTAACAAACACATCACGACTGACACGGCGACCACACGCACACGCCGGCGACGTGGCGTGCACGGTAGCGCCGCGCCGGCCGCCGGCCGCCAGCCGCCAGCCGCCAGCCGCCAGCCGCCAGCCGCCAGCCACCAGCCGCCGGCCGCCAGCCGCCAGCCGCCAGCCACCAGCCGCCAGCCGGCCGCCAGCCGCCAGCCGCCAGCCGCCAGCCGCCAGCCGCCAGCCGCCGGCCGCCAGCCGCCAGCCGCCAGCCGCCGGCCGCCAGCCGCCAGTCGCCAGCCGCCAGTCGCCAGCCGCCGGCCGCCAGCCGCCGGCCGCCGGTCGCCAGCCGCCAGCCGCCAGCCGCCAGCCGCCGGCCGCCAGCCGCGCCACTTTGGCCGACGCACGCCGTGCAACGGCCGGCAGCTGTGTTTGGGCCGCCTCTCCGATTGAGTAAACGTGACCGCCGCACTAAGCCGCGGCCGGCATGGCGGCGGCTTAGTGCGCACTCGGCCGCGCACCGGCGCACTAAGCCACGACTGGCATGGCGGGACCGGCGCACTTAGCCGCGACCGGCATGGCGGTGGCTTTGTGCGCACTGAGCCGCGGCCGACATGGCCGGACCGCCGCACTTAGCCGCGGCCGGCATGGCCGGACCGGCGCACTTAGCCGCGGCCGGCATGGCGGCGGCTTTGTGCGCATTAAGCCGCGGCCGGCATGGCAGCGGCTTTGTGCGCACTAAGCCGCGGCCGGCATGGCCGGACCGCCGCACTTAGCCGCGGCCGGCATGGCCGGATCGCCGCACTTAGCCGCGGCCGGCATGGCCGGACCGCCGCACTTAGCCGCGGCCGGCATGGCCGGACCGTCGCACTTAGCCGCGGCCGGCATGGCCGGATCGCCGCATTCCCCGGTTCGGAGCACCCATTGCACGGGATCGCCCAGCGCTGTGCTTGTTTACACAGCGGTTCGCAGGTGCGGGCAAATGAGGCGCTTCGCTGTTTGCTCTGCTTACCACGATGTTGCGTGCCAGCAACGCCTCCGTGCCTGCATGCGTCGCGATGGTGTTGCTGTGCCCGACATTATGAGTCGTTGTTTGTGTTGCACCGGCCGTTCGCCGTCACGCGTCACAGTCTGGTGGGCAGCCCGGTGCTCACCGCATATTCTGCTCCGTCCTCAGCCACACCATCCATGTCAGTTTGCTCACAAGGAGGCAGCCATCAGTGTGTTGATGCTGGAGGAGTGACGCCGCGCGACAGTCTGCCATAGCGACCTCGCCGTCATTACCACGTCCCGCCATATCGACCTCGCCGTCATTACACGTCCCGCCATAGCGACCTCGCCGTCATTACTGCGTCCCGCCATAGCGACCTCGCCGTCATTACACGTCCCGCCATAGCGACCTCGCCGTCATTACACGTCCCGCCATAGCGACCTCGCCGTCATTACACGTCCCGCCATAGCGACCTCGCTGTCATTACTACGTCCCGCCATAGCGACCTCGCCGTCATTACACGTCCCGCCATAGCGACCTCGCTGTCATTACTACGTCCCGCCATAGCGACCTCGCCGTCATTACTCCGCCCTATCATTACGCGTTGCTGTGAGTGAACGGCGCGTCAACGCGCAGAGCGCGGTGCACGCCGAACGCCGTTTGCTGTGCAGTCCTTCAATTAGCATGCGACGCTCCGTTTTTTCGCCACGCGTCGACCGAGTTGGTGGCTGACACCCCCCCTCCCCCCCTCCGGCGGACGTCCCCCGGGGCGCGTCGTCGACTCATACGCGAATTACGGCGACTTCCAACGCGGCGGTTGGCCATTAATCAGTTGCGGGCGGCGAGTGACCCGGTCAGATAATTCACACCGGTTTTACAGGGTGACGCTTTGTCGTCGGGTGGGTCTCACACGAAGCCGGCTGTCGTCGCCAAAGGCCGGTCTGTTCCGTGCCGTCGGGGGTGGCGGCTGGTGGGGACTTGGTGCGGCGACAGCGAGCGCAGTAACTGACATTCCCCCACACAGCCGCTGCCACCGACACCCACCCCCACCTGGGGGAGGGCGCCCCTGGTCAAGGGGACGGTGGTGGGGGGGGTGGAGGCGGAAGCGGGGAGGCGGTGACATGTCTGACAGACGGGGGGGGTGATGAGAAGGCGGGTCGACAGGACCCAGGCCACATACTGGGCCGCTCGCCGTCGAATGTGACACGAGCACTTCCGGTCCCGCCGTGCCGCCTCTGTGGTCCGTGGCGACGTGTCGACATCGACGATGGATCGACGACGGCATCGACGAGCGGGCCGCGACAGCTGGCGGTGCGGCACGCTCGGCCGGCCGGCCAGACACGAGTGCATGTTGAGAACAGTCGGATGGCTGCTGGGACATGCCCCGGCTGTTGTCGGGCCGGCGACCACGTGGCTCCAGCGAACGCTGGCCCAGCGCGACGCTGTGGCTCCAGCGAGCTCACACTGTGACGCTGTGGCTCCTGCGAGCTCACACTGTGACGCTATGGCTCCAGCGAGCTCACACTGTGACGCTGTGGCTCCAGCGAGCTCACACTGTGACGCTGTGGCTCCAGCGAGCTCACACATGTGACGCTGTGGCTCCAGCGAGCTATTGCTCCACTCCTGTGACGCTATGGCTCCAGCGAGCTCACACTGTGACGCTATGGCTCCAGCGAGCTCCCACTGTGACGCTGTGGCTCCAGCGAGCTCACACTGTGACGCTGTGGCTCCAGCGAGCTCACACTGTGACGCTATGGCTCCAGCGAGCTCACACTGTGACGCTGTGGCTCCAGCGAGCTCACACTGTGACGCTATGGCTCCAGCGAGCTCACACTGTGACGCTTGTGACGCTATGGCTCCAGCGAGCTCACACTGTGACGCTATGGCTCCAGCGAGCTCACACTGTGACGTTGTGGTTCATATTATTGGCTCCAGGGAGCTCACACTGTGACGTTATGGCTCCAGCGAGCTCACACTGTGACGTTTGTTGTGACGCTAATATATAGATAACCTACCCTCAAGTCACCATCCATTGTACACCTCCCACTACACGAAGCTATAGGTAATGTACCCTCAAGTCACCATCCATTGTATACCTCATACTACACGCACATGGAAGGGCACTTGCTAATGGCACCGCCATAACCACACTGTCCACGAGCTCACGCTGTGACGCTGTGGCTCCAGCGAACTTACCCATCAGACATTTTTTACAAATCAGGCTATGTTTTACTTGTATCTGTGTTTATATACTGTATAAAAAGTTAAAGTTTGTAGAAAAGTACAAGTATGTACGGTGGCCCATTGCGATTTCTTTCTGTGACGCTTTGGCTCCAGCGAGCTCACACTGTGACGCCATGGCAATTTGTATTTTTGTATTGTACATGTATTTGTATTTGTATAAAAGTATACAGTTTGTATAAAATTAAGTACCGGTGTAAAAGTTGGAAACGTTTTTCATACATATTTGTTCTGCTTCCCCTTATCCATAATCCAAAAATAGCCTATTTAAAGTTGCTTCTTCGTGATATATCATATTTCTGAATGTACCTATCCTGTTTGTCAATTATTCTCACTTGACATTTCATCTCGTTGAGAGTGCTGGGCCATTTTGGTTAGCCAACTCTCAGGTTAGCCTGACATCGGCTGGGCCATTTTGGACCCGTAACAGGCTGTGTTGTTGGTTGTTCCCACCTTCACTGGCCATCTCCGAAACCATTTTCCCCGATCCTAAACGAAGTCAGCTCCCTGCGTGTGACAAACAGATGAATTACAATCGGCATTCCCCCCCCAAAAAAAAAACGTTTGGGTGCATGTCGGGTGGGCCTGAACGTCATGTCAGTGGTCTGGTTAGCGGAAATATTTCGACATTTTCTGCATGTTTTTCCTCTTCTGATGAAACACGCAGAAAAGTGGATTTAAAAAAGTACATATTAGAATTTAAGTGCCTGTCACATTCCTCCATTGAAGCCCGAAACACGCCTCGGATTGTACCAGGTCGATACAATCGGCATTTGAGTGAGGTAAAACGTGATCTCTTACTGATTGATCTCAGTAGCTTCTCTCCAGTCGGTTGTGTACGGAGAGCTTGAAACTGGGACACGTGACGTCATGCCCATGACAGAAATCAACAAACACGAAAGAAATCGCTTTTCACAAAAACGAACTTCACTGGATTCCGGAAAGCGTGACTGTCTCCTTCACTTTCCATGACGTCGAGCTGGGCCATGTGTCAGCTGACTCTTCATTCAAGCTTTGCTTGCCCATTGTTTATCCAATTGGGATCTGTGTACAGTACTGCATGACGAAGACGACATGCAACCTATCTATGGCTTGCCAAGCTTACATTATAGGCGATGCTTGTATAACATACCTACGTACAATGCTAGTGCAACAACGGTGGAGCCGTCCCGAAGTGCTAGGGAGGGTAGTCGGCTCAAAAGGCTGCCGGCTCAATTTGGACTAGTGTTGACCCGTAGGCATAATAGAGTGAAGCTCATTAAAAAGGAGGCGCGAGTCCCCCACAGCTGCCGTCAAGTGCCACTGGTGTAATTGCAGTACAACTTCAAGCAGGCGAAACGCGACCTGATATGTCACGTCGCGCGTGTAGAACAGTGATGTATACTCGCCCTTCCGACGTCACTATGGCACGACCGAAGATGACGTCGACATCATGCTTATTTAAAGCCACATTGATTGAAGATATTGCCAGTTTCAGTTGGACAGCGACGTTGATTCAGACGCAATGGTCAAGGTTCAGACGCAACCAGGGGAGCGTTGATTCAGACGTTGATTCAGACGCAACCAGGGGAGCATCCCCCAGTGTGTCGGGGTTAGATCCCGGAAACCCTGCGAACACCCGCGGCCAACATTCGACCCTCCAGCAGCCCGGCTGGGCGGCCAGTGGCCGCCGTGCAGCACACGGCCGGCTGCCCCTCCCCGCCGGGGTGGGGCGTCCCACGCATCTCGGCCTGGTGCAGACGGGGGCCGTGCCGGGCCAGCTGTCAGACGCTCGTGACGGACGGAGACCTTGTCTGCCCTTTAGCCGGCCACCGGACCGGGCGGCGGCCGCACGTCGCGTCGGAGCCCGAGTCGGGCCGGCGGCGAGGGGCGGCTATTTCGGGCCCGCCGACCATGTGCGCCCCCGACGGTGCCGACGCGGCCGGCGGCCCCGCCTCAGTCGGACCCGCGACGTGTCACGTGACTCTGTCGGCCGTGTCGGCGGCGGCGGCCGTGTGGTCCGGCGGTGGCCGAGTGACGCGTGCACGTGCACTTCGGATCGACGCGGCGGAGCGGCGGCGGCCGTTCAGGCGGCGGCACTGGCTCGTCGGCTCGTCGGATCGTCGGCTCGTCGGCTCGTCGGATCGTCGGCTCGTCGGCTCATCGTCTCCTCGGCGGCAACAGTGTCTGACCGTGAGCTACGCTTCGTGCTGGTGACAGCCTGCTCTGGCTGGCGCACGCTCCTGGAATTCCACACGTTATGTTCGCGTAGATGCTGGTGCTGTACGTCATGACAGAAGCTAATTGGACACGAGGAATCTGGCGGAATGCAGGAGACTGATTCCAGTGACATGATCAATGCTTTAGGGAATGTTCTAGCTGCAATGCTTTGCAGACATTGCGAACACGTTTTAAGCAACACTTTACAGCCTCTCCAAAACTCATAACGGGATGAAAATATTTCAAGGTGTCTGAGATGTTTTTTTTCAGAATGACATCCCATGTTCCTATTAAGTTCAAACCTCAGTCTCTATTTCCAAGCATAAACTTTGTCATGACCAGGTCACATCGCCACGACTTTGTGCAGCGTCCGATCCTTGCCGAGTGGTGCTCCAACGCCAACACTCGCTGCTCATTTCGGGCGAGTGATTCTCGTGAATGAATAATCGTCCGGCTGAAGCCCTCCCGCGTACTGCCAGCGTGCTGTCACTGGCCGGGGGCTGTATTTTGTGTAAATGTCATGGGCGCGCCATGCCGTGTCGGTCAGTCATGTTCGCCGCCGGCCACAGTAATGCGCCCTCCCCTCGGCGCTAACGCGACGGCCATAGCTGGGAAGTTGACACCGACACGCGAGCTGCCCCCCCCCCCCCAGGTCTCCGTATTGGCCGGCTGGGCCCCAAGCCTGGCGGTCACCGATCCGTTGGTTGGGGGCTAAGCTTGACGGTCACCGATCCGTTGGTTGGGGCCCAAGCCTGGTGGACACCGATTCGTTGGTTGGGGCCCAAGCCTGGTGGACACCGATTAGTTGGTTGGGGTCCAAGCCTGGTGGACACCGATCCGTTGGTTGGGGCCCAAGCCTGGTGGACACCGATTAGTTGGTTGGGGCCCAAGTCTGGTGGACACCGATTAGTTGGTTGGGGCCCAAGCCTGGTGGTCACCGATTAGTTGGTTGGGGTCCAAGCCTGGTGGTCACCGATTAGTTGGTTGGGGCCCAAGCCTGGTGGACACCGATTAGTTGGTTGGGGCCCAAGCCTGGTGGTCACCGATTAGTTGGTTGGGGCCCAAGCCTGGTGGTCGCCGGTCCTTTGGTTGGGGCCCAACCCTGGTGGTCACCGGTTCTTTGGTTGGGGCCCAAGCCTGGTGGTCACCGATCTGTTGGTTGGACCCAAGCCTGGTGGTCGCCGGTCCTTTGGTTGGGGCTCAAGCCTGGTGTTCACCGGTCGGCTGGTTGGGGCCCAAGCCTGGTGGTCACCGGTCGGTTGGTTGGGGCCCAAGCCTGGCGGTCGCCGGTCGGTTGGCAGTCGGGTCGGCACCCAGGGGAACATTCCGAGTTATCCCTGGTGACGTCATTTCACGCCAGCTGATGCCGAGGTGCCAACGCATCGGTCAGCCGTGGTGACGTCACTTCGCGGCAGCTGACGGCGAGGTACGAACCGTTGGGGTCGACCGTGGTACCATTCGACTGCAACTGACGTCGTGGTCCTGACGTGTGGACGTGTGGACCTGACCTCTTCGGATGGGTAGTCAGACTGTGTAGGACGTGCATCTGGGGCTATATCAGTATCTCCGAACCGAGAAGTCGGCGTTGTGCGCGCCACTAAGCATTAGCTGAACCTGTGCGGACAGAGCGGATACACTTGAGCACCTCACTCACCCTCGCCCACGGAGATAGGCCTGTATTCTGCGGTGCCACTTGAGCCGGCCGGAGGCTGCGTGTCCTAACCACGGCCAGGCCAGTTATATGGAGGACTGCCTGCGCACCAGCTATGATAACCAGGAACATGCTATCCTTACGCTGTGTTTCCATCTTCCGCCGTTGTTTTTTCGCTACTTGTCAGGCGCA
This sequence comes from Ashinkailepas kermadecensis, assembly GCA_034440615.1. NCBI lineage: Eukaryota > Metazoa > Arthropoda > Thecostraca > Neolepadidae > Ashinkailepas > Ashinkailepas kermadecensis. The sequence goes on along the minus strand of JAOTOM010004555.1, from coordinate 267,586 downwards.
GGCCAAACCAGATTTACCAGTTTAAACTTTTGCTTCATGGCGCTACGGAAGTAAGGTCTACTTCACTCATTTCACCAATTTTATCTGAGGTATTTACCAATTTTCATGACGTGTAAAAGACACGTTTCTGAACATGCGCTCATAGACATTGTACTACATGATTCGGTATGTAAGACTACTTCGAGTTTGAGGGTTTCGGCTGTATGCCACGATTGCGAATCTATGAGCGTGTAAGTGTTCAGATTAACTATTCACGCATGAAGGCTGCCGACGTAATCGATCATTGCCAGCGGCGGAGAGCTGGATTGTCTTCGGTTTCATTTTTCGGTCAATAAAGTTATACTGACCTGGAATTCCAGTTCGCAGGTGTGACGAATATTTCATCGGCTTTGCTAAGGTAGATCATGCCATAGTGAATAAATTAGCCAGGTGTTGCTGCACCGCCGCGTGTAGCTGTTCCGCCTGACCCGTCCGCGCTGGCGCTGGCGTGCCACCACTGGGGATATTTTGCGCACGGGTAAAGGATGACATCAGACCAAGTGGTCTGCCAACCGACAGTGTTGATGTGACGTCACACACTCGCTGGCGCCGTGCACGGCTGCTGTGAATGAGGCGACCGCTGTGAAGGTCCACTGCACGTGACCGCTGTGATGCTGTCGATCGGCCGTGAAGCTGTGCACAGCCCCCCGGGAGGGGGGGGGGGACAATGGCGGCCGTGCAGCCGTTGCCGTCGGTTTCTGTTGGGCTGTCGGCGGTTGCTGTGGATAGCTTTCTTCAGCGTCGCTTGGTGTTTGCGCAGGTGCGATCGACTGCTATGTGGCTGATGGGCTCGCTGTTGGCTGTTGCTGTGCACGGCCCGCCTGCTGTCAGAGGGACTGCGACGTGTTGCCAACTGCCAGGCAGCTGGATTGTAGCGTGGCCAAAAACGTTGAAACCATTTGTTTGCCACTGAATCATTGGCGGTGGAAGTTCGGCGGACACCCTGCTGGCTGCGGTATCGCGATTCCAGACTGAGCTTCACCTGAGTTGTTTATGACCGCACATTTTGCCGTCCCATACGATGCAGTATTGAGCTGTATTGCGGCAAGCCTCCTGAAATGGGACATAATCCTCGGATTCCAGGTTGTCTGTGAACCGGTGTTTATTCTGGTCATTATCTTCACTTTCATATATTATAGCGGTTGGATTTGGTCATTACAGAGAAGCCGAGGCGCCGCGAATTCGCCAGTCTGTATCATATGTCGCCATTTCAGTTAATCAGGAGCGAAATAGGGGGGGGTGACGTTGTCGAAACGCCATTCCAAATGGATAGTGTGTGTGTTCCTGTGCCACCTGGGCATCGTCCAGGGATAAAACTCTTTGAGACGAGATTAATGTACGTGGGAAGAGGGGTTTTCCGAGGTCATTAGGTCAAGAAGGGAAGTTAGGAAAAGAATAAATATCTATGTTCAGAGATAAGGTTTCTCGTTTCCATTTTGATCATGTTGATGCGCATGCACCTAATATTGGCTTTGACCAGCTTGCTTTTTACCAACGCCTGCACCCTTCATTTAGACATGTACTACGAGGTTGTAATTCAGTTTGCAATCGTCCGTGGAAGGTCAATGTGAACGCGAAACACTCGCCACGGAAAGTTCTCACTGTCCTCAAATGGCTCTGATGGTGCTGCGGCAGAACAAAGTTCGCTGAGTTGACGAAGTGAAGGAATTAGTACACTGGTGTTGCACCCTACAAGGAGTTAACATGTACCGATGTATGCTCTTTTTGTTTTGTGCCATTTTCTAAATGAAAAAACAAATTGCAAAGTTAACCGAATTGTGCCGAGGACCGCGGATATATTCGTCTTGATCAAAAGCACCATTTTTTTAATACGGATTGACGTGGGTGACATTCCTACCGTGCCACCACTATTGGGTGACATTCCTACCGTGCCACCACTATTGGGTGACATTCCTACCGTGCCACCACTATTGGGTGACATTCCTACCGTGCCACCACTATTGTTTCCTGGGGGAACAATGGATTTTACAGGGCATTGAGGTGAGATTACAGCCAGTAAGGACTACTTTGAGCGCGTTGAGTTACACAACGGAATTTCGCGTGACCTGGGTAACCTTTTGTGCATTAGAAGTAAACATTAAAAAGCAAATTCCCGTTACTTATGACACCAATCGTGATATCAGCACAGGAAGCGTAAGCTGATTAATAGCGTCATATACGAACGTCATCAGTTTGATTCGCAAGGCTTTCCGTTGAGATGAAGATTGGTATCACATCGAGGCAAGAATATACTCAAGTCCAACTGGACAGAATGGCTCCTTAACTGGAACGCTTCCATCGATCGCACAACCTTCTGTGTAGCCACATGATAAAAAGGCGCGCATATTTGCCAGAGACTAAGTTCCGAAAGGCTCAAATAACGCATAAGCGACCACGACACACGTGATGCCACTATGTGTCTGGGGTGGAGTGGAGCCTGCTAGTTTATCCCAGAGGCCATCCTGGCGACAGGCTGTAGTTGGATGTCACAGCCTGAGTCGCGACAGGACGTGCTTTAGTGGTGTGTCAAAGGCTGTCGACGTTGCGTCAGCTGTAGACGGACGAGGCTGCCAAGTGCGTCACTGTAGCTTGTCTGTTCAATGCTATCACCGTGAGCTGTGAGGCAGTCTCCGATATAGTGATGGGAATGGCACTTGCAAAATATGGCTAGGTTTATCATGTGACCAGGCGGTGTATCAAAGTCTAGTTATGATTGGACACATTGGCTCCTCTTCTCCCATTGAATTAGCGCGTTCTTAACTCTCATATGGCAACTGAGACTTTCATCGTACTTTTATGATGTAGGCAGTCGTCAGTGATTCAATATACGTAGTATTAAGCCGTTCGTTCTACCGTTCGTTCTGTAATTCATGCATATGCCTAGTTTTATGTACATAATCGTAGATAGTCGACGGAGCCGCAGGGTTTGGTCCCCAAGCTCCCCTCTCCTGGTGTGGATTAGCCTGTGAGCCCCGGGGTATTGCCGCTGAACGTCCCTCTTCTGGTGTGGATTGGCCTGTGAGTCCCAGGACATTGCCGCCGAACTTTCCTTTCTTGGTGTAGTTTAGCTTGTGAGCCATAGGGTATTGCCGCCAATCTTCCCTCTCTCTGGTGTAGATTAGTCTCTGAGCTGCAGGGTGTTGTCGCCAAACTTCCATCTCCTGGTGCAGATTAGCCTGTGAGCTGTAGGGTATTGTCCCAAAACTTCCATCTCCCGGTGTAGATTACCGCAAAGTATTGTCGCCGAGCTTTGTTCCCTGTCACATGCACGCCATGCAGTCGTTGCGGTTTTTGTTGACGCAGTGTCAGACATTTCAACCTGGAAAGGCGCCAGACGCAATGGTAATGTGGACATCCGGGATATCCGGTTAAAGGAAAAAACTAGCGATTTCCTGAGAACATTCAATGACTCAAATATGCGTTTGCGACAAGCGCGCCGGGATGCTCACTGATTCGAGAAGAAAATGGCTACAACTTATCCGGCTTTGGCTCCATAAAATGAGATGCGAAGCTCATTTATTATTGTTAGCTTGCCTTCAGATATCCATTGCATTGTCATTTACACTGTTGCATTACATATAATGGTACTTTGCTTTTTATTCTGTAACTATATTCTGTAACTATTCTGATTCTGGTACTTATGCGCCATTTTGCGCACTGGACGCCCGCCACTGACTATCTGGCAGTGATAAAGTAGGTTGTGATACACAAGCATCTCGTAGTACAATTCCAGGCACAGAGATTATCTATGATGTGGTCTGTTAAACAATGCCACCTGTCGATTCCATGTTATTCCAATCGTTATCATTAGCATAGGTATCCCTATATTAGAAGTCCCCTAAATTGAATGAAAAATATGCAATTTTGAGCATACTATTGGCTCAAAATTGAGTTTGAAGGAATGAAACGATATTTTAATTGGCAAGCTTTCATAACAAATTTCGACATCACCGGGCCGACTGGGGCCGACTGGGTGTCACCGGGCCGACTGGGGTGTCACCAGGCCGACTGGGTGTCACCGGGCCGACTGGGTGTCACCGGGCCGACTGGGTGTCACCAGGCCGACTGGGGTGTCACCGGGCCGACTGGGTGTCACCAGGCCGACTGGGTGTCACCGGGCCGACTGGGTGTCATCGGGCCGACTGGGTGTCACCGGGCCGACTGGGTGTCACCAGGCCGACTGGGTGTCACCAGGCCGACTGGGGTGTCACCGGGCCGACTGTGGTGTCACCGGGCCGACTGGGTGTCACCGGGCCGACTGGGTGTCACCGGGCCGACTGGGTGTCACCGGGCCGACTGTGGTGTCATCAGGCCGACTGGGGTGTCACCGGGCCGACTGGGTGTCACCGGGCCGACTGGGGTGTCATCGGGCCGACTGGGTGTCACCGGGCCGACTGGGTGTCACCGGGCCGACTGGGTGTCACCGGGCCGACTGTGGTGTCATCAGGCCGACTGGGGTGTCACCGGGCCGACTGGGTGTCACCAGGCCGACTGGGGTGTCACCGGGCCGACTGGGTGTCACCGGGCCGACTGGGTGTCACCGGGCCGACTGTGGTGTCACCGGGCCGACTGTGGTGTCACCGGGCCGACTGGGGTGTCACCGGGCCGACTGGGTGTCACCGGGCCGACTGGGTGTCACCGGGCCGACTGGGGTGTCACCAGGCCGACTGGGTGTCATCGGGCCGACTGGGTGTCATCGGGCCGACTGGGGTGTCACCGGGCCGACTGGGGTGTCACCGGGCCGACTGGGGTGTCACCGGGCCGACTGGGTGTCACCAGGCCGACTGGGTGTCACCGGGCCGACTGGGTGTCACCGGACCGACTGGGGTGTCACCGGGCCGACTGGGTGTCACCGGGCCGACTGGGTGTCACCAGACCGACTGGGTGTCACCGGGCCGACTGGGGTGTCACCAGACCGACTGGGGTGTCGCCAGACCGACTGGGTGTCACCAGACCGACTGGGTGTCACCAGGCCGACTGGGGTGTCACCAGACCGACTGGGTGTCACCGGGCAGACTGGGGTGTCATCGGGCCGACTGGGTGTCACCAGGCCGACTGTGGTGTCACCGGGCCGACTGTGGTGTCGCCGGGCCGACTGAAGTTCCACTGAGCCGACTGTGGTGTCACCAGACCGACTGGGTGTCACCGGGCCGACTGGGGTGTCACCGGGCCGACTGGGGTGTCACCGGGCCGACTGGGTGTCACCGGGCCGACTGGGGTGTCGCCAGGCCGACTGGGGTGTCACCGGACCGACTGGGTGTCACCGGACCGACTGGGGTGTCACCGGGCCGACTGGGGTGTCACCAGACCGACTGGGGTGTCACCAGGCCGACTGTGGTGTCACCAGACCGACTGGGGTGTCACCAGACCGACTGGGGTGTCACCAGGCCGACTGTGGTGTCACCAGACCGACTGGGGTGTCATCGGGCCGACTGTGGTGTCACCAGGCCGACTGTGGTGTCACCAGACCGACTGTGGTGTCACCAGGCCGACTGTGGTGTCACCAGACCGACTGGGGTGTCACCAGACCGACTGGGGTGTCACCGGGCCGACTGTGGTGTCACCGGGCCGACTGGGTGTCACCAGGCCGACTGTGGTGTCACCAGGCCGACTGGGTGTCATCGGGCCGACCGGGGTGTCGCCAGGCCGACTGAAGTGCCACTGAGCCGACTGGGGTATCACCAGGCAGACTGGGATGTCACCTTACAGGCTCTGTGAAACCAGCCTACTGCAATGGCAAAGCAAAACAAATGTTCATTGGTTGATTGAACATTGATTAGTTGAACTATGGTTGTAGGGATGAATCGTTCTTTAGACGCTTGCATGTGATGTAGCGCACTCAGCCCCGCGGATCCCCTTACCCGTGGACACCTTCCCACGTATATTTATTTTGTCAGCTCTTAATTGTGCACAGCAACTTTTAGGCGTCTGCGTCGGGTCGACTCAGCTTGGATCAACCCTTTTAGAAGGAATGCAGACTGAGTCAGCCAAGACAAACGATGGCCCCGTCTGAGGGAAGTGACTCGTCGCCGACTTGGCTTGATGCCGACAAAGCTGCAGCTGATGTGCAGCCACCTGACCGTGGCCAGGGTCACGGTCGCGGTCTGACAGACGTGGCCCGGGTCACATCTCTGACACTCGTGACTCGGGTCACATCTCTGACAGCCGTGGTCCAGGGTCACATCTCTGACAGTCGTGACCAGGGTCACATCTCTGACAGCCGTGGCCCGGGTCACCACTCTGACAGCCGTGGTTCAGGGTCACATCTCTGACAGCCGTGGTCCAGGGTCACATCTCTGTCAACCGTGGTATAGGGTCACATCTCTGACAACCGTGGTTCAGGGTCACATCTCTGACAGCCGTGGAACATGGTCACATCTCTGACAACCGTGGCCCGGGTCACATCTCTGACAGCCGTGATCCGGGTCACATCTCTGACAGCCGTGACCAGGGTCACATCTCTGACAACCGTGGTCCAGGGCCACATCTCTGACAACCGTGGCCAGGGTAACATCTCTGACAGCCGTGAACAGGGTCACATCTCGGACAGCCGTGACCCGGGCCACATCTCTGACAGCCGTGGTCCAGGGTCACATCTCTGACAGCCGTGACTTGGGTCACATCTTTGACAGCCGTGGCTTAGGTCACATCCCTGACGGCCGTGGCTCGGGTCACATCTCTGACAGCCATGACCCGGGTCACATCTCTGACAATCGTGGTTCAGGGTCACATCTCTGACAGCCGTGGAACATGGTCACATCTCTGACAACCGTGGCCCGGGTCACATCTCTGACAACCGTGGCCCGGGTCACATCTCGGACAGCCGTGACCCGGGCCACATCTCTGACAGCCGTGGTCCAGGGTCACATCTCTGACAGCCGTGACCCGGGCCACATCTCTGACAGCCGTGGCCCAGGGTCACATCTCTGACAACCGTGGCTCGGGTCACATCTCTGACAGCCGTGACCCGGGTCACATCTCTGACAACCGTGGTCCAGGGTCACATCTCTGACAACCGTGACTTGGGTCACATCTTTGACAGCCGTGGCTTAGGTCACATCCCTGACGGCCGTGGCTCGGATCACATCTCTGACAGCCGTGACCCGGGTCACATCTCTGACAACCGTGGTCCAGGGTCACATCTCTGACAACCGTGGTATAGGGTCACATCTCTGACAACCGTGGTTCAGGGTCACATCTCTGACAGCCGTGGTCCATGGTCACATCTCTGACAACCGTGGCCCGGGTCACATCTCTGACAGCCGTGATCCGGGTCACATCTCTGACAGCCGTGGTCCAGGGTCACATCTCTGACAACCGTGGTCCAGGGTCACATCTCTGACACCCGTGGTCCATGGTCACATCTCTGAAAGCAGTGGTCCATGGTCACATCTCTGACAGTCGTGGTCCAGGGTCACATCTCTGACAGCCGTGGTCCAGGGTCACATCTCTGACAACCGTGGTCCAGGGTCACATCTCTTACAGCCGTGGTCCAGGGTCACATCTTTGACAGCCGTGACTTGGATCACATCTCTGACGGCCGTGGTCCAGGGTCACCTGACCCACCTCACGTGGTTGGGGCTCCTCCTCTTTGGACTCACACCCACCGTGATACAAAATTACCTGGTTTATCCGCCATGTCTGGGAGTCCTCTGCCTCATCCCTCGTGGTAGATAACACCTAGTTCACCTCACCATGATCAATGGTCATATGGTTCCCCTTACAATGATCTGGAGAGTCTGGCACACCTCGATGTGGTCTAGGGCAACATCGCTAACCTCGCCATGACCAAGAGGCAGCTGTGTATTCTCACCGTTGTCCAGGTTATCTGGCGGACGTTATCGTGGCCGAGTCATCTGAGTGGTCCTCGCTGTGGTTCAGGGTTGCTAGGGCCACCTCACCATGCACTATAATTGCTCGCTGTCGTTACCGTGTGGTGCGTGGCCAAGACCGTGGCATCAGCTTCGCACCAACCACGCCTAACCATAATTCGTTCGCAGGGGCATCACCCCTAACCTCATGACAGGTGAACGCCCCTATGAAACACTCGCTGTCACATCCCACATTGATGGAACTGTTGTCCCCCTACCCCTGGCGTGGTGACACAAGCCCCTACCTATCACTACGCACCACTGACCTTATCTTATATAGCTACACCACTGACTGTATCACCTGCATTCGACCACCGAGTCAGAGTTGCACCTCCAGTCCGGAGATATCCACCACCCCTCATAGCGTCCAATGAGTCAGAGTTGCACCTCCAGTCCGGAGATATCCACCACCCCTCATAGTGTCCAATGAGGCAGAGGTGCACCTCCAGTCCGGAGATATCCACCACCCCTCATAGCGTCCAATGAGTCGGAGTTGCACCTCCAGTCCGGAGATATCCACCACCCCTCATAGCGTCCAATGAGTCAGAGTTGCACCTCCAGTCCGGAGATACCCACCACCCCTCATAGTGTCCAATGAGGCAGAGGTGCACCTCCAGTCCGGAGATATCCACCACCCCTCATAGCGTCCAATGAATCGCGGACACTGCGGCCCGGAAGCACCGGGGCCTAGCCAGGGGTCACCTTCCATAGCCAGGGGTCGCCTTCCATGGTCACCCCACACCCGGTCTCGCCGCCTGGCACACGTTCTGTCGCAGTGCGGTACAAGCTGCGTCTGGCCTCGCCCAGCCACCTAATGAACCGACGCGCAGCCCGTCCACTGCCTTCCGATTACTGCGCCCAGATACCGCCGCCGCCGCATCTCGAGCCGGCTCCGGGCTTCGGTGCCAACTAGCACAGCAGTAAGCAGACGGCCCACGTTCGCCGCGTTTGAAAGCTGGTGCCGACGGAGTGGGACAATGTCGGCACCAGCCTACCTGCGAGATGCTTAGGGGGCATCGTCAGCTCGACAACGTGGAAATATGCTTAGAGATATTTCAAATCGTGTAAATAGTTAGTCCGATATGTAACTTATGTAGCGTTGCGGCTTGCCACTCTACCAAATCGGTAGTACTAAATAAGTATTTATTTCGGTGTGGACAACGTACGCTTTACTTCGTTCTTTGTCAAATTTATTTGTGCCTTCTCTTTTTGTCTGCACACACAATGCATATTTATAAATCTAGTGTAGACTTAACTTGTCTTTTCCTGATCTTGTCCATTGATATGGGAATTTTATCTTCAATTTTAGTTTTCAAATTTGGGCGATTTAGACATCAGGCAAAGAGGGTACCTCACAAATGTTACCGAAATAACCATATCACATTGAATACCTGCCAACCTGCTTAAAAATGTTTTGTGACATCTGTAAATTGCAGACCTTTTGCACCATAAATGAAGCTATCAGAGGCTTCACCAGATTCGGTCTATGGAAGTTTGTGTGTACCCATCAATGCAATCATGGTGTGCTCACCCTTTTGGAATATCATCAAAGAACACTAGGTACGGTCGCACTTGCTCTTAGTGATCGAAATTTGCACTTTCCCATGTCAAAAGCTGGAGCCCCAACCAGACATTATAGAGTCGAATATGTCTTGAGACTTTTTGCGTTGCGTTGATTCATTGGCATGACTGATTGCGTTTCACGTTAGCAACGCTTGATATCGTAATGCTAAGATTAGGTTCTACAAATTTTCTATAAATTACACTGCAACGTGAAAGTTGTATCCCCACACATAACTCACCGGTCGATATTTGTAATACAATTAAAGCCCTGGCTTATGGTCTGCTACGCACATGGCTTTTCTTCATCCATCCCAATCAAACGAAATGCCAATTGAGCTTGACGCCAATCTCGGCTACTCGGGTACACTCGCGTCCAAATTGATGGCCTCTGCAGAAGCTCACAAACTAACGAAACTTTCTCAGCGGAAGCTACGAACTTACACATTGCGTGAGCCGTATTGTTCCTGAATTTCGCTCGTGGTGCTGGAAGTCCTAATCAGCTCCATATTGTTACCCATGATCTTTTCGTGCATTGCCTTGCAATCCCTTTCTGCATGTCTATTCATGACCTTAGTCGGATACAAATTTTGGGAAAATTAATCGCATTTCAGACATCATTTATTGTAACAGCCGTTACGAACGGCTTAGCGTAAGTAAACTGACACTACAGCTACACCAATCGAAGCGCTTGAATGTTTTTTGTCGTAAAAATACGCTCCAGTAATTATTATAGGAACTAAGACTACCAACTGCTGACAGCAAGTATGCGTGCACTCTAATTCATAGGCCATGATCGTCATGTTGAGTAGGTATACACACATAGTGGTCCAGATTGCAGCTGGAACAATGCTGCATTGCACTCAGGGGCAGGGGCAGCGGTGCCAGTCGATCCTGCTGACAAACACTCAGAAGACAAACGTCGGCTCCCAGCACCAAACGGACATGTGGAGAAAGTGAAAATATCCGCGTCCGAATAGCTAATGACTGTAGATAAAGATTCGACAACGTGAAAAAAAAACGCAGGAAGATACTATCCAAGATGGTCTACAGTTTGCTAACCCTCCTCAGGAGCCTTTTTGTGGCGCCACTATGCCCTTGGCGTCTTTAGAGTGCATCTATGCTTGGTGCATGGTGTCTTTGTACCGCATCTATGCTTTTCGTATCTTTACAGTGCGTCTATGCCTATGGTATCTTTGTAGTGCGTCTATACCAACGGAATATTTGCATCACATCCCTGTCTTTGGTACCTTTGTAACGCATCTATGCCTATGTCAACTTTGTAGCGCATGTATGCCTATGGTATCTTTGTAGCGCATCTATGTCTTTATATCTCTGTACTGCATCTATGCCTACGCCACCTTTGTAACACATTTATGCCTATTGAATCTTTGTAGCACATCTATGCCTATGGTATCTCTGTAGCGCATCTATGTTATCTTTGTAGTGCATATGTACCTATGTTATCTGTGAAGGTTTGATATCACTCACAAAACCAGGGGTTCAGGTCCATATTTTCAGGGAAATTTTTTAGATTGAACATTGAAAATGACTAATAAACATTATCAAGGTACCAACCCAGGGAGGTCAGACCCCCCCCCCCTCCCTAATCACGGGATCTTCAGCCATGGTATTTCTGTAGAACACCTACGCCTAAGCTATATTGTGGCGCATCTATGTCGATGCTATATTTGTAGCGCATCACTGTCTCCGGGATCTGTGTGCAGGTACTGAACTATATTACATCCGGGGATGCTTTTTTGAAGACATTGTGCTATGTGAAACACTTATATCATGCTTGGCAAATTAGTGCGGTTGAATTCCACAGCTGAGAGGTCGCCTGAAATGCAACCCATGTGGTCAACAATAAAACAAATCAGCTGGGTGATATATCGTTTCTGGGTTCTGAATTATTTTATCGGCCACACATTAGCTGGGTGAAATGGACCTTCATCATGAGCTCCTGTGCTTCGATTCGTTGTCCAAATGTTTCAAAATAGCCGACAAATGAACGTTGGATATAACAAGAGCCATATCACGATAATCAATTTGTGTAATGTTTGGATAAAACAACGACCATACTAATTCGTCAATTTGTTTAATTTTGAAATTGCACTGTCTAAAAGAACACGACACGCTGCCTCCGAACATTGTATTCTACACCCGCCGCCAATGGCCACGACCAAGAGACGTCGAATGGCCTCGAAGCCCAACAGCTCTCTCAAACCCAAGCAGGCACCGGTGGCTCACCGCGCCGTGGACACGGACTGTGCCGGCGAGCTGTCCGGTGCTGCGGCACAGCATGCCTCGCCTCACGAAGGCGACGCCGCTCACCTGGCGGACAGGTGCCAAGATGCTCCCAGACGTTATAATACCTTGAGCAGCAGGTTGAGCCAGCACGCCAATGTGTGGGCGGAGCGTGATGGGACGACCCCAGACGTGAACACATGCGGACGATGTAGCCAGCCAGACGTCACACCGGCCAGCAGATGTAGCTCCGGCTCACAGGAACAGTCCTGATGGCACACCTACGGATTTATGTGGCGGCCCGGAAATTATTCTATATACTCAAGCATTCACCAATATATTGTAAGCATAATAGATAACCTGGTCACAATCACCGAAATCCATGACGCGTTCTGGCTTGCGTCTTGCTGGCACCGTTATTTTGAAAATATGAATTTATTATCAAATGACCTTGGAACAGCTCGTTGTTTCGCTTCGTCGTCGGTACATGATGCTTGGCTACTCAATGCAAACCTGGAACAGTAATATATATGTGGCGACAGAGTGATAAATAGTGGAACCCTTCGCTTCGGCTAAGACGTTTCAATGCAGGTAATGATGGCGATTAATGCTTGATCATGTATCTAAGTGTCAACCGATGGGAGCTGGCACTTAGACACAGCTTGTCTGGTATGCATATCATTGGATCGCTTTGAGCTAACCTTCACTGCGCTATTGTCAGTGTCGACGGGAATATCGACCGGCCAAGCATGCACACGTATACAATTTCCATAAAAGGCTCTGAGCTCATCGTTGGTGTGGTGAGAGCTGATCACTGGTAGCGCCGCACGTGTGCCTCAGTACACGCGGCGCAGCGCACCGCCGTGTGCTAGCCGTGTGCTAGTCAGCCGCGTGCTAACTCGGCCGGCCAGTGTGACGTGCTAAGTCGACGCGACTCGCTCTAAACGACGGCCGATCGCCGATACGATACGATGTATGCACGGGCCCGATCTCAGCCGTCTCAGCCGTCGCTCCATAGTCCACTGGAAATGGATGCCGCCGGCGCCGGCGGCGGCGTCGTGTAATCCGACGGCCTTTCAGCGCGGCGCGAGGCGCGCGGCCGCCGTCGGCGTCGACGGAGGCCGGCGTGATTGAACAGAGCGCCGGGACGGCGGCCGACGGCGCGGGCTGCCAGCTCAGCGCGCTCCGGCGCCGCGCCGTAACGAACCGACGCGCGCGCGCGCGAACTGCTGAGCGGCAAAAATCGCCGTCACTTAGTGCGATTTTCCTCGGCGAACAATCCGACGCTGAGTGATGCCGCGCTTTATGGCGGCGCGTCGGCGAACGGCTCGTCGGCAGCGGCGGCGGCGGCGGCGGCGGCAGCAGCGGCAGCGGCGACGGCGCAAGGTCGTGTCGTCGGGCGCGACGCTGGCGGTGGCGGGCGCGACGCCGGTGGCGGGCGCGACGCTGCCCTGCTCGCTCCGTGCCCGCCGTCGAGGCGAGTCGCCTCCGAGCGTGCCAAGCTGGCACGGGTCGGCCTCGAGTGGTCCCTGTCCAGGAGCGTCACGAGTGGCGAGCGGCGCCGAAAAGGTGCACGCTGACCGCGTGCGTCACCATCAGGCATGCGCATTTACTGAAATGCGGGTGACGATTTGGCGGACAACACTTCACTTGATCATGCAGCGGATAACCCTAAATCAAGTCGTCAACGTGCAACACGGCATGCAGCAGGTTCAGTTTGCCATGGCAGCACTACATGTGAGAGAGTCCCTGCCCTTGCCAGACCAGAGAGCATTCAGGTGTCGGCTTCCTAATTTCGCCAAAGAAGTGGACGCCACGCAGCAGCAGACGAGCTGGCCGACTGACACGTCTTCTCGGGGCCAGCAGTCCCGGCCAGAGCGCAGTCTACCCGACACGGAGGACATACACACCCACACAACGGGTCACGGAGTCACTGGTACGGAGGACACCCACACCCACACAATGGGTCACGGAGTCACGGACACGGAGGACACCCACACCCACACCCACACAATGGGTCACGGAGTCATGGACACGGAGGACACCCACACCCACACCCACACAACAGGTCACGGAGTCACGGACACGGAGGACATCCACACCCACACAACGGGTCACGGAGTCCCTGGCACGGAGAACACCCACACCCACACAACGGGTCACGGAGTCACGGACACGGAGGACACCCACACCCACACAACGCGTCTCGACACTTGGCCACAATTCACAAACACATCGTCGGCACGTTTTGTGAGCGAAATCATGGACCGGTTTGAGCTCTTCGATACTTGGCGGCATGCCTTTCCAGGATAATTTCCAGATACTGGGTTTACATTGAGAAGAGGAGATTCTCAGAGGTCGTACACGTTGCTGTAGTGTCAGAACCACCACTCCAGACTTTCGTTTTGTCTCAAACGCGGAATATTCGAAAAAGGCCACAACTTTAACTCTTTGGCCGCAAAAGGCACATCGATTACAAAAAAACATCATTTCTTTCGTAAATATAATGTACCTCAATATTCTGATAGGTGATCCATGAATAAACACAATCTAATTTCCATACACCATCACTAGAACCAGCACATATTGTGGTCTTCAGAATAGCTTCCCAAATTCATAATTTGGTCTGTAATTTATTATCTTAATGGCCTTCTCAAATATGTAATCAACTTGGACAGTTGCATGCTCGTGTCACGCAAATCAAATACAATTTGTGCACACAAATTATGCATCCACTTCCATAGTGAACAGGTCCTGCATTTCTGGCCCAGTGCTGTAACCCTGCATTTCTTCCTGAGTGTAAATGCACTCACGAACTGACTTAGTGACCTTACAAATAGGCTTTCCATGCCTTGAAGGTGAAATGATGATTGTCAACTAGTAATGATGTGTGTTACTTTGCGAAATTGATGGGGGGGGGGCAATGGATGTTTCGATGGCATTTCCATCTGAACTGGACGCCATCGGCTGACAAAGACTCGTTGAGCGGAGGGGGTGCACTCGCGCGTTCTGCAAGGGCGCCTCTATAGGCTCATTGGTTAAGCTTCGGTCTATTGGAGGGGCCACATCAATAATTGGGGAATAACTTAATGATTTTGGAGGCCAGTTGCTCCCCTTAGCGAATACAATGTGATACTCCTTCTAGTAAGTAATTTAACAATATTTTACTTAGCCAAGGTATAATGGGCACAATGCACTACCATGACATATTCAGCTCCTATGCTGAATAGCTAGTTTATACACACAACCAGCTTGCAATCATTGGCAAGTTTCAGCAACATATATCCATCTGTTGGTAAAATTTATGTTTCAGCCACACAACAACTTTTGTGTTTTTCGTAGTTGTAGAAACTCGTTTCTGAACATGATTCAGAGGATGGGACCAATAATTCCTCTGGAAAATGCATACTTTTCATTTGGCGTCAAACCATTTTGTCAATGTTGCCACGCAAGAGATCATGGTGGAAACATGCCACATACCCCATGAATCAAG
This sequence comes from Ashinkailepas kermadecensis, assembly GCA_034440615.1. Taxonomy (NCBI): domain Eukaryota; kingdom Metazoa; phylum Arthropoda; class Thecostraca; family Neolepadidae; genus Ashinkailepas; species Ashinkailepas kermadecensis. The sequence continues at coordinate 252,376 of JAOTOM010004555.1, read as the reverse complement.
ACTTCAGCCATAATTTGAGCTGATATTTCCAAAAACCCAGAAGTTCCCATATTTATGCACTTTTTATGGTTGGATACACGACCACCTTCTGCTCCCTCCTGGCAATAATTACCTATGCATGCATACATCTATATGCATGGGCTTTTCAAACACCAAGTGATGAACTAGGTATGGCATTATGTTTATCATCCTGTATTACTGTATAATGTTGTGCAGGCAAGCATGGTCAATGCAGAGTGCCGAACATAGTCATGTTAGACATTGAGGCAGCGATGTAAGTACAATTTGAAATGAAGCTAACCTGAAAATCGTGAGGAATATAGCAAACAACATCGACATTTGGGCCTATTCCAATGAAAGATAACATCTGAAGCAACCCAATTTCCATTTGCTATCAGAAATGATGCAGGGATATTTTGTCATATTTAAATTCAGAGGAGTAACGGATAAAATTTGGCACACTGTTCAGTATGGATGGTATAGGCCAGTATCAGTGCCACCTACATATTTTTCAACGATGAAAAAGCATAATGGCTCCAAAAAGCACCCTACATCTCAATAGTTTGGGATTACGGTACATACCACCTACCTACCTCTCTTACCTACCTAGTTTACCTAGGTAGGTACATGCCTATGCTTATGTGCAGACATCCCTGCTTTATCATTTTCTTCAGAAGATGGTACATGTCCAAAACACGGGTATGTTAAATAGTTATTATATAAGAAATGGCCGACAATATTTGCATAGCCAGTGCTTGTGGACTGTAATTTTCATAAAATGGCACCCCTGATGCCAACAGTTGCATTGAAGCTGTCCCGAAACAGCACGCTGAATTATTAGTACTTGTAGAAATCCCTGACTCTCCAGGACGGCCACAGGACGACCATAGGCCACCTTCTCCAAAGGATTAAACAAAATTAAAAGCCAGGATGCTATCGTTGCTCATGCCTTTTTAAATGCCATTTCTCACCAGAAAATTGGCAGCCAGGACGACCACGTCGGACTTTGCTACGCTAATCTAGCGCTTTAGTCATAAAGTCATAAAATGTTAAGGCTGAATAAGAGCCACAGGGGCCATCTGGGTTAAGCCTATCTAGAAACGGTACTAGAAATGTATATACTCTCACTCCAATCAATCCCTTATCTCAAGTTCCTAGGAACTATATATCGCAGCCTATCTAGCACCATTCACTTGCTATTGCATAACACACTCAACAATTGCAAACTCCTCCCATCATACTCATTGTGCTACCACAGACAATCTCAGCAGTATCACATCCCGAAGGAAGGTGCTGAATCCATTGCTAGGTACACCCTATATAAAGTTTTATAGCATTTAGACTTAATAAGAGACCCAAAGGCCCATCCAGTTAAGTCTGTAAATGGAAGATACCATAAGCCTGGTAAAAAGACCAACCCCAACCATCCCACATCCTGAAGAAACCAGTCCTCCAATATCCCATACACCTATCAATGCCTATCTACCCTAGCTATCCAGCCCTATTCCCCTGATCTCTCTTAACACATGTGGATTGAATGCCTTATCAATAATTTTCCAACTGCATCCATGCCTGCTTAAAGGGGTCTGTGCCGTGCACACTTACTTAACATAAATCTCACCCCATCCATCACAAATTAGAACTCAAAAACAAGATTTTCCTGTCTAAAAAAATTGTCCACCCTACTTTTAAATACATTCAATGAGGAACTCCCCACAACATCAGCAGGCAGCCAATTCCACTGATCAACAACCTTTTGACTGAAGACCTGTTGTCGCTTAACTGTCCTACACCTCAACTTGTCTAACCAGAATTGATGACCCCTATGTGATACTCTAAACTGAAGAGCACCATTCAAATTGACCTGATCTAGTCCTTTAACAATTTTGTACATTTCAATCATGTCCCCCCTTAATCTCCTATACTTGAGTGAGTACATATCCAATGCCACAAGCCTTTCTCCATATTCTAAGTTACCTATTCCGCTGATTAGTCTAGTTGCTTTGCGCTGCACTCTTTCTAACATGTCTATATCTTTTTCTAGGTAGGGCCTCCATGCTTGTACATAATACTCCAAGTGGGGTCGCACATATGCTAAGTTCAGTTTTTTCATGACTTCCTTGCTCTTATATATCACACTTCTATTAACGAGTCCCAGCATTCTGAGTGCCCTGTTCCTAGCTGAGCTACATTGTTTTTATTCTTTAAGGTCTCTTGAAACCAACACACCTAAGTCCCTTTCCTCTTCAATAACATCCAGTTCCCTCCCTCCCATTGTATATCTTAAAGTCTCACCTGCAGACCCCAGATGCATAACCTTACACTTGTCATAGTTGAAAGACATTTGCCATTGATCAGCCCACTTTTTTAGGTCCTCCAAGTGTAGTTGAATATTTCTAGATTGATCACAACTGTTTGCCACTCCTACCAGCTTGATGTCATCAGGAAATTTGAACACTCTATTCCTCAGCCCTACCTCAATGTTATTCACAAAGATTATAAAGAGAAGTGGCCCTAGAACAGAGCCCTGTGGCACTCCACTCAGAACATCCTTCCAATCAGATTTACATCCATTTAACATTACCCTTTGTTTCCTTCCCCTCAACCATGCTTCAATCCAACCTAGAACTTTTCCAACAATCCCATGTTGCTGTAGTTGATGAATTAGCCTCCCATGTGTAACTTTATCAAAAGCTTTGCTAAAGTCCAAGTACACAACATCCATCCTGCTTTGATTGTCTACTTCTTTAGTAACATACTCCATGAACTCCAAAAGGTTAGTTAAACAAGACCTTCGAGATCGAAATCCATGTTGAGTATCCCTTAAAAGATAGTGCCTATCAAGATGAATCTGAACATTCTGTTTAACCAGATTTTCTATTACCTTGCAAACTATTGAGGTCAAACTGACTGGCCTGTAGTTCCGTACACACTTCATACTTCCCTTTTTGAAAATTGGTACTACATTTGCATTTCTCCAATCTTCAGGCACTTCAGAATATTTCATAGACCGCCTGAAAATTATACCTAGTGGAACTGCTAAAGCTTTAGCACACTACTAAGACCCTAGTATATATATCATCTGGTCCAGAAGCTTTATTAGGTTTTATATTCTGCAACTGCTTTTCTACAGCTTCTGTAGCCTGGCTTTGGAGACAGTCATTGCCAAAGCATGTGTCTCCGGGGAGTCTCTAAACCGGCGGTAGCTGCCAAGATATGAACTTGGCGGGAGACACGCTGCAGCTTAGACCAACACCACCAGTCGTTGAGGCTGATCATAAGAGGAGTTACTAGCATATTCAAACATATCTTGGGACAATGCAAATAAGAACCCGAAAAATAGTGGCACACCAACAATTATTGCTTCTTGGACAAAAGCCATGCTATATGGATGCCAGGCTGCCCGAAAAATAGTGGCACACCAACAATTATTGCTTGGACAAAAGCCATGCTATATGGATGCCAGGCTGTTGCGATAATATCAGAAGAGGTTTTGCTCGTTTTGTCTCGAAGCGGTCTTCCCCAAGAGCAGCTTCTGTCACCGACGTCGTGTCTAGGTCACCGGGATTTACGACCTCTGGACCCACGCAGTCCCAACAGTCGCGAATAGACAATTGTTTCGTTGGTGAAGCAATAGTGTCAAATCACGGAGTTGCAAGCAAAGAAATTCGATTTGCATTAGGTCGGACCATCAAATGCCGGTTCTAGGATTAATGTACTCTAGTGATCAACGGGGACCCATAATTGAGAAATGTAACCATTATCTATTAGAATGCGAAGCATTTCGATCGGGAGTCAGAAACGAAATGCATCTCGCAACACAAAACAGTGGAGCTGTCCACAATATTGAAAATAAAGGATTGCTGATTACGGTGTTGATGGGAAAAATAAGGGAACTTCAGGGAAAAATTAAGGGTGGGAAGCAGTTGGCTCACGAGAGATACATAGAGGAGAAAGAGCTGCTAAAATGCACAATAAGATTAATTAGAGATGCAACGCGGTGCTGATGAAGAACTGGACTACTATGGGCGCAAAGAAAGGTCGGAGAATTTGCAAGAACAGAAATAAAAATGCAAATGTTATTCATTAGTGCCAGGTGGATAGTGGAAGGAGAAAAACCAATAGCTACGTCTATCAGGTATTCTGCTCAATCTGGAGCTTGCGGCCACGTTTGATTCGATAGAACAAGACTCCTTAATGAGAGTATTGCAAGCGTTTAATTTCGGAGATAACCTTAAGCGCTGGATTCAGATTTTATATACAAGACCACAATGACTATCTGAAATAATTTGCACCCCTCCAATTGGTTCTTCCCCACGAAAGCAATTAAACAGGGCTGTCTATTTTCGGGACTTCTGTTGTGCTTGCGGTAGAGATATACGGATGTAAATGTCGAAAATCAAATTCTATCGAAGTGATCAGAAAAAATTGGGCAGATATAAGAATGTCGCATCATGCTGATGATACCATTCTTTTTGTAACCAATGGTCGGTCTGCCAAACAGCCTTTTGAAATGCTGAGCGAATTTCATGAAGATCAGGGTTAATGTTGGACAGACAAAAGTGCGACATAGTGTGGGTAGGACTAGGTAGGAATGTAAATTATTGCAGTTATGCTACTGTATCTATTACGAAACTCAAATATGTAAGCATATATTTATCGACGAAAGTACTTTGTATCGAGTAGAATATTAGACCAAGACTACGGTGAATAAGAGCTGTAATTAATTCATGGAAAGGAAGAGATCTCAGCTTCAAGGGCAGAATAGTGCTTCGTAAATCTTTGATCGTATGGTCGCGGCTGTTATGGTTTGCCAAACGACGTTACCGAATCAGTAGATCGTGATATTTCTAAATTTATATGGAGAAATAACCCCCCCACCCCAAAGTGAGGAATGATATCCTATGCCAGTCAATAAAGGAGGGTGCTCTTGAAGCGGCGAACATGGCTAGGTACATGAGAGCCCTACAAATGATGTGTTCGAAGCGAATGTTAGACGACAGTAAACCAATTTGGAAACACATGCTTCAATGTAGATACGGACGTTTTGAGTTACAGGACATATTGCGAACGAATACTAACAAGAACGTTTTTTTTCAAACCCAAGTGTGCCCAATTTGTGTGCATATGTCGTTGATGAAGCATGCAAAATGAAACTTGATATCGTTGGTGTTCAATTGCAGTAGAATGAATGCGCAATTGAAGACTAACAATTTCAAATCAGTAAGTGTTCAATTTGCATGATACATCAAAATAGATCAACGGCCGATGTTCGTGCCGTCACGTTATGAGAATGGCATCAAATTTATAGAGGATCTGTTTTGAAATGGTGAAAGCGTAGAACATAGCACATTAGTAGTCCGGTATCTAAACATAAAAGTGCCCCTGTATGCGTACTTGTGTCCATTGCATACTATTCTCCACGAATGGAAGAGGTTGTTGAGATTGCTTGATGATCACTTGCCATTCATTCCTTCCTGCGACAAGGAACGAAGACATGTCATTCGCTAGACCTGTCGGAAGATAATTAGACACGAAGGAAATTACATGCTCCCTGATGTACGAAATTCTGCTGCCGAAAACGTGAAACCAGGATGTCAATTAAAATGGGAGGGAGATAGCTGTCAAGTTAGAGGGCAAAATGGGAGAAAATGTTCTCTTCCATATACTTGGAATCGGAATTCCATAAACTCTTCCATATAAATGCACAAAATGAACGAAAATTCAAAATATGCAGTTTCAGGTAATGCATCGATTTGTTTGTACGCAAAATTCTTATACCGACGAACGATTAGTGATTCGTCACGATGCCAATTTTGTTCATACATCAATACTACCATGCATTTCGTAGTAGAATGCAGAATGGTGTCGTAGATTTGGAATGCACTGGCGCAGAATCTGTGCCTAAACTACGGAACGAGCTCGAATATGCAACGGGCTGAAATAACAGAGTGCACACTATTTGGATGTGTAGGTGCAACTGACATTGTGAACTTTGCGCTATTGCTCGCGAAGCAGTACAAAATAGACAGGGAAATACGGTACATGGAAGAGTGGCACTGGTGGAATTTAAGGGAAAGAATAGGAGAATGCATGACGTGAAAAACTGCTCTTAGGAACGAATCAATGCAAAAGTTCGCGGATAGTTGGGAACGACTTATGCAAGATGTGCATCTTGAGGTGTAAGTGTATTTACCTGAATGTGTTTCGGCATATGGAAATAAAACGCCGGTGCAATCCGGACACACGTTAAGAAATCGCCGATGTTGTCATTCCTCAGTGTTATTCCTGCTCATTGGCCGTTTTCCACCTTCGGCGGCCAGATCGCCGGCGCTCCGCGGGGCGCCCGAGTAGGCAGGAGACGCTCGGGCCACGAGCCTGGCTGCGCCTGGACTCCAGCCTGACTCCAGCTGGACTCCAGCCTGACTGCAGCTGGACTCCAGCCGGCAGTGACCTGCCACGAGCCTGACCACAGCTGGTGTCCGACCTGCCACGAGCCTGACTGCAGCTGGTATCCGACCTGCCACGAGCCTGACCGCAGCTGGTGTCCGACCTGCCGCGAGCCTGACCGTAGCTGGTATCCGGCCTGCCACGAGCCTGACCGCAGCTGGTGTCCGACCTGCCACGAGCCTGACTGCAGCTGGTGTCCGACCTGCCACCAGCCTGACCGCAGCTGGTGTCCGGCCTGCCACGAGCCTGACTGCAGTTGGCGTCCGACCTGCCACCAGCCTGACCGCAGCTGGTGTCCGGCCTGCCACGAGCCTGACTGCAGCTGGTGTCCGACCTGCCACCAGCCTGACCGAAGCTGGTGTCCGGCCTGCCACCAGCCTGACCGCAGCTGGTGTCCGTCCTGCCACGAGCCTGACCGTAGCTGGTGTCCGGCCGGCGCCAGGCCTGCCGCGGCCGGTCCGTGATTGCGGCGGAGGCACATTTGCTTGATTGGCCGTAGCTGTACGACAGCGGGCCGACCGGTCATGACGACAGCGAGTGGCACCGCTGAAACTCCGACCAGCCGGGCGGCTGAAACTCCGACCAGCCGCGTCGAATCTGCTCAGCTGGAGCGCCGGATGACTCGTGCCCCACCGTTCGGACGTTTGCTGGGCGGGTTTCGCAGCGGGATCCTCCGAGTGCGCGGATTTGATTCTCGAGAGTATTGTCCTTGATTGCGGAATGTGAGGGATAAGTATGGCAAACAATCCGAAACCGATCATTAACTGAATGTTGCATTTTATGCACCCTTCCGGCGGGGTTTTCCCCCTTACATCTGAGCGGCGTCTGTGTGCGCATATTTTAATTTCTTGATCGCAGCTATTGACCTTGAGATGAACAACCTTGCATTGCCGTGCGCATATATCGAATTGTATCCTATCCACATATCGAAATAGTTTTAACCCCCATTTGCTGGCAGCTTGGCGTCCCAGTCCGACGTCAATGCTGCTAATGCACTGACCGCTGACGACACAACTGCGTGCCGATCGCTGCCTGTTTCCAGCACTATGTCACAGGCATACGCTGCCTGTTTCAAGCACTCTGTCACATATTTACACTGTCTCCAGCACTCTGTCACAGGTATACGCTGCCTGTTTCCAGCACTCTGTATCAGGTATACGCTGCCTGTTTCCAGCACTGTATCAGGTATACGCTGTCTGTTTTCAGCACTCTGTCACTGGCATACGCTGTCTGTTTCCAGCACTCTGTATCAGGTATACGCTGCCTGTTTCGAGCACTCTGTCTCAGGTATACGCTGCGTGTTTCCATCACTCTGTTGCATGTATACTCCGCGCTGCTAACACTTCACACGCTACTATCTCGACATAAGCCATACGTTCCCGGATCTTTAAAATAGACCCGTTGGTCCTACCTGGGATCCAGACCCTCGTCATCCACCTCTCTTTTGACTCGCGGTTGACACCTTCCAAACAATTTACAACGATCCAGAATCCCGTGCTTTTCAAGGCACAGAATAATCACGCCCATGCAGTTATTTCTCCTAATAACCCCACATCATAAAAGATGGAACTGCCTGCTTTTGTTCCAGGCAGCGAAATCCCTGCTGCCTTTCTCCACCGGGAGGCAATGACTGACGACCTCACGGGCGCTGTACGGCCGGTGTGGTGGACGTGCCCCTGAACCCCAATAACCAACCAACCACGCCCAAGATTAAAGTTGGTTTTGGTCATACATTCTGCCATGATATATACTTAGGTGTTGCTTTTGATGCGTACCGTTGTCCTGTACTGCCCGATGCTGAAGCCCTATAGCCAACGAAACGAAGCGCCAACGAAACGAAGCACACTGTTCTATATCTCGAATATTTGTTTTCTTCACGGCACTGAAGGAAGGCTCTGGATCCTGATAAAATGAATCAATGCCAAAGCTGATGATATCATCATATGATCCATTATATTCCGTGGTCCACGTTGCAGGACACAGTTGCTGATCTGATGATGTGTCCTACTAGATCCCGTGGTGCAGGCTGCAGGACACAGATCTGAGGCCCAGGCGGCTGTCGGGACTGTCTGACTTTAGGTGCTCGCATGCCATCCCGTCCGTCTCCAGTTTTGGCAGCATCTCAACTTTCCAAGATTTGGTAAGAAATATTGGGCACCCAGCTGGGAATACTTTCTAGTCTAAACTGCCGTGCCACTCCTCTCCCCTAACTCTCCCGTGCTCCTCAACATAACTTTCCTCCCACGCCCCATTACCACTTCTACAGTGTTAGTTCTAGACTCCCTCGATAACGTTCTGGACGGATTATTCTGCTTGTTATTTCCATTGCCTGTCTCCTCGACTTCGAAACTCAACATTCACGATTCAAATGCAACCAACGTCGACGTCGAGGTTGGTGTTGGTGTTGGTGTTGGTGTTGGTGTTGGTGTTGGTGTTGGTGTTGGTGTTGGTGTTGGTGTTGGTGTTGGTGTTGGTGTTGGTGTTGGTGTTGGTGTTGGTGTTGGTGTTGGTGTTGGTGTTGGTGTTGGTGTTGGTGTTGGTGTTGGTGTTGGTGTTGGTGTTGGTGTTGGTGTTGGTGTTGGTGTTGGTGTTGGTGTTGGTGTTGGTTGTGGTGGTGGTGGTGGTGGTGGTGGTGGTTGGTGTTGCTGTGTGCCCTCTGTGGTATCAACAACCTGCACATAGCGAATGATGTCGGACACTGCTACGAACATGTCGGAAACCCGATGACATTAACATCATCCGTGATCAACTAACTCAATTGGAGACCGGTGACAGGCTTACATATATATATATTTTGCGTCTTCACTCGATGGGCGTTGGGTGGTTTAATTTGTAACTTCAGTTTGCATAGCTTCTCTAACCTCCACATGCCTTGATGGCTTCCATGTTGCTTTCACAGGACTAAGCAGTGAATTTTCCCCTATACTGGTAAACGGAGTCTCTTGAACTGGTTCATCGATTAATAATTAGGGCTTCACGTTGTACCGCAGCACAGTCTCTTCCGCGAAGTCTTCAGCGACGACCCCATCACCGTGCTAGCTTCTCTCAAAAGTCGTGTTTTCCGTTTGCCTTCAACTTCGCAACATTTGCAAGTGGGTGTAAATGTATAATGCCCAAATTCCGCCCTGTTGTTTCAAGTCGTGAACTGCACTAGGTTCAGTCTGATGAATGACTAGAGTATGTATACGTTCAGTCGTCTCCTGCCATCTTCTCCTGACTGATGTGTTGAACGCCTCTCGCTCTCTCTTTCTTTAACACGCGCACTGGAGGGGGGGGGGCGAAATCCGCCCACCCCTCCGGTTTTTCGCAAATAACTGCAGATTTTACCGGTTGATATACGCGATTTTCTGCGTACCTGCTTAGATATGGACGGCACGTCGTTTAAAGTAAGAAAAATGGAAATCGGCCGGAAATTTTTCAAGTTAGGGGCCCCTAAAGTAAAAAAACATTCCAGCGCCAGACCACAAAAATCGGCGCTGATGCGCTTCCCGTATACTCGCAAAAGGGAAGTGTTCTTGGCAACACTAGCGACTTGTTTGATGTATATTGATATGCTATATAGTTTCAAGGTCATGTTAGGTCACCGGGGTCAAGTCAGGTAAAGTTCATGACAGGTTAATGGAACCAAACATGATCAACTGGAATGTTGTCATAAATGCACTACTGTTTGTCATTTCGTTTCCATACTTTATTCATGTACTTCACTCTTTTCTTCACGAAGCCCATTGCTCCGAGCTGCCCGACGGAGCAGTCGGGCGGGCAGCCCGGTTCCGGTAACTGGAACAGGTAACTGACCTGATAAAGTGGTGCTATATAGGTGACCTGAGGTCACATGTTGGGTCTAGCATCTGCATTGCATCATTAGTAATGTCCAAAACATCATTGATGCCCATTTTTGAGCATTTAAACACAATCACAGCGATCCATAACGGTGGCAAGCCAAGCCACGCAAAACCAGAAAATTTTGCCAATTTGACCTCATTTGACCTTGAAAATATTGACCTAAGGTCATGAAATTTTCGCACAATAGAGTTCACTACCGTACCCATCCACCCTGCGAATTTCGTTCCTCCAGCTTTACTAGGAGCCGAGATCTTAGGGGGGGGGGGCGGAATCCGCCCCCCCTCCAGTGCGCGTAATTTTCAGAGGCCCTCCAGGGCGCGTGTTAACTCTCTTTCTCTCGCTCCCTTTTTTCTCTCTTACCACATGGCCAGCATCACAAGGCGATTCCCACGTAGCTCTCCGAGTCCCCTCTCCCCCTCCCGCTTCCCCTTCATCGGGCCATGTCGCCTACTCTCCGGAATGGCGGCTGCATGTGACCTTTTCATGTGACCTTTTCCATACATGACTGCCGTTCCGCCTGATTCCCCAACAGGCCTGATATTCCGCCTGCCTCGTTGTGCGCCTGAACCTGACTCGGACTGTTCTTCCGCCTGCCTCCCTGTGCACCTGAACCCGACTCGGGCTGCCATTCCATCCGTTTCTCAGTAGAGCCAAGCTTGTTCCTGGCTCCTATTCCAGCCGCCCGTCTGCACGCCTCAATTTGACTCGACTTGGCATCTTGCTCGCTTCTCTCTATGCTCCCCTGTGCTGCGTCTGACCCTGGCTGGCTGATGTTCCGCCCGCCTCTCTGTCGGCCCCAGCTTGACTCGGCCTGTTGTTGGGCTGGGTGACGGGGCGCGGCGGGCCGGTTCCGACGGACTCCGGTAGGTGCCGGGCCCACACCGGCTGTCGGCTGACGATTGACAGCCAGCGTGTCGGCCGGCGCGAAACACGCGCCGCCGCCGCGGCACCGAGCCGCGCGCCAGCCGCGCCGTTTTTGTCGACGCGGCTGGCGCGATGCTGTCTGCCGTCCGCGGCTGGCGTGCGTCCCCCCCCCCCTCTCTCTCTCTCTCTCTCTCTCTCTCTCTCTGTCTCTTCTCTCTCTCTTCTCTGTCTCTCTCTCTTCTCTGTCTCTGTCTCTGTCTCTGTCTCTGTCTCTGTCTCTGTCTCTGTCTCTGTCTCTGTCTCTGTCTCTGTCTCTGTCTCTGTCTCTGTCTCTGTCTCTGTCTCTGTCTCTGTCTCTGTCTCTGTCTCTGTCTCTGTCTCTGTCTCTGTCTCTGTCTCTGTCTCTGTCTCTGTCTCTGTCTCTGTCTCTGTCTCTGTCTCTGTCTCTGTCTCTGTCTCTGTCTCTGTCTCTGTCTCTGTCTCTGTCTCTGTCTCTGTCTCTGTCTCTGTCTCTGTCTCTGTCTCTGTCTCTGTCTCTGTCTCTGTCTCTGTCTCTGTCTCTGTCTCTGTCTCTGTCTCTGTCTCTGTCTCTGTCTCTGTCTCTGTCTCTGTCTCTGTCTCTGTCTCTGTCTCTGTCTCTGTCTCTGTCTCTGTCTCTGTCTCTGTCTCTGTCTCTGTCTCTGTCTCTGTCTCTGTCTCTGTCTCTGTCTCTGTCTCTGTCTCTGTCTCTGTCTCTGTCTCTGTCTCTGTCTCTGTCTCTGTCTCTGTCTCTGTCTCTGTCTCTGTCTCTGTCTCTGTCTCTGTCTCTGTCTCTGTCTCTGTCTCTGTCTCTGTCTCTGTCTCTCTCTCTCTCTCTCTCTCTCTCTCTCTCTCTCTCTCTCTCTCTCTCTCTCTCTCTCTCTCTCTCTCTCTCTCTGTCTCTGTCTCTGTCTCTGTCTCTGTCTCTGTCTCTGTCTCTGTCTCTGTCTCTGTCTCTGTCTCTGTCTCTCTGTCCTCTCTCTCTCTTTCTCTCTCTGTCTCTGTCTCTGTCTCTGTCTCTCTGTCTCTCTGTCTCTGTCTCTGTCTCTGTCTCTGTATCTGTCTCTGTCTCTGTCTCTGTCTCTGTCTCTGTCTCTGTCTCTGTCTCTGTCTCTGTATCTGTCTCTGTCTCTGTATCTGTCTCTGTCTCTGTCTCTGTCTCTGTCTCTGTCTCTGTCTCTGTCTCTGTCTCTGTCTCTGTCTTCTCTGTCTCTGTCTCTGTCTCTGTCTCTGTCTCTGTCTCTGTCTCTGTCTCTCTCTCTGTCTCTCTCTCTCTCTCTGTCTCTGTCTCTGTCTCTGTCTCTGTCTCTGTCTCTGTCTCTGTCTCTGTCTCTGTCTCTGTCTCTGTCTCTGTCTCTGTCTCTGTCTCTGTCTCTGTCTCTGTCTCTGTCTCTGTCTCTGTCTCTGTCTCTGTCTCTGTCTCTGTCTCTGTCTCTGTCTCTGTCTCTGTCTCTGTCTCTGTCTCTGTCTCTTCTCTTCTCTTCTTCTCTCTCTCTCTCTCTCTCTCTCTCTCTCTCTCTCTCTCTCTCTCTCTCTCTCTCTCTCTCTCTCTCTCTCTCTCTCTCTCTATATCTCTCTATATATATATATATATATACACATGTATATACACAACAGTCTATATCTCTCTATCTCTAACTCAATCTATATCTCTCTCTCTAACTCAATCTATATCTCTATCTCTATCTCTATCTCTATCCTCTGTCTTTTCCTCTCTCTCTCTCTCTCTCTCTCGGGCGCGCACAGTTGTGACTGCCGAGTGCCGCTCCAACGGTGGAGTACTCCTCTGTGTGACGGGCCGCTCGCGCAGCTGTCCACTCTGATCTTCGACAGAGCTGCCGGAGACGTCCAACACGTGACTGAAGGCCGGCGATCGCGGCCTAGCAGGCGCTCCAGCCGGCTACAGGCCGAAGCTGTGGCTGGACTAGTGGCTATATATATATATATATATATATATATATATATATATATATATATATATATATATATATATATATATATATATATATATATATATATATATATATATATATATATATATATATATATATATATATATATATATATATATATATATATATATATATATATAAATGTATATCCGATGATATAAAAAGTCGATGGTTATCGCCTTACATAAAGTGAATGGCAAAGCGTGGGCATTGATGCGGTTTGCCAATCCCTCGACAAGTAAATTGGCCCAATACCGGCTACCAATATCCTTCAGACGAAGGCGCCATGTTGGTCGGGGAAGTAGGGCAGAAATGGCGAGGCACTCTTTTGCTCGTGTGGCGTGGCACTCTGTCCGTCGTCTCGGTGGCGGGCGTCTTTATATCCTGTTCCGTTTGATATAGCTGCCGGTGGCGGTCCATTTGATCAGGCGAGCTGTTTGATCTGGCCAGGCAGACTGTTTTGCTCGACAACACGACGTGACCTCGCGACTGCCTCTATTGGTTGTCAAGTGTTGCTCGCACGTTTTATGGCGCCATTGGAAGGAGGCCGACCTCGGCGAGACGTTCTCACGACCGCAAACAAGAAATGTCCTCAAACAGTTGGCGGCACGGTCGACCCGCAGCGAATTCGATTTGATCCGGCGACCCACCGGATGTGGTGAGACGGTGGGATCCCCTTCGCGGCCTGACGCACGTTGGTTTGGCTCCATTTTCGGTGGTGCTCCGTTTTCAGTGGTGCTCCATTTTCGGTGGTGTGTACGGTGTTGACCTTTGGAGCACCACCGCTCATACACATGTCAGTCACGGCAATGACACCCCCTTCTGTCCTCATGGGCAAACAGTCTGGAATTCTGACTGATTGGTTCTGTAACATAGTTTATATTATTGCTATCACGGTTAATTGAAGCGCGTAGTCAAAATGTGGTTTGAGGGATCTTGAGGGGTCCTTTGAGAGGTCCTCAAACCACATTTTGACTACGCGCTTCAATTAACCGTGATCGCAATTTATACACCCTAGTCACAAACGTTAATATGAATACTTTATATTAAATGCTGATTTGGCCGCCTCATTCATACGACTGTATAATCTCGTATTGCGCAGCCCGTAATGCTGCACCCCGTAAGCCAGCCAACCCACCGCCCGGCAACTGTGACGCGCGTAGCAACTGTTTAGCCGGCCGCCCGGCAGGCCGAACGCGTAGCCAGCGTTCTGAGACTTTGGTCCCGCAACGGCTGCCGTCTGCGACGCAGTATATACCTGTCGTCAGGCTGGCCGCGTCCCCAGAGAACTACACCCGATGGCTCATAGTTTCCTGAACTGTCGAGCTGCGCGGGGGTCTGTTGCGGTCGGCCTCATCTGTAAATTGAATATCTGTCTTTCGGCCTCTAAATTCAGAACGTGTAACATTTACTGTCGGTCTCATCAAAACACTGTACAAACGTCCTTCTGAAGCGTGCGAATTGGTGTTTACTGCCGTTTATTTGCTTTCACCACTTCACAATACGTTAAGTGCAGCAGAGTCATTGAACTTTCGGGAGTTGTCGCAACGCGCGGTCCTTCTAAGACTTCATCACGAGCCTGCGAGACGACTATCCTACAGTTCTCAATCCGACGAGCTGGGGGAGAGGAAAGTGATGTAGTGAGATGACATTTGCGACGTCCGCGCTCTTGACCAGCTTTCATTTGGCCTATCATTCGACGATTAGCGCGAAGTTAGTTTCAGAATCAGTTTCTAGATACACACACAATATACCCAATGAATCGATGGTAGAAAGACAAATATGAGTACAGGACACAAAAATAAAATTCCGTGGATAAAAAGAAAATTAAAATCCGAAAATAATACACTTAGCTACCCCATTTGTGTGCATTAATTTGATCTTTTATGGAATGAACATCTGTATATAACTTGGTGCATACCAATCTATAGGTAGATACTGCTCACCTCATTCGTTGCGGGCTGTCGCATTCTGATAGCTCTCCTATGATGCTTTCCTTCCGGCCATATTTTATTTAGTCAAATGCTTCTCTGTCCCAACTGTAGGCAAGCCAAAGCTATTCACCTTGCAGAGGAGCCGAAGCTTCCCGCCTGCTGTGTTTCGTCGCTTGGGAGGAGCGCGCTGCACCCAACTGTGTCCGTGACGTCTGTCAGCCAGCAATGCCGCAGTGTCGCACGGTGTCGCAGTGTCGGTGGGCTGTCGCAGCTGCACGTGAAACTTGTCCGACGGCATTACCCCTCTGTCAGCACAGTCTCTGGGCTCATGGCAATTGAATACATTCGGTAAACACGCCGAGAAAATAGCGTTTGCTTGCACCTGTTCCGAGTACGTTACATGAAGCGTACGCAGCATTGTAGTTGCATGAAGTGTACAGTATTGCGGTGCCCTCGTGGCTCACGTCCCTCTGTTGGTTTGCTACCCCATCCTCGGATTTTTTTCCAACTCACGTCCCAAGTCAGCAATGCCAGGGCATTTTTCCGCGAGATTTGGCGCGATGCTCAGGATAACACTGAATGCTGGATGTACATACGTGAGTTTGTATTTTGTTTGGAAAGCCACAGTGAGATTAAATCGGAATGCAAATACATGTAGCTGAAAGTTTGAGCAATGGCTCAGAATGCGGTTGCATTGTAACGAAGCCAACTTCCGACCCCTTTTTCGAATGCGTTTGGCAGCCTGATCACAGCTGCTCCCATGTGTCCAGACTTGTCGGAACCGGCGTCGGTCGGCCGGCGCCGGCACTCGCGTGTGGCTGCCGCCGTCGTGGCGGTATGCTCTGCTTGAGTCAGATTCGGTGCCGGACGGTGGCGGCTGATCGGCGGATGCCGTGTCGTCATGAGACTGTGACATCCATGTGCCATGCAACCGAGCCACATGTGAGGCGTGTCTGGAGTGGAGTGCGACGACCGGACCCCCACTCCATTCGCGGTGTGTTGCAATAGGTGATGCCGGCCAGCGACAGGCCAGGGCGTAGGTCGGGTGGACACCCTCCCTATGAACGACTGGTCCCCTTTCGCGCGCGCAGCTGGCCCAGACTGAGTTGATCAGTCGACGCGGTGCGATGTAGTCCTGGAGTAAGGTGTGGACATTGAGACGGCTCCCCGTCATGGGTGCCTAGAGATTTGACGGCACGAACTTGGAATGGAACGCGGTGGTGTTTGCATCCCCTGCTGTTGAATTTGTTGCACAAGTTTCGCCGTATTGCTAGTTATCAGCCCGGTCAGTACAAGGCATTAACGGCTGTTTGACTTGATAACTTTTTGGATTTGAGAACAAGTTGCCGTACAAGCGAGGCAAACCGTAGACTATCACTGCCAGGCGAAACGACTTTGCCTACAGTATTGCCCGATAAGTGCATGTGAAATCCGTGTGCATTATAGGTCGAGGTATGCGGTCAGTATATGTCGTGGGACTGTGGTACGTTATAACGTACCGCAGTCCCACGACATATACTATGCATTCACTATATACATTCACTATAGTGAACAGTGTAATGCGCCACAAACAGAGCACACGTCATTCGCCCCAGACAGAGCACACGTCATTCGCCGTTCATTCGCTGCGCATTGCGCAGTGTTCGCAGAACCTCGAACGGCAGGCTCCGGCTGTTGGTTGATAACGGCTGACCCAAGGTATCTGTCGCAGGTCGGGGTCACTGGCGGATCAAGGTCGCTGTGGCAGCCGCTATTGCAAGCTGACGTCCGGGCAAGGTCAGTAAATATCGACAGACAACGCGGACCAGATAGACACGTGACAGCACCCATATGTTGGCGAATCGTGTTACCTCTGGTAAGTGGTACAATTCGGGCTTTAAGCTGCCTTGTGCTTCGAACCGGTTCTTCTTTGTCAGCTTGGAGGCGGTTCACTGAATGGTAATTATTAAAGCACGGGCCAGAGAGAACACTTTCGAACGAAGCCCGGTTCACACCAGCAAATTGGTACCGTTTTAGGAACGGAACGTAAGCGGAACATGGCGTAACCGGAACATTCTGAGAAGATAAAGTCAGCGCAATGGCTTTGTTTTGGCTACGTTCGTGTTGCGATTGCTCTACGCACGGTAGACGAAATGGCGTAATTTGTTCTGAATTCAACTCCTGAAGTATTTCTATTGCAACTCATTTCGTGAAGAAGAGCATGTGGTGGTGTCTTCATTCGCACACCATGGAGGACCACCAACGTTCTGTTGCTATTTACCCATGGACACACCTTGGAGGACCCCAACGTTCTGTTGCTATTTACCCATGGATCTATCTCAGAACCTCATATTCGTCGTCTATGGGTGAGGAAGTCACTGAGAGAGAGAGAGAGAGAGAGAGAGAGAGAGAGAGAGAGAGAGAGAGAGAGAGAGAGAGAGAGAGAGAGAGAGAGAGAGAGAGAGAGACCGAGACCGAGACCGAGACCGAGACCGAGACCGAGACCGAGACCGAGACCGAGACCGAGACCGAGACCGAGACCGAGACCGAGACCGAGACCGAGACCGAGACCGAGACCGAGACCGAGACCGAGACCGAGACCGAGACCGAGACCGAGACCGAGACCGAGACCGAGACCGAGACCGAGACCGAGACCGAGACCGAGACCGAAGACCGAGACCGAGACCGAGACCGAGACCGAGACCGAGACCGAGACCGAGACCGAGACCGAGACCGAGACTGAGACCGAGACCGAGACCGAGACCGAGACCGAGACCGAGACCGAGACCGAGACCGAGACCGAGACCGAGACCGAGACCGAGACCGAGACCGAGACCGAGACCGAGACCGAGACCGAGACCGAGACCGAGACCGAGACCGAGACCGAGACCGAGACCGAGACCGAGACCGAGACCGAGACCGGGACCGGGACCGGGACCGGGACCGGGACCGGGACCGGGACCGGGACCGGGACCGGGACAGAGACAGACAGGGAGGATGTGCGTGCTGGAAGAGCTCCCTGACATTTGTTTAAGGGGCTGCAGTCCCGGTACCTGAAGTGATCGTCTGTCGTAAGCTTCGGTGTCCTAAAATATGCATGAATAATCTCCGTCGTTAGTGTGCCTACATCAGCCACAATTGCACCCTTGAGGATCACCAGCATCATCCTTGTCCCTCTCAGCATAGTCTGAACCAGTCTCTAGCTTGAACCACATACGATATTCTGCTATCTGTCCATAAGTGGGTGTTGGTCGTGATTCAACTCTGCCGCCAGCTGCTCAATTCGGAGTGCGCGCGGCACGGGGACTGCATTGTTGAATTACATCGTTGCACCTGGAACTGCATTGTTGGACGACATTAAATATAAGTCAGTCAATCATGCGCAGAAAAACACGGCCGCTCGATTTTAATCGCCCAGTGGCGTGGGAGGGTGGTGAGCGATTCTAACTAGTTCAAGCCATTTTGTTTGCAATTTCTATGAATGCATCTATTGCAATTGCTTCCTGTGCGTGTATGCATTATATTACACTACACTACATTACCTTTGTTTTTTTATGTACCAACTAACGTGTTGGCGTAGATCGTCCGTTGTGTGCGGACAATATCTTCTCTACCGACCTATATTTCGCGAATAGGTATTGGGAAACCGTAAAAACCGTTTCAGCTACATTGGGTGAACGAAAAAGCATAACTTGAGTTTTTGTTTTAAGCGATGCGCCCCGTTTTGGCAACGGTCGCTTTTTGTGCTAAACGTAACGAAAATTAAAGTAACTTTTCCTGATTGCAGAGAAGGTGGGGCACAAGGTAGTACACGGACTGGTGGAATATGACCGAAGATTATCCGAAGGTTATCTGAAGACTGCAGTTTTCTACCGTCACGGTCGCGAAATTTACAAAAGCCTCAGAAGTTCGGGATGCAAAAATATATGTTCCAGCATTATGCCTGTCCCATCTTGTTTAACCAGCAGAAGTTTTGCACATCATTGCACAAAATGATCTTTCAGTATATCAAAATGAGTGCTCTGTGAAAATGAGATCTCGTGAACAGCGGGGCTGATTTGCATTGGGATAAATGTGCTGCGGTCTCCCGTGGTAAGCATGCAAAATAGGAGCATTCCCTATAGGAGCGCATTCAAACGTTACAAACGTATTGGACCTAACGTGATATAAATCGCGAATGCCTATTTGTATTGTGGTCGTAATGATATATGGCAAATGTTCGTTGCAGTGTTGAACTCACCAAAAATAAAACAGTCCATTTGCACTCAGATAAAACGAAATGTCTAGAAGTAGGCGTTATCTTTTTACACCCTGCACTAAATAAATAGAGACTAACGAAATATTTGATTTGAACTGACCAACGTCTGCATACATGCGCTACCGATAGCAGTGTTCTAATTAATGCAATATGTCTCAATGTATGTACATATACATATAATGCATATATGTATACATATAATTACACATACACACACACACACATATATATATATATGTATATATATATATATATATATATATATATATATATCTGTTTTTTTTAAAATTTATTTCATGTATTTTGGTGTTCCGGAAACATGCAGTACAATAATAGTTGATTATCAATATTTCCTCAGAAATGTTGTTAATTTCCAAACCTTCGAAGTATCTCTGCATGAGCCCTATCGGCAAAATACTACGAACGAACACAGCTTGTGTGATAAGACACGATTGGCATAAAACAGTGTGTACTAAAAAGCTTCCAACGCGCGAGTAAAATGTATACATGTGTTCCTTACCTCCATCAAAGTTATCGATGCTCATTGAACAGATTGAAGTGCTGGGAAGTAGGTGTTGTCTATGATGTGGGTGCACTACAGACACACGTGGTACTATTTCAGAAACTCATGGTGCTTTACAGTATGTATTAATCGTTTCTCCAGGAAAGAACTCCACTTGGGATTACCTTTGGACGTAGCGCCATCATTGTGAGTGTCAATCCAATATTGCTTCAGAAATATGCACATTCAGACTCACCGGTCCAGGCATCGACTTTTCACGCAACCGTGGCTTCTGACGCAAAACTTAATTCGAATTGGAGAGAGTGCAGCACCAGTTCTCTGTACGCATTTATCGCCATGGGTTGCATATTTTCATAGCTATGTACGGCGCACTGATTCCATGATGGTCAAAATCGTTTATAATTGACTAGAATGTCGGCCTATTATCTTAGATCCATCCATGCAATCATCCATCATCCATCATCCATCATCCATCATCCATCATCCATCATCCATCATCCATCCATCCATCCATCCATGCGAACTACGAAAATATAATTCGGTGTAATAAATGATAACGGTAATACTAATAATGTCCAAATGTAGGCGGGAAATGAAACTTCATAGAGGCGTATAATATATCAGAAAGATTCTGGATCCTTGCGCATTATGGGTCCTTGTACGTTCTGGATCTTTGCACATTCTGGATCCTTGCACATTCTGGATTCGGGCACACTCCGTGTTTTGTGGATTATCCGAAACTGCTGGACAGCCAGTGTAGCTTTAAGAAGCCTAGCCTGAATGTCGCACAACCACTCCGATTCATTAGCCTGAGTGTCGCACAACCACTCAAATACCATAGTCTGAGTGTCGCACAACCACCCCGATACTCTTGAAGCATGTATTTTAAAACAAAACGGAACGCCCGAACGACCGGCTCTGTCGCGGCTCCAATTGGCTGTGCCGCAGCGCCGGCGACCTTTGCGGCTTAGTGGGCAGAGCGTGCTTATTTCGTCGGTCGGGCGTCGTTTTCCGCGCCAAATCGCGCCAGTTAGGCCCAGTTGGCCGGAAACACTGTCATAACCGTGCGGTGTTGCCGCTGTCCAAGAGAGCGCATTTCGCCAGCCGGGGGCCGGCTGCCGCCATGCGGTCTCGGCTGCTGGCTGCCACTGAGAAGTTCCTCCGATCGATGAGCGCAATGTCTCGCCGTCTGGCTGTAGCACATCGCAGCATGTAGCACATCGCAGCATGTAGCACATCGTAGCATGTAGCATATCGAACGGTTGCAGTAGACTGTACGCGGCTGTTATCTCGCAAGTAAGTCCATTCGTAATGTAATTGGTATACAAAAGACGAAAGGATGCAGAATGAAATTGTTGATGACATTGCACGTGATACTCTATTCCGCGTCATGTTTTTGTGTGGGGGGGGGGGGGGCGATTCTACGATATGCCGGTTTTCTTTCATATTTGCATGTTTGGTTTGGTTTTCAGGAAGTAGTTACAGAACGTCCATGTTCAAGTCGCTCCGAACATGCTCCAGTAATGGAATATTTATTTATTCTTGCTGCACCTATCCAAGTGTTTGCTAGATGATCTCCCACCCTCCGCACCGTCTTTCTCGAACACTTACCGTCTTTCGCCGCTTCAAAATGGCACGTCAGGAAGATAAATATACAACTAGACTGCCACAAAGTTCCACGCGGCCATGATCGAAAACCGACTACCAATTGACATCTGTGGTCCCAAGTTTTGATATATCTGTCAAAACTTTGGATCTGTACTGAATGTCTTCAGTACAGCACGGCGACAGAGCGGATGCACGCGGCGCGATAAACCCATCGGCTGTTTGGCTGCCATTGGTGGCCACGCAGTTGTGCGGCGAACGCGCCGCCATCGCTGAGGTATGACCGGTCAGTGGGCCTGCAACCTGATCCATTGTACGGCGAACTTGCCGCCGACCCTGACGGATGACCGGCCAGTGGGCCTGCGACCTGACCCATTGTGCGGCGAATGCGTCGCCAGCGCTGAGGTATGACCGGCCAGTGGGCCTGCGACCTGACCCATTGTGCGGCGAATGCGTCGCCAGCGCTGAGGTATGACCGACCAGTGGGCCTGCGACCTGATCCATTGTGCGGCGAACGCGCCGCCAGCGCTGAGGTATGACCGACCAGTGGGCCTGCGACCTGATCCATTGTGTTGGCCTGCGATCCGCTCCAATGCATGATTCAGTCGCCTGGTGCCAGTGTGACCACGGCACCACAAGTCGTGACCGGTCCCACCGCAGGTTGGCCCGGCCGCGTCGCGCCACGTCGCTACCCTGGGCGGTTCCGACGTCGGCTGCGGACGGGAAGCGCGCCCTCCGAGACGCTCGGCCGTTTCGCGTTCGGCAAAAAGAGCGCGTTGTCCTGCTCGAAGCACTTTGTTTATGGTGTGTTTAACAGCGGCGGCAGGGGGTAGGAAGCGACTGACGGCAGCTGGGACCGGTCCGAGCGCGCTGGTGTGGTGCCGGACGGCCAGTAGGACCGGTCCGAGCGCGCTGGTGTGGTGCCGGACGGCCAGTGGAAGTATTGAAGCGTTCGGTGAGGAAGCGGCAGTGGAGGACACCATCTGGGACTGTCAGGGGTCTGGCTCTGTCAGTGACCGGGGGCTGTCAGTGTCCGGGGGCTGTCAAGGGTCTAGGGCTTTCAGCGACCTGGGACTGTCAGGGGTCTGGCTCTGTCAGTGACCGGGGGCTGTCAGTGACCGGGGGCTGTCAGTGACCGGGGGCTGTCAGTGTCCGGGGGCTGTCAAGGGTCTAGGGCTTTCAGCGACCTGGAGCTGTCACGGGTCTGGCTCTGTCAGTGACCGGGGGCTGTCAGTGACCGGGGGCTGTCAGTGTCCGGGGGCTGTCAAGGGTCTAGGGCTTTCAGCGACCTGGAGCTGTCACGGGTCTGGGGCTGTCAGTCAGCAGTTATAAATTATTCATGAAATAGGGTGGAATATACCACTTTTTGAACAAGGAATCGACATCCCTTCCAAAGAAGTATCGACATCGTGCTTCTTAATTAATCTTTATGATATCTTCATGTCTAATTTCTAACAGTATCTCGTTGATAAGTAGCATGCTTATTCCCATCATTGCGGATCATGATACACGAATATCTTAACACAATTCCAGGCAACAGGATTACCTATGATATTGGTCTCCCGTGCAATATCATTTGGTAAGCATAGGTATTTTGTATAGTTATCGTTATAATATTCATCCCTAAATTAGGTATCTGGCAAGAAGCGAAAAAGACGCACGTATGAGTACGCTGTTGGATCAAAATGGTGTTGGAAGAACGCATTTAGCGACGTCGCTTCCATGGCAAATTTCGACATCCTACTGTACACGTTTCGACATCTCACACCTAACGAAAAACCATTATTTTAACACTGAGTCAGTGACCAGGGGCTGTCAAGGCCCTGGGGCTTTCAGGGGTCTGGCTCTGTCAGTGACCGGGGGCTGTCAGGGTTCTGGGGCTGTCGGGGGTTTGTGGCTGTCAAGGCCCTGGGTCTTTCAGCGACCTGGAGCTGTCAGGGGTCTGGAGCTGTCAGGGACCGGAGGATGTCAGGGACTGGAGGATGTCAGGGACATGGGACTGTCAGGGACCTGGGACTGTCAGGGACCTGGAACTGTCAGGGACATGGGACTGCGATGGACTGGAGAATGTCAGGGACCTGACGATGACAGGAAACTTGGTCTGTCAGGAACTTGTGTCTGTCAGTAACCTGGTGCTCTCAGGGAACTGGGGTTGTCAGCCACCTGAGACTGTCAGGAATTTGGAGCTAAAGTTCACGCCAACACCACCTGGTGTTGTTTCTGCAACGTGTGCCGTGATCGCCAGCTGTAAAAGTCGTGGTATCACCTCAACACAAGTATGTGAAAATCATATTTGTGTGTGTTCGATGTTGCGAAGATCGAAAAAGCTGCCTAGTTCCCTGTGAATGAGGGGATGAGGGGATGAGGGGATGAGTAGTTCCTCTGGACAATGCAAGTGAGACACAGAAGATAATATGTATGGCAACAATTTGTATTTCAGCGATACCTGCAGCGCATCACCACCGCACTAAGCACAGCAATGAAGAGGTGAAGCGTTTCGTGGATTAGTCTGATGTACAAGCAGAGGAAACTGTATAGGTCGGAGGAACCTGTTAGGTAAGACTTTCCTGAATTATTGGTACCCAATAATTTTTGCTGACAGATTCGAAAATAGAGACAAATACTTCCGTATTTGAGGTATTACTTCCGTATTACTTCCGTATTACGGATGAGGAAAATTATGTGGAGATACATTTTTGTTGACAAGGACGTGGGCTTAGTCCGACCTCTGGGATGCTGAAAAAGCCCTCCGGCTGCTGATACTTCGGGATATAATGATGCGATAAAAAGTGGAGGCTTGCGAACTGCGCCGTGTGATATGTGATTATGGGATGATCATTTCGTTTGACCTACGGCAACGTAATCTGAGTGACACGTGCTGTGATATATGTCAGTTTGCCATTCTCGCTTACTTTCTATGGGGAAACAACTACAGATGCCATGTGTTCTTATTAACTGGCTTGAGTTCGCTGCAGGCATGTCATGACAAAGGCAAAGTATCACCCAACCCACATTCATTGACACACGAATAATGAACACTACCGAGAGATATACTTCGAGTCATATTAGCGTACTATGCAAGCATACGTCGTTGTGACATTTTTATGAGGTCGTCGAAAAAAAAACTGGAATATATGCATTCATTGAAATCATGCATTCAACCCGAATTTAGGTATGGATTGATTGCTGGAGTGTAGAAGCGGGGAGAGACATTAAAGTTATCTGAAAGCACCTTGAGCTAACTCCTCGAGTATTGAAGAGGATAACATGAAGCTAAAAGGACTTAATAAACTAGCATATTCAGTCACAGATATTTGTCAAGCATACATAGTAATGCAGACAATATCACCTGGTCGACATTCATCGACATACGAATAATGAATACTCGCGAGGCACTTATCGCGTGTAGAAATTTACATAAAAGGTACATACATCAGTACGCAAGGGCAAAGTGACGTGTCTACCGCATACAATCGCAATTCAACGCAGACACATCATCGCCCTCCGATCCCACATCCTCTGACCATACATCCACTTTCAACTGTGTACCCCAACCGTAAACCCGGAACAAACCAGTGACGGCGTCCGACAAAAAAGCGTGTGCCGCTACTGCAACACCTGCTCCACACCACTTCTCATGCCCCTGGCAGTCAATATACATCGTCAGTGCTCTGAATGTGGCCATGAACGTCAGTGCAGTAAGACAGATCTAGATTACAAACCAGAATGCAAACTTTGCGGCGATCATGCTACATACATAGGCGAGACACAGCGACCAATCAGGCTGTGACTTAACGAGCACGTGCCTCATGTTGAACCGCACACCAGACACACATCTCTGCGTCCACTTCCAGACTCAGGATCCGGAGCTTAGCATGGGCAGGAGCGGTGGGCTCCCTCTTGCAGTTCGCATTATGCGCCGGGCACGAGCTCATTCAGACGTAACAGTCTTGGAGTAGATGCTCACCAGGGAACGTAATCCACCTATGAATGACCAAACCTCGTCGTGGCCGACCTTATGATATACACATGGATATATGTGTGGACTATGCGCTGTGGTGCCATTTAGTAGCCTAGGTTTGCTGGCCTTGACCATTTAGTAGCCTAGGTTTGCTGGCCTTGGTCTACGGTGGGCTGATTGAGTGCTACTTGGCGTGTTGTAGCTGTCTGTCTCTTCCCCACTGGTTGGCTACTACTTGGCGTGTTGTAGCTGTCTGTCCCTCTCCCCGCTGGTTGGCTACTACTTGGCGTGTTATAGCTGTCTGGCTCTTTCCCCGCCGTCCCTTTCTCACTGGCTGGCTCCCCCGGTACTACGGCGGTGACACCGATTTGCTCTGTGTTTGCGTTCGGGGTGCATGCTGGTGGTGGATGTGGAATTGCAGGGTAAAGACATTTCTACGTCGCATTGTGATTTCGCGGTAGACATGATATCTCCTCTTGCGTACTGATGCATGTATCGAAATTTCTGCACGCGAGAAGTATTTTGTGAGGGTTCATTATTTCTATGTTATCCAATGTCACGGAGGTGCTATTTTCTGCATTATCATATAAGCTTGATAAACATCTGTGATGAAATAGGCGCTATTATTCATTCTTTTTAGCTAATATTCTTCACCATCAACACTCGAGGAATTGGGTCGATGTGCTTTAGTGTATCTCAAATTTCAGTGTTTTGCTCAGATATCGCTTAGCCTAGATTGATGTGACCTGGAAAGTGGTCGCTGTGTGGTGTATGCGTTCTTCTCATGGAGGATGCCCGTGCCAACTTCAATCTGGTTTGATTTATGTGTGGAATACGCCACTACGGCTTTGTCAGGGGAAAGGTTACCGAGCGTATACCGGTGCATGCATGCAGGCTTATCGAAGCCATGCAACGGCATGGACACGCGTCCAACCCACTAATAAATTATCCGCAAAATTGGGTGGAATATATCACTTCCTGAACACTGAATTGACGTCCTTTCCAGGCAAGTATCGATATCACGCATCTTTATATGTGTTTATGCAGTCTTCATCTTTCATTTCTAACAGCGTGTTGTTTATAAATGTCATGCTTGCGCTCACCGTTACGGATCGCGCTACACGAACATTTCGTAGCACAATTCCAGGCAAAGGGATTACCTATGATGTAGTTTGCCATGCATTACCAGTTGATAGGATAGGTATAGGGTTGTCATCGTTATCGTTAACATAGATATCCCTATATTAGATACCACTCAAAGGAAACGAAAAACGCGCACTGAGAAGTGCACTATGGGCTCAAAATTGAGTTTGAAGGACTTTCGAAACATATTAAACGACATCGTTTTAATGGCGAATTTCGACATCTAGCCGTGTTCGCTTCAGCATCTCACACCCAACTAAAGGGTTCATTTTATCACTGACCCACTCGATGCACTGGGCCACATACGTCACCCTCCTTTACTCGGTTCTCTTGCGTCACGTTCCTCGGAGGCTGCTCTACAGGCTGGCAAGAGCGGTGCCAAGCCTGTTTAATGTCGTCTCCCAGACCGCTGGAACAAATGCTGCGCACCTGCGTCGGTTAAACGGGATTGTCGGATCCCTACACCAGTGCACTGGTGTAGGGATGTCCGCTGTCGGGATTGTCGGATCCCTACACCAGTGCACTGGTGTAGGGATGTCGGCTGATTGTCGGCGGATGTCGGCTGATTGTCGGCGGATGTCGGCTGATTGTCGGCGGATGTCGGCTGATTGTCGGCTCCCTACCTGTGCTGCGTGCAGTAGCGCAGCCAACAGGTAGCACGATGCATCAGGTGCCACCCGTCCCGCGCTAGTCACGCCCCCTCGCTCCTTAAGCACCGACGTATGTCTGATTTCGTCATGCTGGTTTTCAGCCTGCCGGCTCGAACATTATCGTTGGCTCTTGCCAGCTAGTCTTTGGCCCCTTATCACAATCGATCTTCTGTCTGCCGATCTTCTGTCGATCTTCTGATCTTCTGTCTGATCTTCTGTCGTGAGCAATCTGCCCGTGCCACCGCCAGTGCTGGCTACCCACTTCCCAGTCTTGGAGTTGGGGTGTATAATCCATGTGCTCGCGAAGGCATGTGCATACTGCACTGGTTGTTTATCCCAAGATGTTTGATTTGATGTCTTCTAGGGCAAGCATATATGCTCCATTTTCCTGCGGTACCTTTTTCGTCCCCTCAAGCACATCGACTTTTCGGAGTATATCGATATTAACCATGGATGTAAGTCACATGACTAAGGGACGGCTCCTGATTTGGTGTGGCGTTACAGGATGGACAATACGCAACCCAGGGGCCGATCCAAAAGCCTGGCTGGGGGGGGGAAATAAAAACATCCGATGTGGATAAACTCTTCGGTTTCGAACAGCGAGCAGTCATCGGTTTTGTTTAGGACAATATCTATGTAAAGAAGTGTTATTCGATTTCGAGAACATGTCATTTTGGTGCGAAATTTCGGAAACAATCGTCCACTTGGAGGGGGAAGAGCATGGCCACGTTACCCCTTCCTCCTTGGATCCGCCAGTGACAGCCCGAACCGAGGCGCCAGCATGAAGGACACGGGTAGTTCGTAGCTTTGATCTGGTTCTCCCGCTTTTTTTTTGACTTTTTCAGGTAGCTTTCGGTAGCTTTCAGGTAGCTTTCGTTACTCACTGCAGTAGAGTAACGAGCGCCGGTACTGCGAGCAAATATCGTCAGCGCTTTGTGTTCAAGTGCACGAATACGAATAAGGCCACGCCTGGAAAACATCTGGACGTTCCCGATAACCGCAAAGTGCGGAACCAGGGGCACAGGGTGCTGGTGAGTGTTTCTGGTGTTTCAGAGGTGAGCATTTCAGAACATATTGAGGGGGAGGGTGAGCAAATACTCGCGTCATTCAAGATGAATGTCTTGCTGAAAGGGAAGGCAGTGGTGTAACCAAGGAGCATGGGTGTCACCACTGCTGGGATTCCTGGAGTGGTAATGGAACTCCAGGTTGACCGACAGCTCAGGGTGCCGTGCTACATTAGAGGCCCCAGCACCCCAGAGGAGCACCCCAGAGGAGCACCCCAGAGGAGCACTGACCCCAGAGGAGCACCCCAGAGGAGCACAGACAGAGGAGCACCCCAGAGGAGCACCCCAGAGGAGCACCCCAGAGGAGCACCCCAGAGGAGCACAGACAGCTGATGGGACCCTGTCAACTCGGCAGGACTAAGGACTCGCTAACTCAGCGGAACCTGTCAGCTCGTGCGACCATAACAATCCATGGGCCATGGAAGCTGAAGAGGTCATAGAACCCCAGGGGGTCATGGGTATGGTTGTTTGTGCGATGGATTAAGGAGAAGGTACAGCGGCTGCACCTCCCGCACATCTTAATTTAGGCATTAACCCAATGGTATTGCATAGTAAGCCCATGGTAATGCATTGCATGGTGCATAATTAGTAAAATGGATACTTGCCCCCACCTCCGGCCAAACGAAATGCGGCCATCGGCCACATAACCCCAATGGGCACTGGCGACACAGAGGTCCTGCCAATTTAGGGGCCCTGGATCCCCAAGAGGCACTGACAGCGCAGGGTTCCTCTAATTTAAAGGCTCTAGAACCCCAAGGGACACTGACCATGCAGGCGTCCTGTCAGTGCATGCTCCCTGATCTGGGGAGCTGCTGTCTGTGAACTTGGATAACCCCATCTTTGAGATTACCTAGTCCAATCAGTGAGTACACATTATATGAACATGCCTAGCAACTCGTCCCATCTTCCTCTAGAGCATCCCGAATAGCCATCACCAAAAAAAACACGAGCTTCAGTGTGGCAAAATGATATACAGCAAAGATATACGAGCACATGTCCACCGCTTCGTTCTTGGGGATTGCCGCGCTGGCGAGCAGCCGGCCGCTATCCATCCTGTGACGTCACAATAACACGACAGTCGTTTTTCAGCGATCGGTAGGTGCATAAAAGGGGAGGACGAAAATTGCGTCAAATACTCGATGAAGAACGAAAACAGAATAATAAGTTATGTCATTTGTTAAAAACCAGACAATTCATTTCTGATTTTAGTGGAAAATCGACTTTCGAATCAAATCACCATACCCATCGGCTGAAGTAATGGAGTGCATGAATTTTGATAAGAATGCAGAATAATAGGTATCATTTATGCATGCATGGAGCGTGTTTTGTGTCTGCCTCACAATGTGGTGGTTCCCGTATTAAGTCTCGGAGGGGGAGGGACTGTCTTTTTACACTCCCTGAGGTTTTCTGCGGATAGTACAAAACGGCGCGCAGCAGCGCGTCAAAATTTTGAACACCTTTCTCCACATCAATGTGGCGTGTTGTGTGAAAATTCTGAGGTCAGGTCATCTACGGCCAATGAGTTATTAAAGATCAAGTGAGGTCACCTCCAAAAAAGTTCAACCAGTCATCACGCTTTCACGGATAAAGATATTTGAATGCAATTTTCACGTTTGCCTATCCTTATGGATGCAACGAAACGCACCAGATTATTTTTTGTTTTGTTTTTGATGACGTATTAGTTTTGCATGTGTCCATCAGGGCTAAAATCGAACATTCTGGCTAAAATAAGCATTTTTTTTTATGAGGGCAAGTTGACTTTAAACTACGTTTTGTGGTCCGCTCTACTCATTAGGAAAATACAATTTTCCTAGGAAATTGGAAACTCAGAATTGTGAAAATTTCAAAACATAACATGTTGATTTTTGGGTGGGGAACAATTTTAGGGCCATGGTCGATTTCGTCTTCCTGTTCTAATTCCAAATAAGTATTGTTTTTCCAATCTCCCCCAAAATAAACTCCCCAGAGCCAAAAACATGATGTCAGTCGTGATCACTTAGACCCTCTTAGTGACGTCACCTTTTGGGATAACATTTTTTTTGGGGGGTCGGGGGGGGGGGGTCGGACCCTACTCGTCTAACGCTTTACGTGTGACGCTTAGTTTGGAAATTAGAGGAGGCATGTATCGACCCCTTCCTCGAGACGGAATCTGAGGATCTGACCGGAAAGACCGGGTTAAGCGAAGGATGACTTCATACTTGTAATTTGGAAGCACAAAGGTGATATCCCAATGAAACCATTCATGTGTCTCCCGGCTGTGAATATGTGGCTTTGAGCTACTCCTCGCGGTGAGTGTGAGTTGTTTGTGGAATGTATTTTATATTTCAATTTAAGTGACGAGAGAGGGGACTGGTAATTGCTGTGCAATAACGTTTGTCAACGTCAAAGATCAAGCTGAATTAGACCGCATGGTGAAATTGAATGCTGTTCGTGTAGGTGATAACGTCAGAATTAAAGCAGCATGAATCTAACAAGATTGTTGCATACACATCCAACTTGATGTATGGTGAGGGAAGTCATCGTTGCGGAATTGCTCTGTGATGCAGGATGCGTTGCCATTGGTGCAGCTCATGCATCGTTGCCTGACCTTTTTGACCTTGCATTTGTGTGCTGGCCTGAGTATTTGCTACGAATTCAAGACAACGGTGCGCATGAAGGCACAGTTGTGTCTTAATTCACCTGTGCCAGGCAATCACACACACCAGCACCATATGGTTCCATTTTCCAACACTAGCCACTACTTCACAAACCGGGCAATTACGGTCATTGGAAACCGGCCAACACTGGCACCGGCCGGCCAACACTGGCACCGGCCGGCCAAGACTGGCACCGGCCGGCGAAGACTGGCACCGGCCGTCCAAGACTGGCACCGGCCGGCGAAGACTGGTGTCGGTCGGCGAAGACTGGCACCGGCCGGCCAAGATTGGTACCGGTCGGCGAAGACTGGCACAGGCCGGCGAAGACTGGCGTCGGCCGGCGAAGACTGGCGTCGGTCGGCGAAGACTGGCACCGGCCGGCCAAGACTGGCACCGGCCGGCGAAGACTGGCACCGGCCGTCCAAGACTGGCACCGGTAGACGAAGACTGGTGTCGGTAGGCGAAGACTGGTACCGGTCAGCGAAGACTAGTACCGGCAGGCGTACAGGTCGACGAAGACTGGTACCGGTCAGCGAAGACTGGTACGGGTCGCGGTTCGCGGAATCCGATACCATTTCGTCATCATAAACCAACTCCACACCACCTGATGACGAGTTATGGTGGCGGTAGTAATCCAACAGTCCTCAGTTGTAATAGTAATCCAACAGTCCTCAGTTGTAATAGGCTCCATAAAGTATATCACTGTTCAGTTGTAGTGGGTGACATAAAGCATGTCACTTTTCAGTTGTAATTGGAATCATAAAGCATGTCACTCCTCAGTTGTAATGGGTATCGTAAAGCATGTTACTCCTGAGTTGTAATGGGTATCAAACAATTTCACTCCTCAGTTACAATGGGTATCATAACGCCGTGGGTATCATATATACTCAGTGTTTTTGTTCCTTGCTGTTCTGATTTTCGTTCTTCCAGTTATGACCGTACAACTATCTACCGCTAGTGGTCACGGCAAGCATCATTTTAAGCCATCAGCCGGACACCAAACACGACCTACTGCGGGCAGACGACCACCACAGGATCGACTCGCGGGCAGACGACCACCACAGGATCGACTCGCGGGCAGACGACCACCACAGGATCGACTCGCGGGCAGACGACCACCACAGGATCGACTCGCGGGCAGACGACTACCACAGGATCGACTCGCGAGCAGACGACCACCACAGGATCGACTCGCGGGCAGACGACCACCACAGGATCGACTCGCGGGCAGACGACCACCACAGGATCGACTCGCGGGCAGACGACCACCACAGGATCGACTCGCGGGCAGACGACCACCACAGGATCGACTCGCGGGCAGACGACCACCACAGGATCGACTCGCGGGCAGACGACCACCACAGGATCGACTCGCGGGCAGACGACCACCACAGGATCGACTCGCGGACAGACGACCACCACAGGATCGACTCGCGGGCAGACGACCACCACAGGATCGACTCGCGAGCAGACGACCACCACAGGATCGACTCGCGGGCAGACGACCACCACAGGATCGACTCGCGGGCAGACGACCACCACAGGATCGACTCGACGACCACCACAGGATCGACTCGCGGGCAGACGACCACCACAGGATCGACTCGCGGGCAGACGACCACCACAGGATCGACTCGCGGGCAGACGACCACCACAGGATCGACTCGCGGGCAGACGACCACCACAGGATCGACTCGACGACCACCACAGGATCGACTCGACGACCACCACAGGATCGACGCGCTTCGGCCGTATGAACAAGTGGAACTGGCCCGGCCCTGTTGGACAACCGCGATGCCCGGTCTTCGTTACGGCTTTCCTGCCGGAAGCCGTTCGGCTGTATGGGCGCCTGGGGAGCCACTGATCACAGCTGACACATCATGGCGCTGTGCCGCGCTCGTCTAGCGCGCCGCCTTCGTCTGGCGCGCCGGAACGGCCGCACCATTCAGGTTTCATTTGTCCGAGGCGTACATTTGACTCCGGTTTGAGCAACTCACGGCTGTTCCAGGCGGCTGCTGGGTGCCGCTGGACTTTTGCCAACGGTCCGGACGTTTCGCGATGCCGCGTGCGGCGTGCTTGGTTGTTCGAAGGTGTTCAACGGTGGCCCATCCCACGGAACCACGCCCCTGCAATGTTTGATTTCGGAATGTGAGTAAAACATCTCCCTGCGTTTGTTGTGGGAAATCGGTGAAGAATTCACCAGTCGGGCGCCACAGTCTTTTATTGTTAGTCTGTCGAAATTACAACTTGTGTTGGATTCTCCCAGCTTTCCGGTGTGTATTGTGTACCTTGGTACCGGGTATAATTGTTTGAACGTTAGTTTGACACATTGCCCGCTTCGAAGCTATTTACTGGCCGCGTCCCTGGTGTTTAGGGTGGCTTGATGAAATAACTTGTTCTTCAGAGTCCGACGTAATTATATGTATAATAGACAACGGTGGCATGAATCAATTTTATTCATAGCCTCACGATTGCACAAGCACAATCGCCAGCCCCCATTCTGTTACTATTTGTATACTTTGCCAGCTGCATGCACGCACATTAATCCACGTCGGCGATTTCTTCAAATGGCGGCCGGGATCTGCATCACGTTACACCCAATCACCAGGTGGAGAACCGTCGAACCAAATCGTTGAGGTACTTTGGTGACGCGCCAGCCCGTCCCGATCCACTGACCTGCGATTCCCACTACCATCAGTGCTTGATATGCTGCATCAATTTCACCGTTCGGCTAATTGCGGTTAGCGGATGGCCGATATTCATAGATCGCCTGTCATTTCCATAATTTGTTATGGTTCCCCCAAGCTTCCTGCCATTTCCAGAACATGTTATGGCTCCCCGAGCTACCTGCCATCCCCATAATATGTCATGGTTTCCCGAGCTACCTGCCATTTCCAGAATATGTCATGACCCTCCGATCTGCCTGCCATTCCTGGAATATCTCGTGGTTCCCACGAGCTCCCAGTGCTTTCTAGGAATAGCCAAGTTTCTGGGCGCTTCTTCGTTCTCGGAATAGGAAATCGCTCTCGAATTATTAGCCGAGGATAGCAACCGTCCATGAATGTCGCAGCGGGCTCGAATATGGTGACTGACGTTTGATTTCCGGGCCACCTGCGACAAGGAGAACGCCAGCTACACTATCAATTGGCGCTAGCTGCTGCCGACGGCCATTTGATCTACTGCAAGCCAGTGAGCCCAACTGTCAAGTGCAAAATTATTAATGTATCCATAGTCACATGTGCCACATGGGCTGTTGCACTTACCACTGATGCTCGTTACACTGCTATGGTTTTAATCGCGGGGAACATGGTGCCATGTCCTGGTGAACGCTCTTCGCGAGATGGACACACAAGGATATCGGGCCACGACGTATGGAGGAGGTATGGAGGATGCTACGGATGTATCGATTTTGTTCTACAATCCGACACTTGCATCACCGAGGCGCGTGCGACAGCCCTGACCAGTTGTTGTGTGGCGGACCAGCCGGACCGCCATTGACCACCTGCAGTGTTCAGGCACGGTCCAGAAGTGTCCGTGCCTCTCCTGCTTGCTGGGCGGTGCCTGGCCCGGCGGGCGCCGTGGAACTGAAGTCATCACTGGACGGCTCCGCTGCCCGTTGTGACTCATGGCGCCGATGCGTGGGTGGTGGGGGAGGGTGTCCGGTGGGAGGTCGTCTGTTCGGGGGTCATCCGCCGGGCGTGGGTGGTGGGGGGAGGGTGTCCGGTGGGAGGTCGTCTGTTCGGGGGTCATCCGCCGGGCGTGGGTGGTGGGGGAGGGTGTCCGGTGGGAGGTCGTCTGTTCGGGGGTCATCCGCCGGGCGTGGGTGGTGGGGGAGGGGGGTGTCCGGTGGGAGGTCGTCTGTTCGGGGGTGGTGGGGGAGGGTGTCCGGTGGGAGGTCGTCTGTTCGGGGGTGGGGGGGGAGGGTGTCCGGTGGGAGGTCGTCTGTTCGGGGGTCATCCGCCGGGCGTGGGCGGATCTAGTCACGTGGCACACGCAGCCGTGGGTGGTGGGGGAGGGTGTCCGGTGGCAGGTCGTCTGTTCGGGGGTCATCCGCCGGGCGTGGGCGGATCTAGTCACGTGGCACACGCAGCCGTGGGTGGTGGGGGAGAGTGTCCGGTGGCAGGTCGTCTGTTCGGGGGTCATCCGCCGGGCGTGGGCGGATCTAGTCACGTGGCACACGCAGCCGTGGGTGGTGGGGGAGGGTGTCCGGTGGGAGGTCGTCTGTTCGGGGGTCATCCGCCGGGCGTGGGCGGATCTAGTCACGTGGCACACGCAGCCGTGGGTGGTGGGGGAGAGTGTCCGGTGGGAGGTCGCTCCGCCGTTCGGCAGCTCGTCTGTTCGGGGGTCATCCGCCGGGCGTGGGCGGATCTAGTCACGTGGCACACGCAGCCGTGGGTGGTGGGGGAGAGTGTCCGGTGGCAGGTCGCTCCGCCGTTCGGCAGCTCGTCTGTTCGGGGGTCATCCGCCGGGCGTGGGCGGATCTAGTCACGTGGCACACGCAGCCGTGGGTGGTGGGGGAGAGTGTCCGGTGGGAGGTCGCTCCGCCGTTCGGCAGCTCGTCTGTTCGGGGGTCATCCGCCGGGCGTGGGCGGATCTAGTCACGTGGCACACGCAGCCGCGGCCGGCGGCCTGTAGCTGCAGGCGCGCCGACCGAGCGGACACCATGGAGGGGCCCTACCAGACTCGCTGCGGGACATCACCGCGAAAATGGCCCGCTGGAATGTGCCTCATGGTAGGGTGAGTTTCACAGACACACACTCGCGATGGTGCCGGTTGTCCAGTTCTCTTCCCTGTCCATATTAATTATCTTCGATTGTTGAAGTCAAATAGGCTTTGCAATGGACTGGATAATCATTGTACAGGCTATGTTGTACAGGCTATGTTGTACAGGCTATGTTGTACACGAGTTGAATTCATAGGTGGCATGAAACAGAATCTTTAATTATTGCTCGTAATGAAGACAAATAATATTGCATAGTATACCGGATTACACCAGTGCTTCTCCACCAAGGAAAGTCGGTATTTTCCGAGAGTGAGTTTGTTCTTGTGATTGATCTGTGTGATTCTATTTCTCATGCGAAGTGATGACAGGTCCAAGCACCTGTCCCGCAAGGGTATTTTCCTTCGGTTGAGCTAAGGCTGACACTTGGCTTGTCAGTCCATCGGACTGGTGACTTAATCCAGTGGACACTTGGTGTCGTGGTTCGGCAGGCTCGGACAGGTGACTTTGTCCAGTGGATACTTGGTGTCATGGTTCGGCAGGCACGGACTGGTGACTTTGTCCAGTGAACACTTGATGTCATCGTTCGGCAGGCACGGACTGGTGACTTAGTCCAGTGCACACTTGATGTCATCGTTCGGCAGGCACGGACTGGTGACTTAGTCCAGTGCACACTTGATGTCATCGTTCGGCAGGCTCGGACTGGTGACTTAGTTCACTAGACTTAGTCCAGTGAACATTTGGTGTCGTGGTTCGGCTGATACGTTGCATGACAGATATCTAGCGAGCTGACAGTTCGATAAGCACGCAGCTCGTCAGCCAGTCAGTCAGACACTTTGCATGACAGTGAGCTGACAGTCCGATTAACACGGTCCGTCAGTCACGTGGTGACAGGTAGCGGTCCGTCAGACACGCTACATGACAGCCAGTGAGCTGGCAGTCCGACGGACAGGTGACGTGACAGTGTGTCAGACATGCCACATGACAGCCAGTGAGCTGACGGTACAACTGACACGTGGCGTGTCAGACAGTGTGTCAGACAGTGTGTCAGACAGTGTGTCAGACAGTGTGTCAGACAGTGTGTCAGACAGTGTGTCAGACATGCCACATGGCAGCTAGTGAGCTGACGGTACAACTGACACGTGGCGTGTCAGACAGTGTGTCAGACAGTGTGTCAGACAGTGTGTCAGACAGTGTGTCAGACAGTGTGTCAGACAGTGTGTCAGACATGCCACATGGCAGCTAGTGAGCTGACGGTACAACTGACACGTGGCGTGTCAGACAGTGTGTCAGACAGTGTGTCAGACAGTGTGTCAGACAGTGTGTCAGACAGTGTGTCAGACAGTGTGTCAGACAGTGTGTCAGACATGCCACATGGCAGCTAGTGAGCTGACGGTACAACTGACACGTGGCGTGTCAGACAGTGTGTCAGACAGTGTGTCAGACATGCCACATGGCAGCTAGTGAGCTGACGGTACAACTGACACGTGGCGTGTCAGACAGTGTGTCAGACAGTGTGTCAGACAGTGTGTCAGACATGCCACATGGCAGCCAGTGAGCTGACGGTACAACTGACACGTGGCGTGTCAGTTGTACCGTCAGCTCACTAGCTGCCATGTGGCATGTCTGACACACTGTCTGACACACTGTCAGACAGTGTGTCAGACAGTGTGTCAGACATGCCACATGGCAGCTAGTGAGCTGACGGTACAACTGACACGTGGCGTGTCAGACAGTGTGTCAGACAGTGTGTCAGACAGTGTGTCAGACATGCCACATGGCAGCCAGTGAGCTGACGGTACAACTGACACGTGGCGTGTCAGACAGTGTGTCAGACAGTGTGTCAGACAGTGTGTCAGACATGCCACATGGCAGCTAGTGAGCTGACGGTACAACTGACACGTGGCGTGTCAGACAGTGTGTCAGACAGTGTGTCAGACAGTGTGTCAGACAGTGTGTCAGACATGCCACATGGCAGCCAGTGAGCTGACGGTACAACTGACACGTGGCGTGGTCAGACAGTGTGTCAGACAGTGTGTCAGACAGTGTGTCAGACATGCCACATGGCAGCCAGTGAGCTGACGGTACAACTGACACGTGGCGTGTCAGACAGTGTGTCAGACAGTGTGTCAGACAGTGTGTCAGACAGTGTGTCAGACAGTGTGTCAGACATGCCACATGGCAGCCAGTGAGCTGACGGTACAACTGACACGTGGCGTGTCAGACAGTGTGTCAGACAGTGTGTCAGACAGTGTGTCAGACATGCCACATGGCAGCCAGTGAGCTGACGGTACAACTGACACGTGGCGTGTCAGACAGTGTGTCAGACAGTGTGTCAGACAGTGTGTCAGACATGCCACATGGCAGCCAGTGAGCTGACGGTACAACTGACACGTGGCGTGTCAGACAGTGTGTCAGACAGTGTGTCAGACAGTGTGTCAGACAGTGTGTCAGACAGTGTGTCAGACAGTGTGTCAGACAGTGTGTCAGACATGCCACATGGCAGCTAGTGAGCTGACGGTACAACTGACACGTGGCGTGTCAGACAGTGTGTCAGACAGTGTGTCAGACAGTGTGTCAGACATGCCACATGGCAGCTAGTGAGCTGACGGTACAACTGACACGTGGCGTGTCAGACAGTGTGTCAGACAGTGTGTCAGACAGTGTGTCAGACATGCCACATGGCAGCTAGTGAGCTGACGGTACAACTGACACGTGGCGTGGCGGCCCGGCATGTTGGCCAGACTGCCTGTCGGCCGGAGGCACGGCAACGAGACAGCAGGCGGAGCCCGACCGCCTACCTGACCCCCCCCCCCCCTCCCCCACCTAGTGCAGACTGCCTGTCGGCCGGAGGCACGGCAACGAGACAGCAGGCGGAGCCCGACCGCCTACCTGACCCCCCCCCCCCCCCCCCACCTAGTGCAGACTGCCTGTCGGCCGGAGGCACGGCAACGA
Organism: Ashinkailepas kermadecensis; assembly: GCA_034440615.1. Lineage (NCBI taxonomy): Eukaryota > Metazoa > Arthropoda > Thecostraca > Neolepadidae > Ashinkailepas > Ashinkailepas kermadecensis. Next base: position 213,821 of record JAOTOM010004555.1, on the reverse strand, counting down.
GACAGCAGACGGAGCCCGACCGCCTACCTGACCCCCCCCCCCCAACCCTGTCGGCGGGGCACGAACACGGAGCCCGCCCCGACCTGACCCCCCACCCCCCCCCCCACCTAGTGCAGAACTCCGAGTAGATGTCTGTACGGATGTCCGTTTGATATAAATAACGCAGCCGATCGGATGGAGCTTGGTGAAGATAAACGGATGCGTATTGGATAACGGGTTGACTCGCTGACTTTTCTCGTGGAAACGAAAATTTAGCAAGTATGATCACATTTCCTTCTAGTTCCTAATCATCACTTTACATAGTACAATGTTGCTATCAGCTGATGCTGAGTGTTTATCAATTGTCTGAAAAGTATGTGCTGCTACTAATTAGCAACTACATGGTCATACTTATTCTCACAGGCACCATTAGCCAAACACATACATAAATGGCTTGAGCTGGATTCATTCCATTGTTCTATCGATTTCCAGTCAGCATCGAACTTCTATTCACTCTAGATAACTGCAATGACAATGCTGTTAATGAGCTTGCAGATATACTATCTAATATCTCATTCGACAACCCACCTATCCCACATCTAACTTCATACTTACTCAGGTAGGTCAATACCTACATGCGCATTATGCATAGGTATATGGTGCACCCTAGTCCTGCCCCACTGGTGTGAGTCAAATAAAACGGTTAATTCACGATCCGATGACAGAATGCAGTGAGTATTACGCGGTATGCATTGCATTATAATTGTTGTTGTTCAAGGAAACAATACTACTGCCTTCCCGAGTCATTTGAAACGAAGTTATCAAATACTACAGCGTACATCCGGACTAATTCCCCGTTTGTGTTTGTAGGTAAGCAATGCCACCGAAACTGGTGCGTATATTGTTTGTAAACAGATCCTGATGAAAGTGTCTCTGACGCCATCGTGGCTTTTGAAGAGGAGGAAAAGTGTCAATAATATCACCATGCACGAGCACGTCAACTTAATGTGCCTCTGAATAGGTGTATTGATGGAATTTATGCACGTGATTAATTCTATCACATCATCACACTCCGTCACGGCGTCTCGGGGTGTGATAATGATGATGATGATGATGTCTCGGGATATGCCCCCTCTATTCTCCAAACTATTCGTCGCACGAAAACGAAAGATGTTGTCATCAGAAAGCGCTCGACGAGTAGGGTCCGCCACCACTCCAAAATTTTTCCCCTCCAAAAGTGACGTCACCAGGGGGGTTTATAGATTACGACTGAAGTCATGTTTTTGACTTTGTGTAGGTCATCTTGGGGAAGATAAAAAACTTGCATTCAACAAAAACACAATTTCGATTGGAAATAGCATGATGAGTTAAGTTTAATTATATAACTTTATGGAAAAACACACTAGGAGTGCCAACCAACTTCCAAAGCTAAATTGTGGACTTTCAAGTATAGGAATACTACTCGATACTTCCTATGTTTTCAAAGCATAGGACGAAATGATAACATTTTAACGTGCAGGGGCCAGGAGATCATGGATCATATGAGCATAGCCTGGAGGCCTAGGTTTATTTCAGGCGAATACCTATGTTGTTCCAAATAGTGACACTCATTTGCATGTGAGGAGGTGGGTATTTCTAATATTTTATTTGGAAGCTGATGTTACCTTCATCTTATTGTATCATTTCGTGGATGTCCTGCTTCTTGTATGCTTTGTTCATGCTCATCCACCAAGTTAGCATATGCTAGAAGACTGCTCAGTATGTACATGTAATCTCAAATGAAATTGTTATTATTTGCTGCTGGTGTTGAAAATTGTAATGCATATCTCACACCAAATGTTTATTTAGTTTTGTCTTTGTCTTGCTAGCAAAAGTATTCTATAATGATAATGACCCACATGCTATTTATTACTGTAACCAATCAGGTTTGAGCTATATTACATTTTTGAATACTGGTTGAATAACGGATGGATATCTCTCCGGTACGTATGTGGATACGGGTTGGACCGTATTTAGAAATGTCAATCCGTGTCATGCTCTAGCAACCCGCTGACCCCCCCCCGACCCGCTCTAGCGGAGAACGCCGCCGACCGACGCGCTGGGCACCACCACGGAATGCTTCAACTGAGAGCGCTTTCAGCCGGTGCCACTTACCGGAACGACGGCAGGGGCGGGCCGAAACGGCGCGACAATACAGAGCCGTGTGTGTGCGGGGGGGGGGGGGGGAGGGGCTCTGTCTCGGCCCCGCCAACCCGGCCATGCCACTCGGTTTAGACAGCCTGAGGTCTGAGGGTGACGGCCGTCATGCATGTCGCCAGCGGCGCCACAAATGGAAACAGGGTGCATCCGACATTTGTGTGGCATTTGGCATCACGCCTAGGCTGTCACATGGAAGGAAACGTTCTGGAAACCCTGCCCTCCATCCCGCGGTGGGATGGTGGCATTGCCACCATCCCAGCTATCGAAAACCCGGTAGCCACACCAATGATGCATGACTGATACCGAATTCAACTATCATGTTTGTGATGATGCCGCACAGGGGACCCCTATAACCGTCTGAGTTCGTGTGCTTACATGGAAGCTGTCTTCTCTTTGATTGCTTGGTAAGAATATCCATGCTCACTGCTCACATTGCACCGTTCATCGGTGGCAGTTCCCTGTTCACCGTTCACTCATTACTCAATGATCATTGCCGATGGAAGCCACATGTATGCGATAAGGTCGACCTCCAGAACTCGCCACACGCAAAAACGGAAATAGTGTCGGCGGCCACACTGACATTGTGAGCAGGGATGCGTATTCATGTCGGAGCGGTCAACATGCATGCCATGTGGCTGAGAAGAACATACGAAGCACGAGCTAAACACATATGTATTTTAACATTTTTTCGCAGGCTACTTTCCCACAAACGTTTCAATTGTGCTATGATGCACGCCCGGCTCACCGATAACTAAGCGGCATTGGCGCCGTATCCGAAGAACTGCCATCAGCTGATTATTTTTTGTGTCAGGTTATGCTAGCATAAAATAAAAGGAACAGTTATTATAATGAAATTTTTTTTCTTGACTTACGTTCCAATCCCACAGTTCACTTGCTGCTGTTCCTAGCCGGAATATATTTTTTTGCAACATGCTTTGATGTGCACGATCTTTTGGCTGTACAAGATTCAGGCGCGGCGTAACCGCCCACGTGACCTTGGGTGTGATAGACGTATCCGCACACGTGACCTTGGATGTGACACCGATTTGATTGAGCACCATCCGAACACCACTTTCGCCGGGTTTACGGCGGATTTGCGTTGTCAGGTCCAGCCAGCAGGATAGAGCGAGCAGACCACGTGGTCAATGACAGGCGCACGTCAGCGACGACAAGTCGCTGTAACTCTGACGACAGTCTCAATAAGAAACCATTTTTTTCCTAACGGTGCTGCTGAAATCAGAAGAATTAAACGCACACACAACAGCAGTTCGCCTGACGATCAGTTCGCCTAACAACTAACGATCAGTTCGCCGGTCTCTGAGGAGACTTCACTCGTCAATGCGAGATGGAAGGGGGTGGTAATAGAACCACTCTGGTGGTGGTAATAGAACCGCTGCAGATGCGGCTCTACTGTGGTGGGCATTGTGTGGGATTATATATCATCTGGTCCCCAAATGCGTAAAGTTACTGCATGACTCCATACCTATGGGCATTGCCACGGCTTGATCTGCAATAGTTCATTGACTTCACTCCACTTTTGCTGAGGAAAACAACTAGGTGAATTTGTCGGTAGGTAGATAGGGCTAGCCTACCTTTTCAAGTGGAGACTGGGCAAATATGCAGGTGAGCATAACCTCACTCTGATACTTTTTACTACAATTGTGAATGTAAATTACTGAGCAGATCCACCTATTGTATTCGTTGGTTGCCGACTAGCTGCGTACCGACCTACGTACTTATGTAGGTAGGTTTACATGATGGGTAATGTAAACAAGCAGAGTATATTACAAGCCTGAAGGGAACACTTGTTTCAATCATTAGTAAGCTTATGCATGACATTATTGGGATACTTGTCGATATATTTTTGTTGTAGACCATGCACGTGCTTGTGTGGCTATCTGGAAATTATCACCTCCTCGTCCCACTACCTCTATTTGCTTTCATCTTCACACGATTTTCATAGATGTGCAAGTCATTTCGCTCAGCATGACTCGGTCAGCGTGCTTGCGACAGTATTGCGGCTGGGCCTGGCTATGCCATTAATAGAGGTAGTTATGCCGCAGTACCAGTAATGGACGTAGTTCTGCCGGTGAAGGACGTAATCCATCTGTAGTGGCGGTAATGGAAGTAGCTATGTGCCGGTAATGGACGTGATTCATCTGTGGTGCCAGTAATTGGCATAGTTCTGTTGTAGTGGTGGTAATGGGCATAGTTCTGTTGTAGTGGTGGTAATGGACGTAGTTCTGCCGTGATGCCGGTAATGGACGTAGTCCTGCTGTAGTGCCGGAAATGGACGTAGTGAAACTGTAGTACCGGCAATTGATGTAGTTTAACTGTAGTGTCAGAATGTGTGCAGTTCTGGCGTGGTGTCGGGAGCGAACGTAGTTCTGCCGTAGCGTCGGTAGCGGACGTATTTGTGCCATAGTGTCGGTAGCGGACTTAGTTCTGTCGTAGTGTCGACGGCGGACTCCGAGTTGCCGCAGTGGCGGCGCTGGGTCGATAGTACTTTGACGGGGCATGTCTGGTTCCCGTCGGGCCGCGCCCGATAATCATACGTGTGGTGGGAAGGCAGGTCGAGGTGCATGGCGGCGCCCCCTCCTCCCCACCTCCGCCGTGTCCAGCCGCTGGTTGAGCCGTGTGCTCCGAGTGTTTCCCGAGTGCACGAGAACTCTGTTGAGTTCCCGCGCACGGACCCGGCCTGTCGTTGATGAAATGAACGAGTGCATCACGTTCTTCACCACGGTGGTATTTCATCCTATTGATGGAATACCCAGCATGGCGGCGTTCCACGAGTACCGGCTACCGGGACCGTGCGAGTGGCCCTTATACCGACACGGCGTCCTCGAAACCAAACTGAACTTCACCTGGACACGTGCCGGACTGACCATGTCCGGACACGGGCCGGACTGACCATGTCCGGACACGGGCCGGACTGACCATGTCCGGACACGGGCCGGACTGACCATGTCCGGACACGGGCCGGACTGATCATGTCCGGACACGGTCCGGACTGACCATGTCCGGACACGGGCCGGACTGACCATGTCTGGACACGGGCCGGACTGACCATGTCCGGACACGGACCGGACTGACCATGTCCGGACACGGGCCGGACTGACCATGTCCGGACACGTGCCGGTCTGATCCTGTCCGGACACGGGCCGGACTGACCATGTCCGGACACGGGCCGGTCTGACCATGTCCGGACACGGGCCGGACTGACCATGTCCGGACACGGGCCGGTCTGACCATGTCCGGACACGGGCCGGTCTGACCATGCCCGGACACGGGCCGATCTGACCATGTCCGGACACGGGCCGGACTGACCATGTCCGGACACGGGCCGGACTGACCATGTCCGGACACGGGCCGGACTGACCATGTCCGGACACGGGCCGGTCTGACCATGTCCGGACACGGGCCGGTCTGACCATGTCCGGACACGGGCCGGTCTGACCATGTCCGGACACGGGCCGGACTGACCATGTCCGGACACGGGCCGGTCTGACCATGTCCGGACACGGGCCGGACTGACCATGTCCGGACACGGGCCGGTCTCAATATCACACACAACCAACCTGACTTCTAATAAGAGTAAGCAAGGAATTACATATTAGAAAGCCACACTTTACTCCAAATATACTCCAGAAACCTCCTCAGTATTTCCAAAGAGACCTTTATCTGTCAATAATGCTGCAAAGTCAAGCGCAAAATTCAACGATGATACTTTCGTCGTATTACACAATCTTTCATGGCTTCCCGTGAATGCCGCGTTCCACTGTCATGACATGGCCTGTATCGTTCCCTTGTTGTAATTATGACGACCGACATGGCCAACCAAGGAATCAGATCACCAGCCACCTTAATTCGGTGCGTGAAAAGTAAATAATATCCGAGCATAAGGAGTCACAATTAAAACTCCCCACAACTATCAATGGGCTTCTTTTTGGCATTAGTGATGCACTCGTTGAAACTTTGCATGTCTATATACTCGGCGTAGTTGCACTCACCAGATGGTATTCTCATCAGTTTATGAAGCCCGCACAGCTCAGTCTGGCCCCGTTCAGCCATGAGACACACTTCACTTCTCACACCTCCTATGCTAGTTTGCACGGTGCGGAGCTGGAAAGTCGTCACGTTGAGCTGGTTCCGCGCTTAATATCCACAGCTGTTGCCATCGTCCAGCCGTCCTTGTACAGACACGCCGCTCGTCAGCAGTGCCCATAGGTGCCTAATCGGCCTGAGTTGAGGTGTCCGAGGTGTCGGCCAGAGCTGAGGTGTCGTGATGGATTGGGACCTCAGTGACAGTGGCCGTCCAGAAACGGCACTTAAACTCTTACAACTCGAAAGTATGGTATTTGTTCAAGTCAGGGGAAGAGGTACACATATGTCCGGCACAACGGGGCATTATGTGGATGTCCGAATCATAATGTTCGTGCATATTTGAACTATCTCTGGAGGAATATTCGCGGGCAATTAATAGTTAGTGGCCTGAAATAGCGCAATACATTCCAACAAATACTGGTGTATGCAGTAGGGCGAAAACAACTGGTGCAACGGGGCCATGCCTATTTTCTTAATATGCAGCTTTCTGCAATTTTGTTCAGTCTATATGCGTTTCAACCTACTCCTTGTGCTTGATCACTTGGAACCCGAGTAGTTCACGAGTTATGTAGTTCGACTCAAGTACTTCGTCACTGGCCGAGCTCATTCCCCCCCCCGCAACAAAAAATGGACGGCTGCATATGGCCTGTGGTATGCAGAAGGATGTCGATTCGTGGCAGGATGTTCAGGAAACTCATGGAGAATCAAGAAATGTCACCAACCAAATGGCCAACAGAAAGCTGCTGGCTCTGCGCGCTGAGACAGTTGACGGCCTGTCAACGCTATTTCCATAACTTGTTGTGGACGGCAGGCCGTGGACGGCAGGGCGTGGACGGCAGGCTGGTGACGTTGCTGGTCGCGATTAGTGCGGCTGTCGTACCGAGAACTCGCCTGTTGGTGATCATGTCTTGATGAGGATGGACAGACCAACCCTGCACACGCATTGCATGACGTAACCGGCCGTCGGTGGGACGGTGCAATGTGCAACCGCATGCGAATGTGAATGGCATGCGGTTGACTAGAGTGATGCGACTAGTGATGCGGCGCCACGGCGCGATCAACGCGAAATGGCGTTGTCTTCGACGTGCTTCTTAACACCAAATCACCAACGTGTCAGGCTGCGACCGGCGGCACCACTGCGGCTTCGCAGACCGAGCCACCAAATCACCAAATATTCATCGAGTCACCAGCCACAGACTCTGATCGGCGGCACCACTGGAGTGCCGCGCGATACCAGCGCATTGCTTGCATGCATTCCCAATAGGCACACGGTATAATGTTTGGCCTGTGTGCTCTGATTTAGCGCACAAGTCGCGGGCACGTTCTGGATCGGTGCCCGGCCCGGTGGAGGCAAAGCCCGCCGACCGCCGCCGCCGCCGCCGCCGCCGCTGCTGAGTAATGTCGCCTGGGGGCATATTCACTTGACAATCAGCTGTGTCCACGACACCCGCGCGGCTATTACAGCCTCCGCAACTAACGAGTGATCAAGATAGAGGCGAGTTTAACGAGCGATGTGACTGCGGCATGCAAAGTTATGGCTGGTGTCTAGCCAGCACTGACCTGAGTGGAAACATTCTCGACACGCAGCTGCTGCGCTTTTAGTGGTGGATGTTTTGCAGCATGTGCGGCTGTGTTGCCACACACTGTGGCTGCCGCTGCAGCATGTGCGGCTGTGTCGGTGCTCAGTGTGGCTGCCGCTGCAGCATGTGCGGCTGTGTCGGTGCTCAGTGTGGCTCCCGCTGCAGTATGAGCGGCTGTGTCGGTGCTCAGTGTGGCTGCCGCTGCAGTATGTGCCGCTGTGTTGCCACACACTGTGGCTCCCGCTGCAGTATGTGCGGCTGTGTTGCCACACACTGTGGCCGCCGCTGCAGTATGTGCGGCTGTGTCGGTGCTCAGTGTGGCTGCCGCTGCAGTATGTGCGGCTGTGTTGCCACACACTGTGGCCGCAGATACTGCAGCGGCAGTATCTGCGCCACACCAGGGCACCACAGTGAGGTGGTGCGCCTCCAGACGCCACACCACCCCAGGGCACCACACCACCCCAGGGCACCACACCACCCCCGGGCGCCACACCATCCCAGACGCCACACCACCTCCAGATGCCACACCACTCCAGACGCCACACCACCCCAGGGCACCACACCACCCCATGGCACCACACCACCCCCGGGCGCCACACCACCCCAGACGCCACACCACCTCCAGACGCCACACCACCCCAGACGCCACACCACCCCAGACGCCACACCACCCCAGGGCACCACACCACCCCAGGGCACCACACCACCCCAGGGCACCACATCACCCCAGGGCGCCACACCATCCCAGACGCCACACCACCCCAGACGCCACACCATCCCAGACGCCACACCACCTCCAGACGCCACACCACCCCAGACGCCACACCACCTCCAGACGCCACACCACCCCAGACGCCACACCATCCCAGACGCCACACCACCTCCAGACGCCACACCACCTCCAGACGCCACACCACCCCAGACGCCACACCACCCCAGACGCCACACCACCCCAGACGCCACACCATCCCAGACGCCACACCACCCCAGACGCCACACCATCCCAGACGCCACACCACCCCAGACGCCACACCATCCCAGACGCCACACCACCCCAGACGCCACACCATCCCAGACGCCACACCACCCCAGACGCCACACCATCCCAGACGCCACACCACCCCAGACGCCACACCATCCCAGACGCCACACCACCCCAGACGCCACACCATCCCAGACGCCACACCACCCCAGACGCCACACCATCCCAGACGCCACACCACCCCAGACGCCACACCACCCCAGACGCCACACCACCCCAGACGCCACACCATCCCAGACGCCACACCACCCCAGACGCCACACCACCCCAGACGCCACACCACCCCAGACGCCACACCACCCCAGACGCCACACCATCCCAGACGCCACACCATCCCAGACGCCACACCACCCCAGACGCCACACCATCCCAGACGCCACACCACCCCAGACGCCACACCATCCCAGACGCCGCACCACCCCAGACGCCACACCATCCCAGACGCCGCACCACCCCAGACGCCACATCATCCCAGACGCCACACCACCCCAGACGCCACACCATCCCAGACGCCACACCACCCCAGACGCCACACCACCCCAGACGCCACACCATCCCAGACGCCACACCACCCCAGACGCCACACCATCCCAGACGCCACACCACCCCAGACGCCACACCACCCCAGACGCCACACCACCCCAGACGCCACACCATCCCAGACGCCACACCACCCCAGACGCCACACCACCCCAGACGCCACACCACCCCAGACGCCACACCATCCCAGACGCCACACCACCTCCAGACGCCACACCACCCCAGACGCCACACCACCCCAGACGCCACACCACCTCCAGACGCCACACCACCCCAGACGCCACACCACCTCCAGACGCCACACCACCCCAGACGCCACACCACCTCCAGACGCCACACCACCTCCAGACGCCACACTACCCCAGACGCCACACCACCCCCGCCGTCCCCGGGCGTGTGCGGCCGTTATGCGGCTGGCGGCTGCCGCCCTGATCAGGCGGCTGCCGCTCTGATCAGGCGGCTGGTATCCGGTGGTGCCGAGCCGAACCACACGGCCGCCCGTCAGAAGCTGCGGTCAGAGCTCAGAGCACGTGTCGTCCAGCACAGACATGGCAGCACGCGTCTCTCGTCAGAAGCTGCGGTCAGAGCTCAGAGCAGGTGTCGGCCGGCACAGACTGGCAGCACGCGTCTCCCGGTCGATCGTGTTCTGAAGTGGGCGGTGTTCACCAATGTTGCTTCAGGTTCGGACGGTCGTTAGCTGGTGAATGAAATCATGCCGTAATGCTGTCTGGGTGCGATAATATTTATACCATGTGACTGATGAACCCACTGTGGAGTTACGTCTCAGACCGCCTGGAGTTGGAGTTAGTGTTCTGCTCTGGCTACTCTGGCGACTCTGGCGACTAGAGAGTACTGTAGAACATTTGTTTGCGTTGCGTGCCACATCATGCGATATGAGCCCATTGTCAACAAAGCAAAAGGAAACAATATATACCCAATTACAAGCGATAGATATGTCGACAAGTGTTTGCCTGATTAATGGCCTGATGCTCGGGCAGATGACCGACAGTAACTAGCACCCACTCGTGTGGCACCCACTGTGGCACCCACTGTGGCACCCGCCCGTCCTTGTAATCAGCGCTGCAGCCCACGCATTTTCTGGATTCGGAAACAACTTCCCGATGCTGAAGACATTTGCTGTATGATGAAAACACCGCTCTCTTTCTCACCAGTTAAATTCCCACACCACCAACGTTATGCCCACAGTTTGACTACTGTCGGGCCAGCTTCAGCATTCGACCACCAATATCTGTTCTGCGACGTGAAGTCACTCGCTATGACAGACCGTCACTCGCTATGACAGACCGTCACATTGACACCTCGCAGACCTGCCGGCGGCAGTCGCGCGCTGGTCGACACCAGGCAGGGTGGCATCTATTGACAGACCGTCACATTGACACCTCGCAGACCTGCCGGCGGCAGTCGCGCGCTGGTCGACACCAGACAGGGTGGCATCTATTGACAGACCGTCACATTGACACCTCGCAGACCTGCCGCCGGCAGTCGCGCGCTGGTCGACACCAGGCAGGGTGGCATCTATTGACAGACCGTCACATTGACACCTCGCAGACCTGCCGCCGGCAGTCGCGCGCTGGTCGACACCAGACAGGGTGGCATCTATTGACAGACCGTCACATTGACACCTCGCAGACCTGCCGCCGGCAGTCGCGCGCTGGTCGACACCAGACAGGGTGGCATCTATTGACAGACCGTCACATTGACACCTCGCAGACCTGCCGGCGGCAGTCGCGCGCTGGTCGACACCAGACAGGGTGGCATCTATTGACAGACCGTCACATTGACACCTCGCAGACCTGCCGCCGGCAGTCGCGCGCTGGTCGACACCAGGCAGGGTGGCATCTATTGACAGACCGTCACATTGACACCTCGCAGACCTGCCGCCGGCAGTCGCGCGCTGGTCGACACCAGGCAGGGTGGCATCTATTGACGACCGTCACATTGACACCTCGCGACCTGCCCCGGCAGTCGCGCGCTGGTCAACACCAGACGGGTGGCATCTATTGACAGACCGTCACATTGACACCTCGCAGACCTGCCGCCGGCAGTCGCGCGCTGGTCGACACCAGACAGGGTGGCATCTATTGACAGACCGTCACATTGACACCTCGCAGACCTGCCGCCGGCGTCGCGCCTGGTCGACACCAGACAGGGTGGCATCTATTGACAGACCGTCACATTGACACCTCGCAGACCTGCCGCCGGCGTCGCGCGCTGGTCGACACCAGGCAGGGTGGCATCTATTGACAGACCGTCACATTGACACCTCGCAGACCTGCCGGCGGCAGTCGCGCGCTGGTCGACACCAGACAGGGTGGCATCTATTCTGAGTGGCAGGTGTAGCGGCGCCGTATGTGCTGGTTGTGCTGGTGCGGTCACTCACCCCTCTGCGGCCGGTTACTTAGCGCTCCCATTAGCCGGCCATCCCAGCAATTACAGATAGCCGGCCGCCTGCAATGCTAGATTGCTGGATTAGACCGGGGGCGGGCGGGAGGGTGGGAGGGTCGGACGGTCGGCGGACAGCAGGCCGCTCTGCACGAGCACTTCCGGTGGGGGCCCTCCAGAGGCGGTCCGTCGACGCCGACGGGGCTCCGTCGGTGTCGGCACACGCGCACTGATGCACACCCGGTGGCCGCGTGTAGTGCTCACCATGGCGAGGGCCACAGGCCATCAACGCCACTGGAAGTGGTGCTTGGCTGCTTTGCACCTATGAAAGACATGTGGAGAGGAGTATTTGTTGCGCAAAAATACTAACTTTGTTGATTTACTGTTTATTTGTTTGTTCAGCTCGACGTTCACCATGACAATTGGAACGTTGTAAAATCGATGTATTTGCATATTCCAAAACAAGCATATTTGTAGCTAGCAAGGCGACAAAAATCATGGGGCGCGCGAGCTGTAGGCCAGCTAAAAGACAAAACTGATATTGACCGTACGACGCGGGCCGCAAAGAAACAGGCTAAATGTGGCCTGATCTCCCACCAAATCCGGCTGTTTCACCACTGTTCGTAGGCGGCCGTGTGACCCAGCTGGTAAATCGTTGTCCCTGCCAATCTTAATGTGTCCAGCGTAAATTCGGGTGCTTTGGTGCTACCGACTACTGTTGCGGAGTCCGGGGAACGCGAATGACTGGGAATATACTTCTGATGGGATTACTCAAGCGGAATACAAGGAACACGTCACCCACTGTTGGCAACAAGTCTGAACAGACGGCGAACGCAAGCATTCAGCAATGAGAGGTGGCAGCAAGAAGGTCCTGTCTATGAAATATCAACGGATACCAAACCACCACCACCTAGCAAAATATTTCGCCACGTGAAGAAACCTAATGTATTAGCAAAAGGATCTCTCAGTTAAAGGTAGTCTTACCCGAACTGTGGCTTGAATACTGGCGTCTTTGGGGCTGAGAAAAAAAAACTTTGAAGATCATCGGAGTGTTTCAATTTCCAAGCCAAGCAGCTGTTTGTGTTTTTTTTGCGTTGAAATACGCATATAGGTGTTTTCACCTTTTGCACTGATATCAGTGGATGCATGGTGGCATACACCATGCGAGAAAAAACACAGATACATCCACATATGCTATCATACCCGCTATCTGACAGAAAACTTAATGCAAGGGTCAGTGATCAAAATTTAGGTCCATGTCCGTCGATATCCATTTAGCTGTAATTAATTGTGGACCATAAATGCCAGATCTCCACGAATTGTGACGCGATTTATAGTTGAATTTCCGGGACGGCTCAACACCAAACCCGAGTCGGTTTTCCGACTCGATATTCGGCTCTTCAGCCAGCAGCCTTCATCGGCGGCAGCACGATACCGCACTTCAGCCGGCGCCACCATCCCTCGCTCTATGGACTGACGACGTCACCACCCGTCGACGGGCCTCGCTGGCACCCCGCGGTCGGCGGCGGCGCGCAGTTCGCGGCTCCCGCCAGGGGGCCACGTCAGACTTCGGGCCACCGCGCCGGCCGTCGTGCAGACGGGCGCGCCGCTTCCAGGTCCGGCGCGGCGCTTCCAGGTCCGGCGCGCCGCTTCCAGGTCCGGTGCGCCGCTTCCAGGTCCGGCGCGCCGCTTCCAGGTCCGGCGCGCCGCTTCCAGGTCCGGCGCGCCGCTTCCAGGTCCGGCGCGCCGCTTCCAGGTCCGGCGCGCCGCTTCCAGGTCCGGCGCGCCGCTTCCAGGTCCGGTGCGCCGCTTCCAGGTCCGGCGCGCCGCTTAAAGGTCCGGCGCGGCGCTTCCAGGTCCGGCGCGCCGCTTCCAGGTCCGGTGCGCCGCTTCCAGGTCCGGCACGCCGCTTCCAGGTCCGATGCGCCGCTTCCAGGTCCGGTGCGCCGCTTCCAGGTCCGGTGCGACAGTTGCGGACGCTCCTGCGGCGCCGCGCGTATTTTGTAGCCGCGCGGCGCTTGAGGCGGCGCCGGCCAGCTTCCATAGCCGGCAAATTGCCTCACTAAAAATTGATAGGCGGCGACAGTCGCGCTGGCCGGCGGCGTGAGATCAATGTCTGCGGTGGCCGAGGCGATGCGGCCGCGAACGGTGGAGTCGTGTGCTGATACCGGTGCGGCGGGAGGGGTTCTGCCTCTGCCCGCACTCCGGTCGCCACTGACGCGACGAATTGTCACGAATTGTAACGGAGGTCAGCATGTTTGTCTTTCTGTCGCATGACCACACCACGACGATTTTGTCTCGGGGCTGTATCAGCCGCGCCGATACGATTCTGTCTCGGGGCTGCATCAGCCGCGCCGATACGATTCTGTCTCGGGGCTGCATCAGCCGCGCCGATACGATTTTGTGGAACGGGATGCGAGATAGGTGTTCCGGGATGAGCTGCCTCTCCGGAGACATTCAATAACCGCGATGGAAACAATAGATCTAGGCAAGGTGATGGACTCGATGGATATCATCACCATTAGCCGCGCGACCGACCAGACGGCTAGGGAGGGCCGAGCGACGACCAATAGGGCGGGTAATGGTGCGGAGGCGCTCGGCTGGTCCGACCACGCACAGCACTGTCTGCAGCGGAGTTCTGGTCGGTGGCCGGGTGGCATGGATCCACTTCAAACGATGGTAAGCTTGGGCGGATCACACACTGCACAGACTGCAACAGACTTGCTGTCAGTGCCGAATTGGTTATATCTGCGTGCCAGAGTACAACGCAGTCCACACTGCAATGTCAATCTGAGAGTGCATTTTCTTTGGGTAGTTATGGCGATGCATAGTTAAGTAAATCAGCTTAGTAGTGGTCAGGCTTTCAATAGTTGTCAAAGCCCAGAATAACACACCAAGCTCAACAACCACAGGCGATAACACACCGAGTCGGTCCGACAAATTACGTCTGACGAACAATCACATGTAACAGCACACCCAGTCGACCCGACACGTTATATCTGACACTACAACCACAGATGATATTACGCTTGGTGGGCCCGACACATTACATCTGTCACAACGACCACAGGCAATATTACACCGAGTTGGCCCGACACATTACATCTGTCACAACGACCACAGGCAATATTACACCGAGTTGGCCCGACACATTACATCTGTCACAACGACCACAGGCAATATTACACCGAGTTGGCCCGACACATTACACCTGTCACAACGACCACAGGCAATATTACACCGAGTTGGCCCGACACATTACACCTGTCACAACGACCACAGGCAATATTACACCGAGTTGGCCCGACACATTACACCTGTCTCAACGACCACAGGCAATATTACACCGAGTTGGCCCGACACATTACACCTGTCACAACGACCACAGGCAATATTACACCGAGTTGGCCCGACACATTACACCTGTCACAACGACCACAGGCAGTATTACACCGAGTTGGCCCGACACATTACACCTGTCACAACGACCACAGGCAATATTACACCGAGTTGGCCCGACATTACACCTGTCACAACGACCACAGGCAATATTACACCGAGTTGGCCCGATACATTACACCTGTCTCAACGACCACAGGCAATATTACACCGAGTTGGCCCGACACATTACATCTGTCACAACGACCACAGGCAATATTACACCGAGTTGGCCCGACACATTACATCTGTCACAACGACCACAGGCAATATTACACCGAGTTGGCCCGACACATTACATCTGTCACAACGACCACAGGCAATATTACACCGAGTTGGCCCGACAGATTACACCTGTCACAACGACCACAGGCAATATTACATCGAGTTGGCCCGACACATTACATCTGTCACAACGACCACAGGCAATATTACACCGAGTTGGCCCGACACATTACATCTGTCACAACGACCACAGGCAATATTACACCGAGTTGGCCCGACACATTACACCTGTCACAACGACCACAGGCAATATTACACCGAGTTGGCCCGACACATTACACCTGACGCAGGTACTATTACGCTGAGCGTGCCCGACATATTACATCTGACGCAACAACTACAGGTAACATTACGCTTAGTAGGCCCGACATATTATATCTGACCACCGAACAGCCTGCTCGGTTGGTGGCTTGATAGCTAGTTCGGAGGCCAGTACATTTTTGAACTGTTCATCACCTCTGATTTCATCTGACATTCTTAGGCTATTTATGAACCTTACTTCCTCGATGCGTTCGGTGCAGGTGGGAGGTGGGTTTTTGCGGACCGAGCTGTGTCTGGTTATCACCTGATGTTTGTGCTACCTTGTTGTGAGAGTACGCGTCCAGTCATGTTCCGGGAACGGAGCAGCCCAGTGATGCGTGGGGATTGGATGGGCGTCCGGCGGGATTAGCAGCAGCATTGGAAACTGGTGATGTTTGCAGTTCCGGAATAGCTCATGTTCTTGCGGAAGCTCATGTTCTTGCGGATGCTCATGTTCTTACGGAAGCTCACATAGTGCATCGTTTTCACTTACTCACTCACACACTCACCCGCTCATTCATTCTCTTTCTCCCTTCTCTCTCTCTCTCTCTCTCTCTCTCTCCCTCTCATCCACATGCTTTCTTCTCCCCTACCCTCCCATCCCTTTCTTTCCCATATCCGGTCGTACGATCATCTCCAGTAACATGGTGCATACATATTGAGAAGAGCCGTTCCCGACCGTCGTCCCGCGTCTCTTTCCGCATCGTCTTGCGATTCGACCCGATCGAAATTCGAAGTTACGTGATCTGCCCATATAAACTGGGTAAAATACCCAGCATACATGGGTAGACCAAGTAAATTCGAATTTCGATCGAATCGAAGTTCAGCAGTGCAATGCTCCCATGCCGAACGCCGACAAGCCAGATAATCCCTCGAAGTAAATGCGAACCGAATTCCAATTCGTCAGCGGGTTTGGCCAAATTCTGTACACGCGAAAATGTTAGCCATTTTTGCTGGCAATGGTGGTTTGCTGAAGTTTGCAAAGTAGTTCAGGGTCGGTTGGGGTAGATGGTTTGAAATTTCTAGAACCTTGGTTACCGCCGTATTCATCAAAGTATTGAAGAATGCTCTATTGAAACAGAGGAGGATAAAGTGATCGTATTGTCTTTTTGATCTGCAATGAAACACATAAAAATGGAGTGAATTTACCACAAAGCGGAGTGAACTACCCTAGGAGAAAGGAATTGCATGCATTCCCACGTTATTAAATGGGATAATATTATCACATGTCACTAAATATGCCATGTTGTATCACTAGATTTTGAATAGTTAACCACAAAAAATGATGGAATGCAATGCTCTTGACTTCAATAACCATATTCCTCAACACAAGTAGAAACGAAGTTCGTTCCCGCCACGCCGTTCCCGCCACGCCGTTCCCGCCACGCCGTTCCCGCCACGCCGATCCTTCCCCGGGAACGGATTTGGCTGGCTGGTGAGCTCGAATTTGCCGGCCGGGTGCGAATTGTTTACATGGGGCCGGAAATTCAACTGCGAGTTGTTTAGGAAGTAAATTAGAATTGCCGCTGTCCATGTAAGCTGGATATTTGTGTGGCCGTCCGCTCCTGCCAAAGGGCCACACGTCCCATGTTTCTCTGGCGTTGTCTGATCTCCAGTGTCAGACTTTGATCGGAGTCGAACATGAGCGTTTGGGGCCGTTCGGGAGAAGGAGGTTGGCAAACACTTCATCTTTGGCCCTGCTGAACCATCCTTCAGAATGTCACGCCATATTAGAATGCCTGTTCTGTCTGACTGCACTGAAATCAAGGCGCGATTTGGACGTCCTGCACAGGCTTCATTCACATGTTGACTCAGTTTGCTGTTGCGCATCTTTGCTTGTGCAGCTGTGTTTAGCTTATTTCGCTGATGATTGCGAACTTCGCCCAGCTGGCTGTCGATTGAGCGGAAACGGTTGAGTTTGATTCAATTTTCGGAATTTACAAAACAAAAATATGTTCCTGCCGCTTGCTAAAGGTAGCGCTCTCAACAAAATGTCCAAACTCTACAGTGAGAAACAGTTTTAAGCTTGTATCGAGATGCTCAGCATATGCAAATTGTGGCCATGCTGCATCTTGCCAATGTGATAAAGCAAGAGGTGAAAGCATCAGCAGAAGCATTCACATATGGACAAAACAAAATCATGAGTCCCTATAATTTCATCCCCGATTTCTTATATGTGCCCATAACATTCCTACTGCATCCGAATCCCTTTCCATTCTTTATTCTTTCGTTTTTAAAGTAATTTTTAGGTTCACTAACTGGTGACTACTTGCTTTGCACACATACAACGAGCGCGATTGTGGTGCCTGTGTGGCTTTCGACGTGTCCACCGCACTGCACTCGGGTCGCAGCCGGTCGCAGCCGGTCACAACCGGTCACAGCCGGTCACAGCCGGTCACAGCTGGTCACAGCTGGTCACAGCTGGTCACAGCTGGTCACAGCCGGTCACAGCCGGCCACAGCCGGTCACAGCCGGTCATAGCCAGTCACAGCCGGCCACAGCCGGTCACAGCCGGTCATAGCCGGTCACAGCCGGTCACAGCCGGCCACAACCGGTCACAGCCGGCCACAGCCGGTCACAACCGGTCACAGCCGGTCACAGCCGGTCACAACCGGTCACAGCCGGTCACAGCCGGTCACAGCCGGTCACAGCCGGTCACAGCCGGTCACAGCCGGTCACAGCCGGTCACAGCTGGTCACAGCCGGTCACAGCCGGTCACAGCCGGTCACAGCCGGTCACAGCCGGTCACAGCCGGTCACAGCTGGTCACAGCCGGTCACAGCCGGTCACAGCTGGTCACAGCTGGTCACAGCTGGTCACAGCCGGTCACAGCCGGCCACAGCCGGTCACAGCCGGTCACAGCCGGTCATAGCCGGTCACAGCCGGTCACAGCCGGCCACAACCGGTCACAGCCGGCCACAGCCGGTCACAACCGGTCACAGCCGGTCACAGCCGGTCACAACCGGTCACAGCCGGTCACAGCCGGTCAAGCCGGTCACAGCCGGTCACAACCGGTCACAGCCGGTCACAGCCGGTCACAGCCGGTCACAGCCGGTCACAGCCGGTCACAGCCGGCCACAGCCGGCCACAACCGGTCACAGCCGGTCACAGCCGGTCACAGCCGGTCACAGCCGGCCACAGCCGGTCACAGCCGGTCACAGCCGGTCACAGCTGGTCACAACCGGTCACAGCTGGTCACAACCGGTCACAGCCGGTCACATCTGGCGGCGGCCGGTCCCGGCGTCTGTCGACTTGCACTGGCGAGCCGCCGGAAACGACATGTGTCAGCTGCTGGCCGCAAGTCGGCACCGACCTCGTCGGCACCGACGCCCTCCAGCCGGTGTCGGGGGAGGCTCGGACATGGATGGCACGTGACCGCCTCCCGCCCAGTCCGTGGTCGGTGAGGCTCAGACATGGATGGCACGTGACCGCCTCCCGCCCAGTCCGTGGTCGGGGAGGCTCAGACATGGATGGCACGTGACCGCCTCCCGCCCAGTCCGTGGTCGGGGGGCTCGGACATGGATGGCACGTGACCGCCTCCCGCCCAGTCCGTGGTCGGGGGAGGCTCGGACATGGATGGCACGTGACCGCCTCCCGCCCAGTCCGTGGTCGGTGAGGCTCAGACATGGTTGACACGTGACCGCCTCCCGCCCAGTCCGTGGTCGGTGAGGCTCGGACATGGATGGCACGTGACCGCCTCCCGCCCAGTCCGTGGTCGGGGAGGCTCGGACATGGATGGCACGTGACCGCCTCCCGCCCACTCCGTGGTCGGTGAGGCTCGGACATGGTTGACACGTGACCGCCTCCCGCCCAGTCCGTGGTCGGGGAGGCTCAGACATGGATGGCACGTGACCGCCTCCCGCCCAGTCCGTGGTCGGGGAGGCTCCGCGGTGGGACCATTTGCAAGCGTCCGTCGTGTCGCGTGCGAACTCGATTATGCTGGTGGAAAGCAGCTCACACTAGGAAGCCATCAGCAGCGGCATGGGGGCGCCAACAGTAGCTCATTCGCTCACCGCATGGATATTTTCGGGGAAGGCTTCCGCGGTCCTGACCCGCCTCTGGCTATGCCACTGTTCGCGCGAGTCTCTGGCGCTGCAAACTCTGTTGTAGGCAGATTAGCCATTATCATAGTCCATACTAGGTCTGACCATACCAGGGCTGTCCAACTAGGCTTGTGGCCGTTTCTGGGCAGCTGATGTACTTTCCTAGTTGACAAAGGTTTAATGTATGCAAGACAACCGGTTTGTTACAGGGGCGGCATGCTATTATATAAACTATTATAATAGTGTATATGCGTTGGGTTGCAGACTTCCAAGCATCAGCGGGAGTTTCAATGATGTCTCGTTTAGACTACATCGGCTTTAGCGAATAGCAGAAACCATTCCTGGAACGTACAAAGGAAAACACCTCGCTAGGGTGCCGCTGAGGCCCATTCGGCCCTTGTTTCAAGCGCTCCAGTGTTTGTCTGATGTTTTCTCGAAACTTTGCCTATTGTGGGTTTTGCAATGTCTGTTGAGACATCGCTATCGGTATTTTAAGTCTTCCCGTGATAGCCAATCTGCCGATGAAGTTCGATGATGTTACAGGCGAGGGATGCTGGAGGAACCATGCTGTTGCCGTCTGCGATGGAACCAAATAATCCTTGGCTGTTTTTGTCATTCATTCAGCTGCTTTGCATTCACGCCATATTCTCTGTCTGATGATTATATGATAGGTCGGCTGATTGATACCGTGACTTTGCGTTAATGTTGTTGTTGTTTTTGTTTAGCCAAGTTACGTTTTCTGTAATATGTTCAATTGCTGACCAGTAAATTATGGCCGCCTCACCAGAATTGTTCACATGAAATAAAGTCCCATCGATATATCTGAGCTCACTTTCTCGGCCGTCATTTGAGTAGCAGTGCATGAACTGAACTGGCGCTGGATCGTGTTCACTACTGTGGAACACACCCGTGACGACTGCTTCGCTGTACATCGGAGCACCCGTGTTCACCATCGGAGCACCCATGTTCACCATCGGAGCACCCATGTTCACCATCGGAGCACCCGTGTTCACCATCGGAGCACCCGTGTTCACCATCGGAGCACCCGTGTTCACCATCGGAGCACCCGTGTTCACCATCGGAGCACCCATGTTCACCACTGTCGAACTCACGTGACGAACTCTTTCGCTGTGCGTCGAAGCCATGGCGTCGTTCTCGATGGCCATCCTTCATATGCCGCTCCTTCTCATGCTTGGCCACTTGCCTTCAATGTCACTAATTATTTTTAACTACGGCTGTCTAATGAGGGCCACTTTCAGCTAGGTATTGCAGTAATAATGCACGCAAATAACCGAGAAACTGTCAACTCAAGCCCGCAATTATTCGTGCCTGTCCCAGTTGACCTGTGTTTGCCCGGCAAAGCGGCCTTCGGTGCGAGCGCGTGTATTCGACTTGTGTTTACTTTCCTGGCCGTGACAACGGCTCTCACAACGGTCGCAGAGCACCGCGCAATGCCACCGCGCCGACACCCATGACTGGTGTCGGTGCCAGGGCGGGAGGGGAACCACCTGACTGGTGTCGGTGCCAGGGCGGGAGGGGCAATGCCACCGCTGACTGGTGTCGGTGCCAGGGCGGTGGACAGAATGTGCGACTGAGCCTGAAAACGAGAGAGCCAATGTGGCCGTCCGGCTATCACGGGCGGCGTGATATCGGGCTCGACCGAGGCGGCGATATTATTCCGTGGCGGTGGGAGTTGTGGTCAGCCGCGCGCACGCCATAGCAGGGTGACATTCTACCACAGCATGTGCTACCTACCAGCATATTTTCCCCTCCATCAGTGGGCGAGCAATGCGGACGCGCTGCACTATGACATGGGGATCTGATGTTGGCTCGGCTGCACTATGACATGGGGATCTGATGTTGGCTCGGCTGCACTATGACATGGGGATCTGATGTTGGCTCGGCTGCACTATGACATGGGGATCTGATGTTGGCTCGGCTGCACTATGACATGGGGATCTGATGTTGGCTCGGCTGCACTATGACATGGGGATCTGATGTTGGCTCGGCTGCACTATGACATGGGGATCTGATGTTGGCTCGGCTGCACTATGACATGGGGATCTGATGTTGGCTCGGCTGCACTATGACATGGGGATCTGATGTTGGCTCGGCTGCACTATGACATGGGGATCTGATGTTGGCTCGGCTGCACTATGACATGGGGATCTGATGTTGGCTCGGCTGCACTATGACATGGGGATCTGATGTTGGCTCGGCTGCACTATGACATGGGGATCTGATGTTGGCTCGGCTGCACTATGACATGGGGATCTGATGTTGGCTCGGCTGCACTATGACATGGGGATCTGATGTTGGCTCGGCTGCACTATGACATGGGGATCTGATGTTGGCTCGGCTGCACTATGACATGGGGATCTGATGTTGGCTCGGCTGCACTATACATGGGATCGATGTTGGCTCGGCGCACTAACAGGGGATCTGATGTTGGCTCGGCTGCACTATGACATGGGGATCTGATGTTGGCTCGGCTGCACTATGACATGGGGATCTGATGTTGGCTCGGCTGCACTATGACATGGGGATCTGATGTTGGCTCGGCTGCACTATGACATGGGGATCTGATGTTGGCTCGGCTGCACTATGACATGGGGATCTGATGTTGGCTCGGCCGTTAGACGGCTGTGTATCGCTAGCCTAGATTTACCCAGGCTACCAGTACCAGTGTATCAACTATTGAGCTGATATCACTGCGCAGTGGACATTTGACACTTGCAGAAGCAAAAGTCATACGCTTTTCGTAATGGCCGATGTATAATTGTATGATTATGATACTTGGAACCTAAAAAGCGTGTTTTCCTGCTCTGTTATTATGAATATACACTGGGCAACCAGGAAATCTAAATTCAAGCGGCATGCAGTGCGAAACCCAAAGACCTATTCTGCACATACACAAGGAGACCTGTTCCCCAATGGGCGCGCCTGGCAGTGGGTGACTAGGTGTGGCTCGCGGCCGTCACGTGACCCAGCTGCAACACTCTATGTCTGTGTGAGTGTGGAGCTAGGTGTGGCTCGCAGCCGTCGCGTGGTCCAGCTGCAACACTCTATGTCTGTGAGTGTGGAGCTAGGTGTGGCTCGCAGCCGTCGCGTGGTCCAGCTGCAACACTCTATGTCTGTGAGTGTGAGGCTAGGTGTGCCTCGCAGCCGTCGCGTGACCCAGCTGCAACACTCTATGTCTGTGAGTGTGGAGCTAGGTGTGCCTCGCAGCCGTCGCGTGACCCAGCTGCAACACTCTATGTCTGTGTGAGTGTGGAGCTAGGTGTGGCTCGCAGCCGTCGCGTGACCCAGCTGCAACACTATTTCTGTGAGTGTGGAGCTAGGTGTGGCTCGCAGCCGTCGCGTGGTCCAGCTGCAACACTCTATGTCTGTGAGTGTGGAGCTAGGTGTGGCTCGCAGCCGTCGCGTGGTCCAGCTGCAACACTCTATGTCTGTGAGTGTGGAGCTAGGTGTGGCTCGCAGCCGTCACGTGGCTCAGCTGCAACAGTCTATTTCTGCGCGCCGGCCCGCCAGGTCGTAATTTTCGGCATGTTTGACCTGCCAGCCGGCTGGCGCGCTGTCAGCAGATTTTCACAGGTGCCCACGCCATCGGGCGGTGCCACGCCGCGGAGACGAGCTCACGCTTCTCCTGCTCCATGGGGCCGCGGAGACGAGCTCACGCTTCTCCTGCTGCCACTAGGCCGGGGCCGCGGGGGCGAGCTCACACTGTCTCCTGCTGCCTGCCACCAGGCCGGGGGCCCGGGGACCAGCCTCACTAACTCCTGCTGCCTGCCACCAGGCCGGGGCCGCGGGGACAAGCTCACATTTCCTCCTGCTGCCACCGGGCCGGGGTCGCGGGGACGAGCTCACTCTGCCTCCTGCTGCCACTAGGCCGGGGACCGCGGGGACGAGCTCACACTGTCTCCTGCTGCCTGCCACCAGGCCGGGGGCCGCGGGGACGAGCTCACACTGCCTCCTGCTGCCACCGGGCCGGGGCCGCGGGGACGAGCTCACACTGTCTCCTGCTGCCTGCCACCAGTCCGGGGCCGCGGGGACGAGCTCACACTGTCTCCTGCTGCCTGCCACCAGGCCGGGGCCGCCGTCAGCGAAGCAGGCTCGGTGACGAGTGACGACGCCATCATGTCGAGTTAGAGGGATGGATGCCGGCCGATGCCAGCAGTTTATGTGCGACGTAGCGGCTGTGGATTTTGGTCGGACGCTGGACGTAGGGTTGGTCGGTTGGACGTGTTTGGCTCGGTAGACCAGCTGTGCCGCGCGCATCGCGCTGATCGCCATCTAGGCCGGGTCGTGTGCCGTCGCGCTGGTCGCCATCCAGGCCGGGTCGTGTGCCGTCGCGCTGATCGCCATCCAGGCCGGGTCGTGTGCCGTCGCGCTGGTCGCCATCTAGGCCGGGTCGTGTGCCGTCGCGCTGGTCGCCATCCAGGCCGGGTCGTGTGCCGTCGCGCTGGTCGCCATCTAGGCCGGGTCGTGTGCCGTCGCGCTGGTCGCCATCCAGGCCGGGTCGTGTGCCGTCGCGCTGGTCGCCATCTAGGCCGGGTCGTGTGCCGTCGCGCTGATCGCCATCCAGGCCGGGTCGTGTGCCGTCGCGCTGGTCGCCATCCAGGCCGGGTCGTGTGCCGTCGCGCTGGTCGCCATCCAGGCCGGGTCGTGTGCCGTCGCGCTGGTCGCCATCCAGGCCGGGTCGTGTGCCGTCGCGCTGGTCGCCATCCAGGCCGGGTCGTGTGCCGTCGCGCTGGTCGCCATCCAGGCCGGGTCGTGTGCCGTCGCGCTGGTCGCCATCTAGGCCGGGTCGTGTGCCGTCGCGCTGATCGCCATCCAGGCCGGGTCGTGTGCCGTCGCGCTGATCGCCATCCAGGCCGGGTCGTGTGCCGTCGCGCTGGTCGCCATCCAGGCCGGGTCGTGTGCCGTCGCGCTGGTCGCCATCCAGGCCGGGTCGTGTGCCGTCGCGCTGATCGCCATCCAGGCCGGGTCGTGTGCCGTCGCGCTGGTCGCCATCTAGGCCGGGTCGTGTGCCGTCGCGCTGATCGCCATCCAGGCCGGGTCGTGCGCCGTCGCGCTGGTCGCCATCCAGGCCGGGTCGTGTGCCGTCGCGCTGATCGCCATCCAGGCCGGGTCGTGTGCCGTCGCGCTGATCGCCATCCAGGCCGGGTCGTGTGCCGTCGCGCTGATCGCCATCCAGGCCGGGTCGTGTGCCGTCGCGCTGGTCGCCATCCAGGCCGGGTCGTGTGCCGTCGCGCTGGTCGCCATCTAGGCCGGGTCGTGTGCCGTCGCGCTGGTCGCCATCCAGGCCGGGTCGTGTGCCGTCGCGCTGGTCGCCATCCAGGCCGGGTCGTGTGCCGTCGCGCTGATCGCCATCCAGGCCGGGTCGTGTGCCGTCGTTTCCGACGGGCGCCGACCGCGGGACCGCGGCCCGACTCGTCAGATTGACCGCGGCCCGACTCGTCGTACCCCGCTGCTTCGCCGACAACCTGCCGGCGTCCCGCCACTCCGTCAGATTGACCGCTGCCCTTCAGCGGAGTATGGCCGCGGGCGTCACCCGGGCCCGTTGGCGCGTCCCCTGCTGCCAGGGTTTCTCGTCGGCGCCGTCGGCGCCTGCCCAAAGCTGACGGCATCGTCCGCATCATCCGGGACTTGTTCCAACTCGTGTGCCAGTCCGGCAACGACTCCGTCCACCCCGAACATTTCCGTGTGTGACGTACTCAAGCCCGAATGACGTGCTTCGCTTCATCTGTGCTTGCGGCGGGCGACATGCGCCTATTGTCACGGCTGGCATTTCGCCAGCCTTGGAGCTCCTCCCGGTCCCTCTGAGCGGTTTCGGTCTTCAGGTTTCGCTCCGGATGGCCCCTTTTATTTCAAGTCTTCCTGAAGTCGTTGCGCGGTACGTCGCGCACCGGTACAGCGGTAGCGGTACACCGGTACAGCGTCGCCGCGGATGTCCTCCCTCGCGGCGACCTGGCCCGCTTCCGCCGGTTGTGTCCGGCCGCTGGTGCAATGACCGTCCCGCTGCCCTCCGCGGTGGGGCTTTACCACCGGATCCTGTGTCCGCGGGACACTTGTTGACGTCCTGTCCTGTGTCCGTCTGTTGTGTTCGCTGTGGATACGCTCGGTCCATGCAGATCCCTTTGGTGTATTTGGCGGTTGTTTCTTGGCGCCCCAGACCCACAAACAAGCCGACACGATGGGCTGCGGCCAGCATCACCCAAAACTGGAGAGTCGCAAGCACATAGAACGAATGCGATTGGGACCTGAACGCTAAATATTGGCACACGCTGTGATGGTTAGGGCCCGAAACTCAGTCACGCGAAGGTGTCTTGAAGGGGCGGAACAGAGGGGCTGAGGGGCGCCGCGGATGTGAATTTCGTGAACACTGAGTGGGGGATGACAGGACGGGAAGGAAGGGACAGTCTTCTCACAACAGCCAGTCGGGCAGACGTCAGGAGAGACGATCCCACCCACCTTCTGTTTCCTCTCTCTTTCTCTCATTTCTTGCACATGACACGCGATCCTTTCGTTTGCGTGCCTCGCGCCGTGCCCCCGGTGGCGGCTGTTTCCGGGCGCCGGAGCACACTGGTTTTGACTTCAGCAGTCGCAAGTGCACGTAAAAACAAACATGGCGGCGATCTTTCACGGCAGCAGATGAATGGGCACGCAAGGCTCGTGCTGATTTCAGTCATAATATTAGGATAACTGTCCTCATCGCAACGCTTCCCAGTCCTCATTGTCCTTCCCATCGCTTCTGCCACCCTCGCTTCATGCCATTCTTTGGATCACACTTGGAATTGCACGTGGGACCATACTTGAGCCAGCTCGAGGAGGCCACGCTCGGAACTCCGTTTGGTCCACGCTCCGGATGCTATGGCCTGTGCCTATGCCCACGGTCTGTGAACGCCTTTGGATGGAACAATTATCAGTACCGTGGTCTAGTATCGCGCCTGGAACCACGTCGGGAGCAGCGCCTGAGCCACATCTGCACCCCCTCGACCGCCGGCCACACGGCGCGCGACAGGCCGCCGCGCCACCGACCGAGCCGCTGTAACGGGATCTGGGGCGGGCCGCGCGCCGGCGACGCCCCTGTCGCTGGGTACATGTCAGCGCGAGCCGGAGCGACAGGCACGGTGTCGGCCACATCACGGTCACGTCACGGCCACGTCACGGTCACGTCACGGCCACATCACGGCCACGTCACGGTCACGTCACGGCTACGTCACGGCCACATCACGGTCACGTCACGGCCACGTCACGGCTAGCCAGCCACGTTGCGGGTCATCGACCACGTCACGGTCACGTCACCGGCCACGTCACGCCACGTCGCTGGGTCACATATCAGCGCAAGCCACGTACGGCATGACGGTCACAGGCCACGGTCACGTCAGGTCACGTCATGGCCACGTCACTGCCACGTCACCTGATGCCCAGGTGAGGTCCGGCGCGTGTGAGGCATTTGTCGTGACCGAGCTGGTGAAGGTGACAACGGCGATGATTGGAGATATGGAGATACGCTCCTGTGTAGCGGACGTCCAGGGCCGTTTGTAGAGGGTGATGCTCGGGCGTGTGGCCAGACCAGGATTGAGAAGGGCCGAGGTGTGCGTAATTCACGTGTGACCTGGGGCAAACCGACACCCTCACACAAAGAGCTGGGATAATACACACCCCGTGTTATGAGAACAGGCGGGAATTGTGACCGAACACACACTGCACATGTACGGAGGCACTCACCAGCGGGCACTTCAGAGCGGATCGGCTGCTCTCGTAGTCCGAACCAAAGTGTGTGTCCGAGAACGATTGATGTATGGTAGCACAGTAAGAACCCGGCCCTGTCCCCGCGCCTAGCACAGGAAATGCACCTATGCAGCTCAGCAGTAGATACGAAACGGCTGGAGCAAGCGTGGAAACTTAGTATGGCTACTCAAGCAGCGTTTATGCATCACGGGTGTGAATTCAAATGTATTGCAATCGCTGGTCACTTTCCTGAAATGCCATGTCTGAGGATATACCAGAAGATATTTGGACTTAAAAACGGACCTAGGTATTTTTTGGGAATGCTTGAAATTACCAATGTTCGTGTTTTATTGTCTTTACCCCACATCTTATGCTGTCCCAGGCTGATGGACTCGAAGTTTTGTTAGTGATAGTGGGTTTTGAGGCGTGCCAGACTTTATGCATGCAAAGGACGTTGCAGCTGTACATTTGCGTTTAGTGGTTGTCACGTTAATTTGTGTCTGTGACAGGGTGCTAAGGCTCCCAAGTTTGGGAGGAGAGAAGGGCGCTCTCAATCTCCCGAGAAATCCAGATGGTATTTGTGATGATGTTCTACTTGAACTTTTATCAGCAGGAATTTCACCTTGTGTGCGTATGGAGAGAGGGTGGGAGACTCTGAGAATACTGTATCGGAGTGTCGGCACGTGACACTCTCGTCATGACACGTGTCGGCACGTGACACCCTCGTCATGACACGTGTCGGCACGTGACACCCTCGTCATGACACGTGTCGGCACGTGACACCCTCGTCATGACAACTGTCGACACGTGACACTCTCGTCATGACACGTGTCGGCACGTGACACCCTCGTCATGACAACTGTCGACACGTGCCACTCTCGTCATGACACGTGTCGGCACGTGACACCATCGTCATGACAAATGTCGGCACGTGACACCCTCGTCATGACAAATGTCGGCACGTGACACCCTCGTCATGACAAATGTCGACACGTGCCACTCTCGTCATGACACGTGTCGGCACGTGATACCCTCGTCTTGACAAATGTCGGCACGTGACACCCTCGTCATGAGAAATGACGGCACGTGCCACTCTCGTCATGAAACGTGTCGGCACGTGACACCCTCGTCATGACACGTGTCGGCACGTGACATCCTCGTCATGACAAATGACGGCACGTGCCACCCTGGTCATGACACGTGTCGCCACCTGGCACCCTCGTCATGACAAATGTCGACACGTGCCACCCTCGTCATGACACGTGTCGGCACCTGGCACCTCGCATGACATGTGTAGGCACCTGGCACCCTCGTCATGACATGTGTCGGCACCTGGCACCCTCGTCATGACAAATGTCGACACGTGCCACCCTCGTCATGACACGTGTCGGCACCTGGCACCTCGCATGACATGTGTAGGCACCTGGCACCCTCGTCATGACATGTGTCGGCACCTGGCACCCTCGCATGACATGTGTAGGCACCTGGCACTCTCGTCATGACAAATGTCGGCACGTGACACCCTGGTGGTGACAAGCATCGAGGAATATTTGCCGTGCATGCATCATTAATTGTGATGACTCAACATTCATGCATTTCCGTTTTTATTTCTCCAACGTGACTGCCACAGTAACAGTGACTGCCTCGATTGGTTCCGGAATATTTCGCTCTTGTATCCAAATGCTCAAACAAGCCTGACCATTAATATATTGTTGTTTCCACTTGTGTCGCTTGGAACACACATACATCACACGAATCTTACCGACATGCTTGCATAGCTCGTACACACCGACAAGTGGTCGCCTGTAAGTTACGGACGTTGATCCCGTTCTCTGCTGTTACTGTATGAGCCCAAGGTGATGGCTGCTTGAAAGTAACGGATTTGCTGAAGTGTTCCCACGCTATATTTTATAATATATGCACATACCAAAATGTGTAATCGACAATAATGATTGGAAT
This sequence comes from Ashinkailepas kermadecensis, assembly GCA_034440615.1. Classification (NCBI taxonomy): domain Eukaryota; kingdom Metazoa; phylum Arthropoda; class Thecostraca; family Neolepadidae; genus Ashinkailepas; species Ashinkailepas kermadecensis. Next base: position 184,213 of record JAOTOM010004555.1, on the reverse strand, counting down.
GGTTGGTATGGCTGAAACGGTTGATGAAATGCAATGTTGAAATGTAATGAAATGCAAATGATGAAATGAAAAATGTTACAGCCAGAATCTTACAGCCAGTTTATCTGAATAGGAATTACAATTTATATTGATTGACGATTGGTAACACCCCATAACAAGGTTAGGGTACATCAGTAATGTCTTGATGGTGCCAGAAACAAATACTCTTGTGATCCTCTCATCTATATGTAAACTGCTTCAACTAGTAACAGGCTTCAGAGGGATGCATACATGATGTAAAAATACATCAGTGTCAAGCCCAATTGATCATGACGTTCTTTTACGCAAACTAAGTGAACAGATGATCGTTTCACTGTCCTGTTTTCATCAGTCAGGCCTCACCGGGCTCAATTTTGAGCCGTTCTTGTTCACAGCACCAACAGCTATAGCGTTAATTGGTTCAGTGTGCAAATGGTCGTACGTCAGTTTGCAGCTACCAGTGACCAGCGTAATGTAAATGATACTCAACTCCAAATGGAGCTGTGTCTTGTCTTGCAATGTCTCAGAACAGCGAACAACTGAGCGGAACACAGCGCCCTGACAACTTGCACAGCTCGAGGAGACTCGAGAGCCCACCGACGCCTGCAGCTTGAAGAGGTCATTCCAGAAGCAGCACGTGGACACCTACTGCAGTCATCAGCCCCACTCCGAGTCGACACACTCGACGCCGTCTCCAAGCCTCGGGCCGTCGACCCCGCGCCGCGCATGTCTCAGATTCCTGCCCCGGCGGCTCGCTCGGCGCCCGGGTGTGCCGCAGCAGGCGTCCTTTTGTTTCGCGCACTGTCAAATTTGTTGTCGCAGCTTGAGTTGACTGTGACTGATGGTGGCTGCGACTGGGTATATTGAATCTCAAGGCGGCTCCCCTGCACGATAAACGACTGGCCGAGAGCTGACAACCGACGCCAGCGGCTGCAGATGGCTTCCAAACAAACACGGCCGGCGGGCCGTGTCGTGGTTACCGTGCCATACCGCGGAAATGGTGCACACAAAGCGGCGGACATGTGGTGCTCTGGCGACCGCTCGCAGCCGACCGACGCAAGCCCGCTTCGCGCTAAGCCAGCAACGTAAACCGCGCCGCCAGACAATCCAGCGGGAAACATCCAAGGCGGGGGCCGACGTGGCCGACGTCGGATGGCGAGCTGGATGTTGTCGGTGCACCCCAGGCCGCAAAAAGCGGCTGCACTTGTCCCCTGCGCCGCGCCAGCTGGTGGTGACATGAGTGGGAGAGGGCATACCACCGACGGGGAGGGTAGGTAGACAGCAGGAGGAAAACCAGCCGGGTGGCGCGCGTTTTTGCTGCCGAGTAAGCGCGGTGGAAACAATGGATTGCTAATGCGAGCGTTAAGCGACATGTCTTTACCATGATGTTCTGGCACGCCGTTTGGCGTATTTAGATGGCGTGTGCTAGTGTTGGTGCTAGTGCTCGTGGATCTTTTCGACTGCTCCTAATGGTAACTCGGGTGGCCGAGCTATCTCAAGCGGGGCATGGAGAGGGACGGAAGGAGGGAGAGCAAGAGAGAGAGAGAGAGAGTATTGGAGAACAGGTGGAGATACAGATAGACATATACGTAGACATGAACTCTCTCATCCCTTCATATATATATATATATATATATATATATATATATATATATATATATATATATATATATATATATATATATATCTCTCTCTCTCTCTCTCTCTCTCTCTCTCTCTCTCTCTCTCTCTCTCTCTCTCTCTCTCTCTCTCTCTCTCTCTCTCTCTCTCTCTCTCTCTCTCTTTCCTTCTCTCTGTCTCTCTGTCTCTCTGTCTCTTGTCTCTCTGTCTCTCTGTCTCTCGTCTCTCTGTCTCTCTGTCTCTCTGTCTCTCTGTCTCTCTGTCTCTCTGTCTCTCTGTCTCTCTGTCTCTGTCTCTCTGTCTCTCTGTCTCTCTGTCTCTCTGTCTCTCTGTCTCTCTCTGTCTCTCTGTCTCTCTGTCTCTCTGTCTCTCTGTCTCTCTGTCTCTCTGTCTCTCTGTCTCTCTGTCTCTCTGTCTCTCTGTCTCTCCTGTCTCTCTGTCTCTCTGTCTCTCTGTCTCTCTGTCTCTCTGTCTCCTCTGTCTCTCTGTCTCTCTGTCTCTCTTCTCTCTGTCTCTCTGTCTCTCTGTCTCTCTGTCTCTCTCTGTCTCTCTCTGTCTCTCTCTCTCTCTCTCTCTCTCTCTCTCTCTCTCTCTCTCTCTCTCTCTCTCTCTCTCTCTCTCTCTCTCTCTCTCTCTCTCTCTCTCTCTCGTGCTCTCTCTCAAAGAGAGAATGAGAGTGAAAGTGAGAGAAAGTGAGAAAAGTGCATAAGTAATTGGTCTTTTCTCATAGTCGTCAGAACGTCTGTGCGCGCAATATCTCTTCGGTGTGGAGAGAACATGAGCCTTCGAGCCTCCTCCCTTCCCCTGTCTGCATGTTCCTTCGTGACACTTGTTATCCCTAATTTTGAATGTCTGGAACAAGGAACATTATAGGTGATACTTAAAGCTGATTGTTGTCGTGGGAATTGGTAACACTTTACACTTTTCATCCAATTTATCGCAGTATTGCGCAAGTGGCCAGGTGGCGTTAGGATGCGGCTGCGGAGCATAGAAGGAGCGCCATCGATCTCCTACTTCTTTATATGCGCCATGTAATAAGCAGATGGCGTAAATCGGGTGCATAGACGCCTAATAGTGTGGATGTTTCGAACAAGGCGACTCATACAACAGCAATAGGAAGAAGCAGCGAGGACCGCCCGTACTCAGGGGTGCCCCTGCTGTTCGCTACAGTGGCCAACTCTTGGCATGACTACTTCCAGTGACTGCAAGACAGCGATCAATTATTCGTGAAATAGGGTGGGATATACCACTTTCTGAACACACAATCGTCATCCTACTCCAAGAAGTATCGACATCCTGCTTCTTGATATGTGCTTACGAAGTCTTCGTGTCTCCTTTCTAACAGTAACTCGCTTAAAAGTATCATGATCATGCTCTCGATAAGGGACGTTGATACACGAACATTTCGCAACGCAATTTCAGGTAAAGGGATTACCCACAATGTGATATGGCATACAGTACCAATTTATAGCACAAATATTTGTCTCGCTATCCCAAATATAGTTCTTCCTAAATTATCAATGTCAAAACAAATGATAAAGGTAGTCATAAGTAGGCCATTGGCTCAAATTTGAGTCTGAAAGACATCAAAAGCATGTGAAATGACACTAATTCCATGACAAATTTCGACGTCCTACTGTGCTCGTTTCGACATCCCACATCTAACGAAAAAACATTAATTTAACACTGCTGCAAGGTGGCCTCAGACGGTGGCATTGTGAACCCAAAAAGGCCAAAGGCGTTGTCAGGACGCTTCAAAGTCAAGGACGATATCAGAACGGCTCCAAGCAGATGCCGATGGCAGAACGGGTCTGGCGTCCTGGCGCCTGGTGCGGACATTTCCGGGAGCAATATCGCAGGACTGCCGACGGCCGAGTTTGCCGCGGTCTGGTGGCTAGCCGTATACCCGTCAACGCCGACAGGTTCTGCTCATGCCGGCTGCCAGATGGTGGATGACGGTGCTGCCAGATTGTTCCCTTAGTTGAGAAAGTTTGATGAGCATCATTTGTCGACTGCCGACCGGAACTGACTCGGGCCGGGCCGGCGGCGCGCCGCATTGTCAGCAGTCCACGCCGTGTTGGCCGCTCACTCACGGAGCTGCACTGTCAGCGGCCGGCATGAGCAGAACCCTTAAGGGGTTTAACTGAAAAACAACCGGCAACCCCCGGGCCTTGTCGAAACGGGCCCCCCCCGAGATTTCCAAAAAACGCCGTGTTGGCCGTCGGCGTTGACGGGCCACACTGTCAGCAGTCCACGCCGTGTTGGCCGTTCACTCACGGAGCCACAGTCACCAGACCACGCCGTGTTGGCCGTTCACTCACGGAGCAACACTGTCAGCAGTCCACGCCGTGTTGGCCGTTCACTCACGGAGCCACTCTGTCCAGTCCTCGCCGTGTTGGCCGTTCACTCACACCACACTGTCCGCACGCCGTGTTGGCCGTTCACTCACAGAGCCACACTGTCAGCAGTCCACGCCGTGTTGGCCGTTCACTCACGGAGCCACACTGTCAGCAGTCCACGCCGTGTTGGCCGTTCACTCACGGAGCCACACTGTCAGCAGTCCACGCCGTGTTGGCCGTTCACTCACGGAGCCACACTGTCAGCAGTCCACGCCGTGTTGGCCGTCTCTCACAGAGCCACACTGTCAGCAGTCCACGCCGTTGCCGTTCACTCACGGAGCCACACTGTCAGCAGTCCACGCCGTGTTGGCCGTTCACTCACGGAGCCACACTGTCAGCAGTCCACGCCGTGTTGGCCGTTCACTCACGGAGCCACACTGTCAGCAGTCCACGCTTTGCCGTTCACTCACGGAGCCACACTGTCAGCAGTCCACGCCGTGTTGGCCGTTCACTCACGGAGCCACACTGTCAGCAGTCCACGCCGTGTTGGCCGTTCACTCACGGAGCCACACTGTCAGCAGTCCACGCCGTGTTGGCCGTTCACTCACGGAGCCACACTGTCAGCAGTCCACGCCGTGTTGGCCGTGTTCACTCACGGAGCCACACTGTCAGCAGTCCACGCCGTGTTGGCCGTTCACTCACGGAGCCACACTGCCCCCCCGGGGTTGGGCTTTCCCTCGCGGGCACACTGTCAGTCCACGCCGTGTTGGCCGTTCACTCACGGAGCCACACTGTCAGCAGTCCACGCCGTGTTGGCCGTTCACTCACGGAGCCACACTGTCAGCAGTCCACGCCGTGTTGGCCGTTCACTCACGGAGCCATCAGCAGTCCACGCCGTGTTGGCCGTTCACTCACGGAGCCACACTGTCAGCAGTCCACGCCGTGTTGGCCGTTCACTCACGGAGCCACACTGTCAGCAGTCCACGCCGTGTTGGCCGTTCACTCACGGAGCCACACTGTCAGCAGTCCACGCCGTGTTGGCCGTTCACTCACGGAGCCACACTGTCAGCAGTCCACGCCGTGTTGGCCGTTCACTCACGGAGCCACACTGTCAGCAGTCCACGCCGTTTCCTGGCCACACTGTCAGCAGTCCACGCCGTGTTGGCCGTTCACTCACGGAGCCACACTGTCGGCAGTCCACGCCGTGTTGGCCGTTCACTCACGGAGCCACACTGTCGGCAGTCCACGCCGTGTTGGCCGTTCACTCACGGAGCCACACTGTCAGCAGTCCACGCCGTGTTGGCCGTTCACTCACGGAGCCACACTGTCAGAATTCCCCCGGTGTTGGCCGTTTCCTCACGGAGCCACACTGTCAGCAGTCCACGCCGTGTTGGCCGTTCACTCACGGAGCCACACTGTCAGCAGTCCACGCCGTGTTGGCCGTTCACTCACGGAGCCACACTGTCAGCAGTCCACGCCGTGTTGGCCGTTCACCGGAGCCACACTGTCAGCAGTCCACGCCGTGTTGGCCGTTCACTCACGGAGCCACACTGTCAGCAGTCCACGCCGTGTTGGCCGTTCACTCACGGAGCCACACTGTCAGCAGTCCACGCCGTGTTGGCCGTTCACTCACGGAGCCACACTGTCAGCAGTCCACGCCGTGTTGGCCGTTCACTCACGGAGCCGTCATCGGCCGACACGGTCGGCGACCGACGTCCGTCCAGACGGTCATCACACGCCCCGGCCGGCGGACCGCGCGCGCGTCCTCCGACCAAGCACGACTGCATGGATGCGTTCTGCCCCGAGCAGAGCGGCGTGTCACGCGCTGTTCGTCGCTGTCGAAACGAGGTCCGACTCCGTGGGATTGTTCTCCCCACCCGGCGCAGCTGCGTTCCATGCGCTCGTCCCGCTCGACCAGGATCCATGACATAGTCGCCCCGAGCGAATCGGCGTGCTTTCGCGCTTGTCTCTTACCGACCGGAAAACAATGTCATGGAATATACGCAACCCCCGAGCGTATCGGCGCGCTATACGCTGGTCTTGTTGACTGAGGAATCGTTAGAGGTGATCCTGCCCCACGCGACACACTCGACGATCCGACGACGTGTGACACGTGTGTTCTTCAAAGTCAGGCGTGATTCCAGGCGTGAAGTTTTGCAGGCGTGGATTTTCCGGGCGTGAGATTTCCAGGCGCGAGTGAGTTTGTCGAGCCAGCCGCACATTCAGGCGGAGCCCTCAGCCAAACGAAACAACACTCCGTGTGATTTCCTCACTCCAGCGAGATCTTGCCGAGTGAGTCATCGTTCAAGCGAGCACCAGCCGATGCCGTATCCTTTCGGCAGGCGACATTCCTCGCATAGACAGCCTCCCTCCTGTAGTGGTGTTCCGGCGGCGGCGGTGGCGGTGGTAAAATAGAGCAGGCTGTGATTTCAAGGCTCATTTGGTCGGCGTGTGATGGTGGACAGCACGGCGTCGGCTGCTGTTCCAGATAATGCCGCTGGACGATGGCTGGCAATGCCCTCTCGCTGGCGGAAGAGTGACGACGACGGCAAGATTCACTGCCTACCGCATATATGAAATGAGGTCTGGCGCAGGTCAATCTATCGATAGCGTGATTCATCGGCTCGGAGGAGAGAAGTCCACGCCACGTGACGTAACTACAGTAATTCCCACTGTTTGAATTTCACCAGTGTGAACCACAAGCACAATATGGGAACTTTTATGTATCCAAATTTGGGTTGCATTTCGTGTGCTAGTGCTGTACATTGATCATGAAAGAGCTGCCTGCAATTACCTTCGTGAAGTCACAATGGAATTGCCTAAATTGGCCTGGAACCTGGTATGTTGTCATCAGCTACTTTATATGTGGACATGGGCATTCTGCAGTTTCAGTTCTGCAGTAGCAGCGGCTCTGGCACAATCACGATAAAACCAAAGGAGAGGCCAAATGAAGCTAGTGTCAAGCCACTCGCAACTGGATACATTTGTACTCTTTCTCGCCTTCAACCTGTAAACCTGATGGACGTTCCGGAATTAGCACAGATGGTTCACAAGGAGGTGATTTCCAGTATTTTCGAAATTCCCGCCACCCACACTCTCCTCACAACTGACGGCGGTCGGTTATTAAAGCCGCCTGATCATCCGGCCGAGCGAACATGTCATCCTGCCCGTAGCCTCACTGACAGGGACCTTAAGCTGGGGGGGGCACGGCGGCCACGACGTCATCGATCACGTCGCGTCCGCCCGGCCCGCAGCCAATTCTCGTTGGGAATGACGTAGCGCGTGGGTTTGACCCGAAGCCCGAGCTCCTTCATCACGGCCACTCGCCTTGTCCACGTTGCCGACTAGCTGGCGGCCGAGAGTGGCTGAATGGCCAGGCGCCCATTGATCGCTGATGGGGCCACGGGACGCGGCGATCGGCGATTTTCGTCTAGACTGATGAGAAATCGATAGTGCGCTGTTTGTTTTGGCCGGTGATGGTGACGGTGGCCATTGTCGTCCTGCGCCACGCTCGGTCCCATCACGCCGCCGGCCCGCAAACCGGCCGACCGCCCCACTATTGGCAATTTGTGGCCAGTCCAATTAGTCGCTGTCCAGCGTCCAGCCACCAGCCGACGCCGGACGTCCGATTTGCCACCGTGGCGGGGATATTGACCTTGTCATTGGGGCGGTGACATTGACCTTGCCATCGTGGCGGTGACATTTATCTTGTCATCATGGCGGTGACATTGACCTTGCCATCGTGGCGGTGACGTTGACTTTGTCATGGTGTCGGTGACATTGGCCTTGCCATTGTGGCGGTGACATTGACCTTACCATTATAGCGGTGACATTGACCTTGCCATCGTGGCGGTGACGTTGACTTTGTCATGGTGTCGGTGACATTGGCCTTGCCATTGTGGCGGTGACATTGACCTTACCATTATGGCGGTGATATTGACCTTGCCATCGTGACAGTGACATTGGCCTTGCCATTGTGGCGGTGACATTGACCTTGCCATCGTGGCGGTGATATTGACCTTTCCATTATGGCGATGACATTGACATTGCCATTGTGGCGGTAACACTGACCTTGTCATTGTGGCGGTGACATTGACCTTGCTGTGAGGGCGTGAGGGTACCGCCCCGGTTCGTGGTCAGGATGGGTAGTTCCCTTCAGTGTTATGTGGTGACTCTGTGGGTATGCCGGCAGCAGCCCACCCAACTCTGCTTTGGCATCCTCGGTAGTGCATCGACGGAGCCGACAGCAGTTCTGTCTGGTGGTCGAACTTCGGGCACGGTGGCGATGCTGTGTGGCGGTCAGGTTTTCAGTTGGTGAGCTGCCAGGTAGCATTAGCTTAGATATGCGCACCACCATAGGCACTATTTTGGTAAAGTAATTCTAGTGATTCTAGTGGTAGCGACGCTTAGTTTTTCTACGAGGGTTGACTGAAATTAGTTGTAAAAATAAAAGGGAAGGAAGAGGGAAAAAATCGCGAAAGATGCGCATGCGATAGCTATTCCACAAAGGCCTCACAAAAAAATGTTTCTAAAACTATATTAATATCGCTTATATAAGGATATAGGATAGGATATATTAGGATATAGGATATATATTAGGATAAATTTGTGTCCCCTTTTGCGGTCGCCACGTAACACGAATCTCGGGACAAAAATGCCTACCCAACAAGACTGCTCCACAGTCCGGAGGCAGCGGACAGCGGTGAAAATGCTGGTGCGACACGACGTGTTGTTTTTTGGTAAGTTTGTTTGAAAGCAATTTTTCTTGGGCTCCTAAATTCTGGCCACTTCTAAACGCCTCCCAGTGTAATGTCATGGTTTTGCCACGCCGGGTGGGATGGCTGCGTGGCTACGTCCCTAAGGATGTCCCTAAGGATGCCAGGGGATGGCCGAGGATGCCAAATTGGGAGAAAGCCAGCCGCTACATCACATGCTCCGTTATATTCGGTTAGGATAGTTCCACGGACTAATTCCTACTGAAAGCTTCACCAGTTTCTACTCAAAGCCCTCCTATACTTGAATGGGGCTGGGGGAACGGGAAGAGGCGCACAGCTGGAATGATGAATCCGTTCGGGTGGGTTCAATACCTCCATGCTGAAAAGCCTCAGCCACTCATAATCTCATAATCTCCACTCGATCAAAAGCGTTCAAAATCGCCAATGCACACAAGCCCACGCAAAGGCCGTCCGCACTTCACTGGGAGCGGCTACAAGGTAAAGCATTTGGGATCGGCTACATCTCAATGGTGAAGATTTTAAATTTATCTCATGTTGTGTACTATGATATAAATATCGTGCCAAGATCAGAAGTTAGGAGCTAAGTGTGCATGGTGTTGACGTTAACTTTGATTGTTGCTAAACGTGAGGCGGGGCCATCTACCTATCTACCACCTAGGCATGGGTGTTAATCTGTTTCTCGTTTAAGAACACCCCCTCGTAATGCCTCAACAATTGTAATCATTGTAATAATTAAAGTAGCCGGTTGTCGTGCTTTTGGTGAACACGTTCTTTCCTGGACAACGATCCTCTATCCAGGAAGACCCGCATAGCAAGCGTGTCATGTGAGACAGTGGCACCGACTCGCCAGCTGCTGGCATCTCCGACAACCCAGACGACCACGGTGGTGCTCCTCAAGCTAGCTGACGTTCAGCCGGTACTCGGCGCTATATGAGACAGGGTTTATGTTGGTTTTCACGTCGTTAGAAAGCGCAAAGGACGTCAAAGGCTTGACGACTGGCGTCAATGACGAGGATGCGTTCCAGCTAGTTTTGTCCATACTGCAACCAGTTTACAACACAATGATGTCACGCACCTGTTTTGCCGTATCGAGGTTGGGACTTCAGAACAACGCGTTGCTCTCACACTGACACAATCGAGGAACCACGTGACGAAGCGCCATTTGTGGTGAGCATTTTAACATAAGCGATTCACACGTCGCCAGGGTTTACCACCGAGTTCTGCTACATTTTAACATAAGGGATTCACACGTCGCCAGGGTTTACTACCGAGTTCTGCTACATTTTAACATAAGCGATTCACACGTCGCCAGGGTTTACCACCGAGTTCTGCTGCTGATGTGCGGTGAGTTTCGCCAGTTCGGTCTGTGGCCGGGAGCTACGATCCTAAAGAGCATGTGGTTATTATAGATCACACCGAAACAAAAATAGAACTCCCAACAAACCCAACAAAGCAGTCACACGCATACTCATGCTATAAACGCGCGAACATGACTAAAATTATCATTATAATTGGTCCTCGTGGTGGCATTGCATTGGGATTCAGCGCTTCCAGTGATGACGCATCTGACCTGAAAGTGTTTGTTAACGGTAGGACCACGGGAGGTTGAAAGACGAAGGTATTGATGTATGCCAGATCGGAGTTGCAATATCCAAGGCAGCCCTGCGACTCGAAACATCAACGTAGTGACTCAGGCATTTCTTCAAAGCACTCCAGGGCAATCACCGAAGGCCGCATTCATGTGGAAAAACTGATTTGACTTGTGTCATCGAAGCCAGCGAAATGCACTACGTCGCAATGCATTTCCTGTTTGGACTGCGACCTGATTTTTGTAGCATGCGCTAAGGAACATATATAGATCAGATGCTTCCCTTCCTGTCTGCTGTGCTCGGTAGAAGCCACCAAAGGTGTGGATGTGATGCTTGCCTTCCTGTCTGTTGTGCTCGTCGCAACAAGTCCACATTTATGGATGTGATGGTTCCCTTCCTGTCTGTTGTGAACGGTAGGAGCCGCCACAGGTGTGGATGTGATGGCTCCCTTCCTGTCTGTTGTGATCGGTAGGAGCCGCCACAGGTGTGGATGTGATGGCTCCCTTCCTGTCTGTTGTGATGGTAGGAGCCACCACAGGTGTGGATGTGATGGTTCCCTTCCTGTCTGTTGTGATGGTAGGAGCCGCCACAGGTGTGGATGTGATGCTTCCCTTCCTGTCTGTTGTGCTCGTCGCAACAAGTTCACATGTATGGATGTGATGGTTCCCTTCCTGTCTATTGTGATCGGTAGGAGCCGCCACAGGTGTGGATGTGATGCTTCCCTTCCTGTCTGTTGTGCTGGGTAGGAGCCGCCACAGATGTGGATGTGATGCTTCCCTTCCTGCCTGTTGTGATCGGTAAGGGCCGCCCCAGGTGTGGATGTGATGCATCCCTTCCTGTCTGTGGTGCTCGGCAAGAGCCACCACAGGTGTGGATGTGATGGTTCCCTTCCTGTCTGTTGTGATGGTAGGAGCCGCCACAGGTGTGGATGTGATGCTTCCCTTCCTGTCTGTTGGGATGTTAGGAGCCGCCACAGGTGTGGATGTGATGGTTCCCTTCCTGTCTGTTGTGATCATAGGAGCCGCCACAGGTGTGGATGTGATGGTTCCCTTCCTGTCTGTTATGATCATAGGAGCCGCCACAGGTGTGGATGTGATGCGACGTGCGAAATACAATACTGCCGGTGACTTACCTGCTTCTAGTGCAAATGCAGTTGGCAAACAAACACCCACAACATTGTACCACTGTATGCGTACAGCATACGGAGCATGTAGTCACGCAATTGCAACTAGTGTGATAATCTACATTTTCTCGTACGCACACGTCTGTTGGAATGGCCATACAGCCATCACCGGAGATACTGGTGATGGCTGTATGGTGATGGCCACGGGCTACTCGATAGGCGTATGTACTGCAAGCTACACATTAGATACGTATGCAGCTCCTCTCCTGCTGCTCATTCACTTCAGCATTTCAAGCGCTGCGTACTTCACGTGGAAGAAGTTCAGCCAAGAAATCAACAGCGCGTACATTTCAGACAGGTGGTGGAATAGGATCATCTTGTAATCGTCTCTGGTGACCACTACCACACCACACTGCTGAACACTACCACACCATACTGGTGAACACTACCATATCGCACATTGACCTGTCCAAAATCCACACTTGGCTCTGGGCTTGCCACCAATACCTCCTGTGCTCCACTATCTTAAGCCGACCGATGAGCCAGTCGACAGCAGTTTGATGAGCCAGTCGACAGGATCAGATTGTGCATCGTCTTTCAGGACACCATCAGGTGAGCAGGCCAGGCGAGGGCGGGTGCGGTCCACTGCGAGTCTGCGCTTGGTGACTGACAGCTTGTTCGAGTTCGTATTTCCGCAGAGTACGGCTCGTTGCATTTTCCACACACGCCTGCTGGCACGTGGAGAGGCTTCAGATGAACAATGGATGCGGCCGGGCGCGAGCCGCCAGTTCCGACCTTCGTGTTCATTAGCTCCCCGAATTGGGAAGCAGCAGCGCGACCGCCTCGATTCAGCTTGCCACCGCCTCGGCGATGATTGCCCTCTAGCCTTCTCAATCTGGAGCACCATTTCCTCCGACACCTGGCAGACGAAATCATGTGCTCAGACTTAGTGAACACATGTCATGCAAGGTTGTCGAATTGGGTAATGAATGCAATGTGAAGTATGTACTACAGGCAGGTAATGTAAACGTAATGTGAAGTATGTACTACAGCAAGGAAAGGTGAACACAATGCTAAGTATGTACTACCGGAAGATAAGGTGAACGAAATATGAAGTATGTACTACAGGAAGGTATTGTAGACTCAACGTGAAGTTTATTTGCAGCTTTATTAGGTCAACGCTTGGTAACGACTTCCGTCTCAGCGCCATTTGCAGATGTACACTGGGCAAATGTGGACAACGTGGAAATGGACAAATTCTGAAGAAAAGGATCACAGGCATGGTGACGTGAAGTTGTACACCAGGAACGCATTTTGCTCACACAGCGTTGACTCATCAATATTTTTGCAACACCGAAATATATTTCAAAGCGAATGATGCCCACTAATAGTGTTACAAGTTTCAAGTCAACATCTCATTACATCACTGAGATATAGGAGCAAAATATCCCATCGCAAGGTATCTGGATACTACATATGCGTTTTTTTAATCCCAGGTAATAATTGATGCATGTTTTTGGTCGCCTGGAACTACGTGGCAACTCACAAACGAGCTTGCCTCCCCACCACACATTTGACTGATGTATTTGCCAGTGGGTTGAGCAGCCTGCAGGACCTGTGGCGTGACCGCCCTTCCTACTTTGAGATACTGAAGCGTTGGCCTTAAGACGTTGCATGAAAATATTACTTAAGCTGCATCGCAGGCATGGAAAAAAGGAGGCCGCCTGGACTGCTATTCCAGTTCCTTGAAGCCGATTTCCCCGTTGACAGCTGTCCGGAAGACGTTTTCCCCATTTCAATCTAGGTGTCCGCAGTGAGACCCGTGGCCGGGAGTGCGAGTCGAAAAAAAGGTTTTGATACTTGTATACATGTTGATTTCTAATTTGATTTCGCACCGCACGTGGTTAGCGGATTGAGTCAGATGAAGCCCTCGCCATCCACAAGTCCATTCTGCGATGGCATTAACATTATTCCTGGGTTCGTCACTTGGGGTTTGATTCGGTGCACGGACATACATACATATACGGACATACATCCACAATGTACACTTCACACCCACATACACGGACATACATCCACAATGTACACTTCCACCCACATACACGGACATACGTTCACAATGTACATTTCACACCCACATACACGGACATACATTCACAATGTACATGTCACACTCACATACACGGACATACATCCACAATGTACACTTCACACTCACATACACGGACATACATCCACAATGTAAATTTCACACTCACATACACGGACATACATTCACAATGTACACTTCACACCCACATACACGGACATACATTCGCAATGTACACTTCACACCCACATACATGGATATACATTCACCATGCACACTCTAGTATTTTAGCGTTTTAAGAGCATTGTGGCAACACATTTTTACATGCCTTTCGTATTTTGACACGTTTGTATCAGCACATTATGTGTAAAGTTGTATTTGTGTAAATTTGAAGCTTCATGAAGCTTGAAGCTTCATGAAAGGTCACTGCCTGGAATGTCAGCCGCTGCTTGTATAGCCCAACGTACCGAAACGGAGACCAGATAGAGAACAGGAAATGAAAACATTACATTGGTAATGGATACTGGGTGGTGGAAGTGGACCGGGAGTGTGAAACGGGGTGGGGACAAGTGGTAAATGGGATCAGTGGACAAACCTGATGCAGATAGTCGAATAACGTGGCACGGTAAATTAATCGGGAACGTAGCCTGATGGGACGAAGGGAACCTCAAAGGACCGGGGAGAAACTGGAATGTGAGGTAGAAAGGATAGGGAACGGGATGGCCTCTACATATCCCGTCCACATCATGTTCTAGTTTCTTGTTGGTCCTGTGTCTTCAGGTTTAATTGCTCGTTGCCCTGCCCTGTGTTCTTTTCTGGACACCCTTCTACAGTCTCCTCGTTGCCGCGCTCCCCTTCTCTAGTTACCTTTCTAAATTATCAGCGAGAGGAGCTTGGTTCAGAGTAGAGATTGCCAATTTGCTCGTAATTGGGTTCTGCGACATTATTCCACGTTGTAGTGACATATTACATACCTAGACGTGCTGCTGCACGGTGACGACCGCCTTCGGAAGCTCGAAACAGTCGTAGTCGTCACAATACACGGACGTGCCAACCTTGTCGCCCAGACAGCGTGACAGTGCCGTACGTCTCGGTCTCGCTGCCTGACAGTGTCGTGCTCGTCACAGTACGTGGACGTGCCAACCTTGTCGCCCAGACAGCGTGACAGTGCCGTACGTCTCGGGTTCGCTGCCTGACAGTGTCGTGCTCGTCACAGTACGTGGACGTGCCAACCTTGTCGCCCAGACAGCGTGACAGTGCCGTACGTCTCGGTCTCGCTGCCTGACGGTGTCGTGCTCGTCACAGTACGTGGACGTGCCAACTTGTCGCCCAGACAGCGTGACAGTGCCGTACGTCTCGGTCTCGCTGCCTGACAGTGTCGTGCTCGTCACAGTACGTGGACGTGCCAGCCTTGTCGCCCAGACAGCGTGACAGTGCCGTACGTCTCGGTCTCGCTGCCTGACAGTGTCGTGCTCGTCACAGTACGTGGACGTGCCAACCTTGTCGCCCAGACAGCGTGACAGTGCCGTACGTCTCGGTCTCGCTGCCTGACAGTGTCGTGCTCGTCACAGTACGTGGACGTGCCAACCTTGTCGCCCAGACAGCGTGACAGTGCCGTACGTCTCGGTCTCGCTGCCTGACAGTGTCGTGCTCGTCACAGTACGAGGACGTGCCAACCTTGTCGCCCAGACAGCGTTAGAGTGCCGTACGTCTTGGGTCGTGGGTGGGTCTCCAGACATGCCGTGGGTCTCGGTCTCGCTGCCTGCAAGATGAATCAAAGAGTTATTTTGAAATCAATTAGAGTAAGAACGAAGCTGTGAAGCACATCGACAGACAAGAGTGTCAGTCTGGAAAACTTTAGCGTACTGCTGCCAGTTTTGGGCAGGCGACAGCAATCGGTGAACCGAAGTCCATCAAGCAACTTCACTACTGCCATAGCCAGAGGGCATGGACTAGACTTAATTCGCATGTGCATCCGGTGTTCTTGACTTCACTGAATCATTAATTCAGCACTGTGTCAAGTAAAGAGTCACACATGCATGAGGATACATTAATAAGTGCATGCATATCATGCGGATGCCGCACTTGAAAGTACATTTACATTTGCATCATGTAATGAACATATTGCTCAAGGTTACAGCGTGTATGCATCTTCAGCCATGGAAGGAAGCTCCGGGCAAGCCGTGTTTATGAGACTAACCAGAAGTGGCAGCATGACTGACCCGGATGGGAACCGAATCAGCATACTTCTACATTCATACAGAGTGATGCTACGCATAAAAGGCACGCCTCAAAGGGATTCAACGCAGGAAGGCAAAGCATGCCATTCTGTAACCTATGCACCTCTAATTGATGTTAATCACGAATGGAAAACAATGAAAATGCAATGCAAGTGCATTGTGTTGCAAGTTAAATATTCATATTTCTGTGCAGCTGAAGTATATCTTCAAGCTGGTATACACCATCCAACTTTTTTTTTACAGTCAGGCCCTTAGTTTATTTTGCTTCAGCATGAAACGCAGCCGGCCCAGCCGTCATTCTCGGTGTGAAACCACTTTTAATTATTTGAAGATTGAGCAGAATGAATTCCATATTTTGTATGTTGGATTGCAGCATCAGCAGTATAAATAACGCCCCACCGGGCCAGTGGAATACACTTTCCAGTCAAGGACCATGGTTATTCTATAATATTTTGACCACACGAAGTCGATCGTATGAAGCTCAATGTGACCGGCATTCCGGAAATTTATATTGGGCCAAGCTAAACCGACTTCAGTGCCGTACTTCTGAGAACTATCGGGAACAATGGCCAACTAATTTGCACGAACCAGGATCGTTTGCCAGATCAAATGGCATGCATATATACACGGCGTGGGTGTGGGTGTGGGTGTGGGTGTGGGTGTGGGTGTGGGTGTGGGTGTGGGTGTGGGTGTGGGTGTGGGTGTGGGTGTGGGCGTGGGCGTGGGCGTGGGCGTGGGCGTGGGCGTGGGCGTGGGCGTGGGCGTGGGCGTGGGCGTGGGCGTGGGCGTGGGCGTGGACGTGGGCGTGGGCGTGGGCGTGGGCGTGGGCGTGGGCGTGGGTGTGGGCGTGGGCGTGGGCGTGGGCGTGGGCGTGGGTGTGGGTGTGGGTGTGGGTGTGGGTGTGAGAGTGGGTGTAGGCGGGTGTGGGTGTATTTGTATTGAATCACTTCTTATGCTTTTGTATCTTATGCGGTTTCGTCCCCTGGTAAAAAAAAAACACGTGTTGTCGCCAGTGCACCGCATTACACCACTGCAGAGATGAATGCTTTTATCTCCTGCACTGACATCAATTGCTAGGGAAAGGTTAATACATTGCACTTACCAATGTACTGA
Organism: Ashinkailepas kermadecensis; assembly: GCA_034440615.1. Classification (NCBI taxonomy): domain Eukaryota; kingdom Metazoa; phylum Arthropoda; class Thecostraca; family Neolepadidae; genus Ashinkailepas; species Ashinkailepas kermadecensis. The sequence continues at coordinate 167,346 of JAOTOM010004555.1, read as the reverse complement.
GTCACGGTCGACACAGAACAACCAACGAACAACTGGATGTTGCATGATAATCCATGCATATATGGAGGAGGCATCGAATTATATCGGATGTCATGTCATGAGTGGAAACAGCTGACATGCAAGGCAATAACGAATGTTATTTTCTGCAACGCAATAATGTAGCAATAAACGTAGGACGGCCGTTATATGTGGTGTTACATGTAAGACCCAGAGCGAGCGAGAGCCAGAGCCAGAGTAAGAGTAAGAGCCAGAGCGAGCGAGAGCCAGAGCCAGAGTAAGAGCCAGAGCGAGCGAGAGCCAGAGCTAGAGTAAGAGTAAGAGCCAGAGCGAGCGAGCGAGAGCAGCTCAATACTATGAATGAAAGGATTTTACTGAAAGATAAGGCGATGTGGCAAAAATCTATATCGACCCAATAAATGCCATGCTGTTTTATAATGAGCAGTTTTTGATCACACACCCTTCACATTATCAGTAACAATTTGTGTAATAATACATCTTTCATCATGCGGTTTTTCCCTTCCAATAGAAACTCGGGCAGTCCATGCCAGCTTTGTATGTTACTAAACGATGCCAGGAAAGGAGTTTTGACTTCGTATTCTAAAAAGCAATTTGCACGAGGCCGAACGGCGAGTGCAAAACATTTTATAAAACGTTTTGGAACGAATCGGCAAATTTCCGCTTTCAGCACAAATTTAGTGAGGCATTTCTCATATCGTCGTTTGCTTGTTTCGATGGATGGCGACTTAACACTGCACTGCTTTAGGCTCTTAATTCAAAAGTCATGAAAATGTCTAACTGGATGATGCCGAGCGAGAGTGCAGACTAACATTTTCAACACTCTCATTCTGCATCCTAGAATACGTCATTTAACACACAATGGTGTTTTGGCGCAGGCACGCAGGCACGCAGGCAGGCGGCCGCCTGATGCCTGCGCGCCATGACGTATGCGACATAACGTCGTACCCACATAGTCGGGAATTGTCGCATGGTGCCTGTGTCCCGACCTATCCTGGCAGGCTGCCATCTGGTCATCCGGCGTGATGAGCAAGCGCGTGCAGCGACTCGACCAGTTGTGCTAAGACGGGGAGGAGACCTGTACAGGCCGGTGGAGCTGACCAGGCGAGGATTTGTGCGTTGAACTTACTCTGGTATTATACGTCATTTAGCACAGAAGTAATTGCAACACATGTAATCTTGTGTAATGCATAGTAACCCAGTGAATGGGGCAGTAACATTTTCTTCTGCATTTGGGATTTTGCGATAGCAGAACAGCACCACTCGTGTCATCGGTCAGAGCCCTGGATCTGATATTGTGGAAAATTTCCGCCGCGGCCGCCAAGTGGAAGTTGCGCCATGGCTCACTATCCAAATCTACTCATATTATGTCAGACTACTTCTGTGCCAAATTTGGTGCGTTTGTTGAAAAAAGCACAATAGGTTTGAATATCCAAGCTAAACTGCCCCCTACAAAGTTAGTGTTATATAAAGATAGTGCTCGAAGCGCACTGCCTGAATTTGATGGGGTCAAGTACGCTACTTTAGGTCACCAGATAACTTATTTACACTACGAGCGAAAATATAAACGCATGTAAGTCACGCATCGAATACAAGTGGGTTAAATATATTTGATACCGCGAGAGGTGTACTTGATTGATCCCACTTCGTAATAAAATGCGAAATTGGATTAATAGGCCTAGCTCCGTTCATGCTCGTGTTCAATGTTATTCTGCACTCTCGCCAGGCATCCTCAAGTAAGGAGCTTCAGTTATATTCCTTTTGTATTTAACAACGTATCACGACATCTCGTTCATCCCTGGGTAATATTTGTATATTTCATGACATTTTAAATTAAAAGCCTAAGACAGTGTAGAGTTAAGTCACCATCCATTGTAGTTAAGCAAACGAGGCATGACAAATACCTTACTAGGCTTGTGCTGGAAACATAATTTTGCCGCTTCGTTCTAAAAAAATGCATTGCAATCGACGTTCGGTCTCGTGGAAAGTGTCTTTTCGAATTCGACATCTAAATTCCTTTCACAGCATCGTTTTGTAGGATACATATGTACATATATATATATATATATATATATATATATATATATATATATATATATATATATATATATATATATATATGTGTGTGTGTGTGTATATATCACATTCGTTTTTCCTTGCATGTTCACTGATTTCTCCTCTACTCGTAGGGCATCCGAGCCAATGCAATGCTTCCCTCCATAAATGTATCAATTTCCATACAACGTCCAGTTGTTCGTTGGTTGTTCTGTGTCGACCGTGACTCAATACATTGATAAGTGCAATGCACTGCCCTTTTCCTAGTAATTGGCGTTGGTGCAGGAGATAAAAGCATTACATGACTGTAGTCGTGTAATACTGTAGTGCACTGGCGGCATGTCCTTTCTACCAGGGGATAAAACCGGTTAGGATACAAAAGCATATAAAGTGGTTCAATACACACACACACGTGCGCACGCACGCACGCACGCACGCACGCACGCACGCACGCACGCACGCACGCACGCACGCACGCACGCACGCACGCACGCACGCACGCACGCAAGCACGAACACACACACACACACACACACATACATATACCGGTGATGTATACATGTCATTTGATCTGGTAAACGATCCCGGTTCGTGCAAATTAGTTGACCATTGTTCACGACAGTTCTCCAAAGTGTGGCATTGAAGTCGGTTCAGCTTTGGCCCAATATAAATTCCCGGAATGATAGTCGCACTGAACTTCACACGATCGACTTAGAGTGGGCAGACCAATTTCAGAATGACCTTGGTCCTGGAAAGTGTATTCCACTGGCCACATGGTGATCAATTGTTCCTTGTCAACAGGAGCCAGTGGTAGCTTGCTCACTGAACTAACTGTTGTTTGTTCGACTGAGGCATGCAACCTGTCCTTGGACACTGGCCCGTGATCAACCTGGTAGACTGTCACGTAGCGTTTAACTGTGAAGCGGTGTAGTATTCCCTGCCAATAATTGCTGTGAAGCGGCACAGCCTGCGTTCCTAGTGACCATCCATAGTAAATGTATATTGGAACATAATTATGTAGCCGACCGTACCACTGACCATGCTGTATCAAAGTAAGAAGTGGCATCAAGGAAAAGATTGCACTTTAAATTTAGGAGCATGTTCCCGCTGTTCTTGTATGCTTTCATCAGCCCCCACGACATACACTGGGAGCTTGGAAAACAGGTATGCTTCTTATGGAAAATAATGTAATCTAAATCATAAAGTAATAATAATGAAAATATGTCAATAAACAATAATCCTGTAAAGCTTACTTTCAGTTTGCGTGTGACACGTCACCGATACCGTAGCTACTCATGTGACACGTCACGATACCGTGGCTAGTCATGTGATACGTCACCGATACCGTGGCTAGTCGTGTGACACGTCACGATACCGTGGCTAGTCGTGTGACACGTCACCGACACCGTGGCTAGTCGTGTGACACGTCACGATACCGTGGCTAGTCGTGATACGTCACCGATACCGTGGCTAGTCGTGTGATACATCACCGATACCGTGGCTAGTCGTGTGACACGTCACCCATACCGTGGCTAGTCGTGTGACACGTCACGATACCGTGGCTAGTCGTGTGATACGTCACCGATACCGTGGCTAGTCGTGTGACACGTCACGATACCGTGGCTAGTCGTGTGACACGTCACCGATACCGTGGCTAGTCGTGTGCCCCAAAAGTATAGAAATTATGCTCCACCAATCTTACAGCGTAAATGCTCTCAGAAGTAATCATGGGCGTTACCACGAGCGTTACCATGGGCGTTACCATGGGTCGGGACACGGAGGACGCGTCCCACCAAACGTGAAGTTAACATTATGCCTATGGCGTGGAAAAAAATGCATCCCAAACCGTCTCTTCGCCCCTATCCAAAAACCATGGCGACGCCCCTGGAAGTATGCGATTACAAATCACACTATCCTACCTCAATACTGCGAACAAATTCCCGTCCGATTTCAAAGCTTTAGCAAGTATCCTCTCCGAATTTGATGCTTTAAAATGTATCATCTTCGGATCCAGAGCCTTGAAGTATAACTACAGCCATTATCAGAACCGAGGCCATTGTACACATGTGATGAAGCGGACCTTGAAGTGTAACTGCAGCCCTGATCAGGGTTGAGGCCACTGTACACATGTGATGAAGCGGACCTTGAAGTGTAACTTCAGCCCTGATCAGGGTTGAGGCCACTGTACACATGTGATGAAGCGGACCTTGAAGTGTAACTGCAGCCCTGATCAGGATTGAGGCCACTGCACGCATGTAATGAAGCATACATGTGGCCCAGTTTCCTTGTAGAGTTATAATGTGTGTGGCCAAGTAGTCAACTGTTGAGCCATTGCTGGGTTGCCTGGGCCAAGAGTGGTCACATGGTTATCTTGTAATGGCTATCCGAGCAAAAGCTGGTGTCGATGTCTTGTGATTGTGTCATGCTCCGCTGGATACCTTACTGGACTGGGATGTTGGAATCATGCTACATTTGACCAGCTAATCAATGACCCGGCCTGAAGCATTGGGTCATGCTCAGCTGGACACCTTACTGGACCGGGTTGTTGAAATCATGCTACATTTGACCAGCTAATCAATGACCCGGCCTGGATCATTGGGTCATGCTCAGCTGGACACCTTACTGGACCGGGTTGTTGAAATCATGCTACATTTGACCAGCTAATCAGTGACCCGGCCTGGAGCATTGGGTCATGCTCAGCTGGATACCTTACTGGACTGGGTTGTTGGAATCATGCTACATTTGACCAGCTAATCAATGACCCGGCCTGGAGCATTGGGTCATGCTCAGCTGGACACCTTACTGGACCGGGTTGTTGGAATCATGCTACATTTGACCAGCTAATCAGTGACCCGGCCTGGAGCATTGGGTCATGCTCAGCTGGATACCTTACTGGACTGGGATGTTGGAATCATGCTACATTTGACCAGCTAATCAATGACCCGGCCTGGAGCATTGGGTCATGCTCAGCTGGATACTTTACTGGACTGGGATGTTGGAATCATGCTACATTTGACCAGCTAATCAATGACCCGGCCTGGATCATTGGGTCATGCTCAGCTGGACACCTTACTGGACCGGGTTGTTGAAATCATGCTACATTTGACCAGCTAATCAGTGACCCGGCCTGGAGCATTGGGTCATGCTCAGCTGGATACCTTACTGGACTGGGTTGTTGGAATCATGCTACATTTGACCAGCTAATCAATGACCCGGCCTGGAGCATTGGGTCATGCTCAGCTGGACACCTTACTGGACTGGGATGTTGGAATCATGCTACATTTGACCAGCTAATCAATGACCCGGCCTGGAGCATTGGGTCATGCTCAGCTGGACACCTTACTGGACTGGGTTGTTGGAATCATGCTACATTTGACCAGCTAATCAGTGACCCGGCCTGGAGCATTGGGTCATGCACAGCTGGATACCTTACTGGACCGGGTTGTTGGAATCATGCTACATTTGACCAGCTAATCAATGACCCGACCCGGCCTGCTCTCGAGCAGTGGGGATGCCGTGTTCGCGAGATCCAACCAACACACATGCCCGACGTATTTCGTGTACGTTCACGACCAGTAGACCTCCCGCAGGCATTGTTTTGGTGCATGGACGCGTAATAATCAGTTCTCCCGGACTTCGATGAGGCAAATAACAAATATTACAGCTATACAGTTATGCAGAAGCATCACTGGCCGAAACAGCGATAGAAGCCAATAATGAGTTAGTTATAATCCAGCTCTGAGCCCCTTTATCGCACATACTAAGGATTATTTATAGCCATCCCTGACCAGACCTGCCTAACTAACTCTGGCTCACGATCGGCACTGTCGGCCCGTTTCCCAGACAGCTGCCAAGCCGGACGCGGTAAATAGGCCTTTTTATCCTCGACGGCGGTGGAAATATTTAGCCAGTTTAGTGGTCCGATTATTTGCAGTGAGCGGGCGTAAAAACGTGTCGGAAAGTAGTAAGAATGAGGGTTTATATGGGAGCGGCCGCGCCGCTCTGTCCCAGCGGCCTACTTCGCCTCGCCCATGACGTCCCATTCGGCAATAGGCGAGGAAACGCGACGTAGCTAAATCCTTTATTCTCCACGTGCTCGCGCTCGGCTGGCTGCCGAGGCGCCGACTTTGTGCCGCAGCTGGCGGTCACCGTACGCGGCGGTCCGACGCACTTCGTTCCGTTGTTTACGATGACCAAGGCGCGTGTCTGAGGAGATCCAGCTCGCACGCGCTGACATCTCGTCTCTAATTAACCGTCGGCAGGACAAAGGTGCGATGATGAATGGAGATCTCACCGCGTCGCATTAGTCGGCCGACAGCTAATTTCGCCGCGCCCTCAGCTGATGTATGGTATGCATTTTTGGTGTTTAATCCGGCGTTTAGGCGGCACGATCGGCACAGCATTGATCAGCGGCGACGCTGTGGCGAGCTGGGCGAGTCGGAGCGCCGCCCACCGCCGTCACCCGGGCAGGTCGGAGCGCCGCCCACCGCCGTCACCCGGGCAGGTCGGAGCCCCGCCCACCGACGTCACCCGGGCAGGTCGGAGCCCCGCCCACCGCCGTCACCCGGGCAGGTCGGAGCGCCGCCCACCGCCGTCACCCGGGCAGGTCGGAGCGCCGCCCACCGCCGTCACCCGGGCAGGTCGGAGCGCCGCCCACCGACGCCACCCGGGCAGGTCGGAGCGCCGCCCACCGACGCCACCCGGGCAGGTCGGAGCCCCGCCCACCGACGCCACCCGGGCAGGTCGGAGCGCCTCCGACCGCCGTGGGATTTGCAAATTGTATTAAGTGCCGACCGCTGGCTGCCGGGCCGGCGAGAACATGGTCCTGCTCGCTGCAACCGATGAATGTACCACAGGACGACACCTACGACCGGCACTCTGACCGATGAATGTACCACAGGACGACACCTACGACCGGCACTCTGACCGATGAATGTACCACAGGACGACACCTACGACCGGCACTCTGACCGATGAATGTACCACAGGACGACACCTACGACCAGCGCTCCGACCGGCAGAAGTACGACAGTACGACACTTACTACCGGCGCTGCGATCGATGGAAGTACGATATTACGGCGGTGGTGAAATGTCATCATGTTGAGACGGTGTGTCGTCAGCCAGCCCACCGTCCAATGCCCTCAGGCACCTGGAGAACAGTCTCACTGCGACGTGGACAGGATACCATCTATTTGCTGCTTTGGTACCACCACTACATAATGTTCGTGGACAGGATATCATCCATTTGCTGCTTTGGTACCACCACTACATAATGTTCGTGGCCAGGATATCATCCATTTGCTGCTTTGGTAGCACCACTACATAATGTTCGTGGACAGGATATCATCCATTTGCTGCTTTTGTTCCACCACACATAATGTTCATGGACAGGATATCATCCATTTGCTGCTTTGGTACCACCACAAATAATGTTCGTGGACAGGATATCATCCATGTGCTGCTTTGGTACCACCACAAATAATGTTCGTGGACAGGATATCATCCATGTGCTGCTTTGGTACCACCACAAATAATGTTCGTGGACAGGATATCATCCATTTGCTGATGTGGTACCATCACTACATAGTGTTCGTGGACAGGATATCATCCATTTGCTGCTGTGGTACCACCATTACATAATGTTCGTGGACAGGATATCATCCATTTGCTGCTGTGGTAACAAGGACCACCATTGCATAATGTTCGTGGACAGCATATCTATTTCATGCTGTGGTTTCACCACTACATAATGTTTGTGGACAGGATATCATCTAATTGCTACCGTGGTACAACGGACCACCACTACATAATGCTCGTGAACAGGATATCATCCATTTGTTGTTGTGGTACCACGACTACATAATGTTCTTGGGGAAGACCATTTGTTTATTGTTCTTGGTTAATTGAGGTGGGACAACAGGCACACGCATGTTCGCCCTGTTAATAAGGAAGGTATGAAAATGATGACAATATTTACATATCGGTATTTGGGTTTGATGTAGTTGGTGCTGATCTCGAGCAGCACCAGCTCGGCTACTGTCGGGCTCGAGCACCGACGTCATCATTCGAAACGGACACCACACAGTTGATACACACGGACAAAGGGACACCACACAGTTGATACACACGGACACCACACAGTTGATACACACGGACACCACACAGTTGATATAAACGGACACCACACAGTTGATACACACGGACACCACACAGTTGATACACACGGACACCACACAGTTGATACACACGGACACCACACAGTTGATACACACGGACACCACACAGTTGATACACACGGACACCACACAGTTGATACACACGGACACCACACAGTTGATACACACGGACACCACACAGTTGATACACACGGACACCACACAGTTGATACACACGGACACCACACAGTTGATACACACGGACACCACACAGTTGATACACACGGACACCACACAGTTGATACACACGGACACCACACAGTTGATACACACGGACACCACACAGTTGATACACACGGACACCACACAGTTGATACACACCAACAGTACACACCACACAGTTGATACACACGGACACCACACAGTTGATACACACGGACACCACACAGTTGATACACACGGACACCACACAGTTGATACACACGGACACCACACAGTTGATACACACGGACACCACACAGTTGATACACACGGACACCACACAGTTGATACACACGGACACCACACAGTTGATACACACGGACACCACACAGTTGATACACACGGACACCACACAGTTGATACACACGGACACCACACAGTTGATACACACGGACACCACACAGTTGATACACACGGACACCACACAGTTGATACACACGGACACCACACAGTTGATACACACGGACACCACACAGTTGATACACACGGACACCACACAGTTGATACACACGGACACCACACAGTTGATACACACGGACACCACACAGTTGATACACACGGACACCACACAGTTGATACACACGGACACCACACAGTTGATACACACGGACACCACACAGTTGATACACACGGACACCACACAGTTGATACACACGGACACCACACAGTTGATACACACGGACACCACACAGTTGATACACACGGACACCACACAGTTGATACACACGGACACCACACAGTTGATACACACGGACACCACACAGTTGATACACACGGACACCACACAGTTGATACACACGGACACCACACAGTTGATACACACGGACACCACACAGTTGATACACACGGACACCACACAGTTGATACACACGGACACCACACAGTTGATACACACGGACACCACACAGTTGATACACACGGACACCACACAGTTGATACACACGGACACCACACAGTTGATACACACGGACACCACACAGTTGATACACACGGACACCACACAGTTGATACACACGGACACCACACAGTTGATACACACGGACACCACACAGTTGATACACACGGACACCACACAGTTGATACACACGGACACCACACAGTTGATACACACGGACACCACACAGTTGATACACACGGACACCACACAGTTGATACACACGGACACCACACAGTTGATACACACGGACACCACACAGTTGATACACACGGACACCACACAGTTGATACACACGGACACCACACAGTTGATACACACGGACACCACACAGTTGATACACACGGACACCACACAGTTGATACACACGGACACCACACAGTTGATACACACGGACACCACACAGTTGATACACACGGACACCACACAGTTGATACACACGGACACCACACAGTTGATACACACGGACACCACACAGTTGATACACACGGACACCACACAGTTGATACACACGGACACCACACAGTTGATACACACGGACACCACACAGTTGATACACACGGACACCACACAGTTGATACACACGGACACCACACAGTTGATACACACGGACACCACACAGTTGATACACACGGACACCACACAGTTGATACACACGGACACCACACAGTTGATACACACGGACACCACACAGTTGATACACACGGACACCACACAGTTGATACACACGGACACCACACAGTTGATACACACGGACACCACACAGTTGATACACACGGACACCACACAGTTGATACACACGGACACCACACAGTTGATACACACGGACACCACACAGTTGATACACACGTTTTATTTAGCCATGCAATAGTCCTGTTTCTCTCCAGCAGATGTGTTCATGGTAACCCAGAATGGCTCATGCAATTGCGACCGAACAAATAATTAATAAAACAATGTGTTGAACGAAGCCATCTGACGAACAGCACGCGACCGCAAAACATACCAAATGGGGCCGGCGATGCGGGTATTTCGCGTCTGTTTTGCTCCATTGTCGAAAGGGAAGGAACTGCAAAGTTAACCAAGGTACAAAGAGCTATAAGCTACATGCGCTTATCTACATGCAAATAACGATTGTTCTTTTTTCTTTTACATGAACACTTCCTTCAAGATATGTAGTTAGTTTTGCAGGTGTGCTGAAATTATGCAATATGCCGTGCGAATCATTGAGCTGAAAAATAATAGTTGATGATATTTAAACTTTGGGGTGTTCCAAGATCCGATATGGCACCACACAACTTCAGTGACAACATGACAAATTCCAAAGCGCAATGTGAATTATTATTTTACTGCGCAGAAGTGACAGCAAACCGTCCTTTCGGTGATGATATTTTTACTGGTAATATTTTGTATATGTCGCAACTTGGCGATGTCTTCGGGGAAAATGGGAAAAAGCGGGAACTTGATGCCTTGGTCCGCCGCTGATTATTTCCGGCACGATTGTAATCAGTTGAATGCTTTGCTCATTATAGTTCCTCAGTGACTTTCTCTTGCCCACGCTTACATTTTGACCATTTCGTGTCATTAAATAAACATTAGCGGCTGTGGCTAGGGAAGATGCATGCTCACAAACAAGTGAAAACGTCTGCACCGACCGCACCGTGTTCCTCTTGAATGAATATGACAGCGGTGAGTGAACAAGTCTGTTCAATGTCAGTGCAAGTACATTACAATGTAAACCGGTTCTTTTTTGCCTCATTATTTATGAATGTGGTGATTTTTTTTTATTTGTGTAGTGATGGTGAGTAAATTTATTTCTTCATAGACCAAAAATGAAAAATCGTGCTCTTTTCAACGCCTATATTTCTTCTATTTACGGTTTCGTTTCGCCGTACATGGTGTTCTACATCTGTCGGAAAGTTACCTTGCTGGGTAAAGGAGTGAATGCAGTAGGCGCCCAAGTGTGGTGGCTGTGGACGGCTGATGTACACACGCACAAGCAGCATGTTGTACCGTCTCTGCTTCTGTAAGCTGCCTAACTTGGCAGATTAACCGACCTGTTGCTAGTGGCTTTAGACAGTTGGAAGATGAATGTGTGGTGTTATTAGCAGCGTAGACGCTTATCCGTGTTCATAAAACGTGCAAATTCGCCGTAAATTCCGGCTTTATTGACTATTATTCAAGTTCAAATGGAATGCTGGTCTCTATCTCCTGTGTCTGCGTAAACTAACTGTAATGGTGGTCTCTGTCTCCTGTGTCTGCTGTAAACTAACTGTGATGATGGTCTCTGTCTCCTGTGTCTGCTGTAGACTTAACTGTGATGGTGGTCTCTGTCTCCTGTGTCTGCTGTAACCTAACTATAATGGTGGTCTCTGTCTCCCGTGTCTGTTGTAGACTAACTGTGATGGTGGTCTCTGTCTCCTGTGTCTACTGTAAACTAACTGTGATGATGTCCTCTGTCTCCTGTGTCTGCTGTAAGCTAGCTGTGATGGTGGTCTCTTGTGTCTGCTATACACTAACTGTGATGGTGGTCTCTGTCTCCTGTGTCTGCTGTAAACTAACTGTGATGGTGGTCTCTGTCTCCTGTGTCTGCTGTAAACTAACTGTGATGGAGGTCTCTGTCTCCCGTGTCTGCTGTAGACTAACTGTGATGGTGGTCTCTGTCTCCCGTGTCTGCTGTAGACTAACTGTGATGGTGGTCTCTGTCTCCTGTGTCTGCTGTAAACTAACCGCACTAAGTACGATAGCCCAAGATGGCAAACCGCTTACTGCCGTGAGCAAAACGCAAAACATGTCCGTGTACGAACGTCACGTGTCGCGTTTGACGTCTCCCGAGTAGTCATCAATGGATGAGGGCGGTCTGACTTCAGACTACACCAATAACCTGGTGTTTGGCATCAGGCATGCTGTTTTTGCAGTTGCTTTGAAACTGAATCTGGCAACGAAGCAACCATCGAAAAAGTGCATGGATGTGCATTTCGGGTGGTCTTCCTGCCGTCCATCCCGGTACCGTTCCAGGGTTAATCAGAGGTTCCAGTCGACTGGATAACTCACGTTGCCTCGCCACCTCGCCGTTAATTCGGTTTGAAATACCAACCAGCGTCACATCCGCTCCAAATCGCATTCACGTCACCAGCCGGATGACAAATTCCCCATTCCGGCCCTGCATCCAGCGCAGCCGAGCTGTCTGCCGCCAGTATCCGCCGGGTGTCTATCTGTGCCGATGCAATGCCACGCCCCATTGACCTGTGACATTTGGCCCAGACCATTGGGCATCAATCAAATCGCCAATTTGGGTAACAGTAAAAGTGCCTGCTCATTATGGAGGCCGTTGTTGATTAGCATGCCAGCGGCCGTCGTATATTAGATGAAGTCCCGTAGATAATGCCACCAGCGTGGCTGGGATTTCCATCAGGGACGTATCCCGATGCAATCTGCGGCCACATTTCATGGCCCAGGTGGACGCCGGAAGATATGCAAGGCAGTCGCTAACGACGTCTGGTGAGAGATCAGGAACCCCACTTCGTGTGCTGCCGGTCGCAACGATTATCTCCGAACGTCGGATCACGTATGCATAATTTCCACTTATATATGACGTTACCCTGCCCAAGGTGCAATGAAATGTCACTGTACTATCGCACTGCATACTTCGCTGACGCAATCGCACCTTCACAATTTCAAGTGCTGTACGCATGCCCCGTGCAGTTCATCCGATGCATGCAGTGTTATTCCCTTTCCAGAGCTCGGCTGGCAGGTCGCCGGCCTTCATTGTTCTCCTCTGCTCTGGCAATTCAGGGCTCGAGTTTCTACATGTGCCCGGTTTGCGCCACGGCTAAAGAGGTAGCCAACACTGGCGCCAAGTCTGTGAGATGTCACAATTTTGCACTTGACTTGGAGTTTCTCTGTTATATGGCCTATTATGTGGCACCATTATATCGGGGGTTTCCGGATATATTTAAAGCGTTTGCTTGGCAATGGCTCTGATCTCTTGACATCACTACATGGGAGAGCTCCAGCGGTGGGCCGAGCCATATACGCTCCCTTGTTTCCTCCCTCGCCATCCAATGGAGGAGGGTGGTTGCCACCCGAAGCGGCTTCCCACGATACCTGAGAAAAAAACCGGCGTTGGCAGCGCGCTGCTGATGCGCGTGACGGATGGTACATATTGTGGGGTATTTTCGCAACAGAACATTGGACAGTTCACGTGGTTCACTGCGGTGTGACGTCATTTTTGAACGTCTCACCGCACCAAGACGTCATTTGTGGTGGCACGTCCGGTTTTTCTTCGGCCGTAACTTGCTTACTGCACCTTTGAGCACTCAGCATGTATGATTGACATTTCATGGTTTACTTACTCTCAAACAACGCTATTCGCTCCACAGCCCGCTACCCATCAGCCCACCACTCCTCAGCACACCACTCCTCAGCACACCACTCCTCAGCCACCACTCCTCAGCCCGCCACTCCTCAGCCCGCCACTTCCCCCGAAGCGGCGCTTCCTGGTGACCTTCTCCAGCTGGCTTCTCTTCGGAAGAGGTCCGGTGCGTGGCGGCGTCCTGAGGTAGTGTGCGACTTCAGATGCTGGCCCGTTTGCTGGTCTTCATCAGCTGCTGAGCTGTGCTTCAGATGCTGGCGCGTCTGCTGATCTTCATCAGATGCTTGGCTGTGTTTCAGATGCTGGCGCGTCTGCTGGTCTTCATCAGATGCTTGGCTGTGTTTCAGATGCTGGCCCGTCTGCTGGTCTTCATCAGATGCTTGGCTGTGTTTCAGATGCTGGCCCGTCTGCTGGTCTTCATCAGCTGCTTGGCTGTGTTTCAGATGCTGGCGCGTCTGCTGGTCTTCATCAGCTGCTGGGCTGTGTTTCAGATGCTGGCTCGTTAGTTTTTAGATGCTGGCCCGTCTGCTGGTCTTCATCAGCTGCTTGGCTGTGTTTCAGATGCTGGCCCGTCTGCTGGTCTTCATCAGCTGCTGGTCGATTTCGGTCTTCTCTCTGTCTGCTGGTCTTCATCAGCTGCTGGGCTGTGTTTCAGATGCTGGCCCGTCTGCTGGTCTTCATCAGCTGCTTGGCTGTGTTTCAGTTTTTTTTGTTTATGCTGGCCCGTCTGCTGGTCTTCATCAGCTGCTGGGCTGTGTTTCAGATGCTGGCCCGTCTGCTGGTCTTCATCAGCTGCTGGGCTGTGTTTCAGATGCTGGCCCGTCTGCTGGTCTTCATCAGCTGCTGGGCTGTGTTTCAGATGCTGGCCCGTCTGCTGGTCTTCATCAGCTGCTGGGCTGTGTTTCAGATGCTGGCCCGTCTGCTGGTCTTCATCAGCTGCTGGCTTGTTTTTGTGTTTCAGATGCTGGCCCGTCTGCTGGTCTTCATCAGCTGCTGGGCTGTGTTTCAGATGCTGGCCCGTCTGCTGGTCTTCATCAGCTGCTGGGCTGTGTTTCAGATGCTGGCCCGTCTGCTGGTCTTCATCAGCTGCTGGGCTGTGTTTCAGATCTGGCCCGTCTGTCATCAGCTGCTGGGCTGTGTTTCAGATGCTGGCCCGTCTGCTGGTCTTCATCAGCTGCTGGGCTGTGTTTCAGATGCTGGCCCGTCTGCTGGTCTTCATCAGCTGCTGGGCTGTGTTTCAGATGCTGGCCCGTCTGCTGGTCTTCATCAGCTGCTGGGCTGTGTTTCAGATGCTGGCCCGTCTGCTGGTCTTCATCAGCTGCTGGGCTGTGTTTCAGATGCTGGCCCGTCTGCTGGTCTTCATCAGCTGCTGGGCTGTGTTTCAGATGCTGGCCCGTCTGCTGGTCTTCATCAGCTGCTGGGCTGTGTTTCAGATGCTGGCCCGTCTGCTGGCGGTCATCAGCTGCGGGGCTGTGGCCGTGACGTCAGCAGTACAGACGTTCGCACGGGAGCCGGAGGACCAGCGTGTGGAGACCGGCGAGACTGTCGTGTTGCCCTGCAAGGTGAGATGCCGTCACGTAATGTGACTGACGTGACGAGACCTGGCGTGAGGAAGTGGGACGGAACGAGATCTGACGAGGTGATGGGATGGGATGTGATCTGATGCCGGGTGACTTGACGTGACCTGACGTGACGTGACATAACGCCAGGAAATGGGACGGAACGGGGTATGACGAGGTGATGTGACGTGACGTGATGTGACCTGACGTGACGTGACCTGACGTGGGACGACAGCACGGAACTGGACCTAGCGAGATGATGTGACCTGACGTGGGACGATGAGATGAAACTGGGCCTGGTGAGATGACGTGACGTGATGCGACGTGACGTGACGTGACGTGTCGTGACGTGTCGTGACCTGACGTCAGGAAATATGATGGAGCGATACCTGAGGAGATGATGGGATGTGACCTGACGTGATGTGACCTAACGTGGGATGATAGGAAGGAACTGGACCCGGCGATATGAAGTGACGTGATGTGATGTAACGTGACGTAACGTGTCATGATGTGAAGCCCTGGTTGGAGATCCGGGGTATGTCTGAGGGACCTGATCCCACCCATGGCTTGATACCCTGCTAATGTTTATTTGTCATTTTCCTTATTCAATCTGACAGTGTTCGGGCCAGGATCACGTCTCCCCTAGCTTGGTAAAGGATAGCCAGCATTGTATGAAGTGCTCTGGTATGAAGTAAAATGAGGTCACGCAAGAAAGTACAGTGAATTAAAATGACGTGACGTGACGTGACGTGATGCTACGTGCCGTTTAGTGACGCGTATGAAAGTGGTCTGACGTCACGTGAAGTCACCCACGCAAAGGCACATACCGTGAAATGACGCGATGGTTTGTTCGATGACGTCACGTGGTATTCATCGACGTAACGTGCAATTGCATGGTGCACCATAATTATATACTGGTTAAATTAAATGCTGATAATACTGGCCGCCGCCACACTATGTCAAGCTCGCGATGTGACCTCATGTGGACAGTCGTGGAGTGCCGTGGCATGACATAATTCAGGGTATGTGAAGCTCACGACGTGACCTTAGGTGGACAGTCGTGGAGTGGCGTGGCATGACATAATTCAGGGTATGTGAAGCTCACGACGTGACCTCATGTGGACAGTCGTGGAGTGGCGTGGCATGACATAATTCAGGGTATGTGAAGCTCACGATGTGACCTCATGTGGACAGTCGTGGAGTGGCGTGGCATGACATAATTCAGGGTATGTGAAGCTCACGATGTGACCTTAGGTGGACAGTCGTGGAGTGGCGTGGCATGACATAATTCAGGGTATGTGAAGCTCACGACGTGACCTCATGTGGACAGTCGTGGAGTGGCGTGGCATGACATAATTCAGGGTATGTGAAGCTCACGACGTGACCTCATGTGGACAGTCGTGGAGTGGCGTGGCATGACATAATTCAGGGTATGTGAAGCTCACGATGTGACCTCATGTGGACAGTCGTGGAGTGGCGTGGCATGACATAATTCAGGGTATGTGAAGCTCACGATGTGACCTCATGTGGACAGTCGTGGAGTGGCGTGGCATGACATAATTCAGGGTATGTGAAGCTCACGATGTGACCTCATGTGGACAGTCGTGGAGTGGCGTGGCAGGACATAATTCAGGGTATGTGAAGCTCGCGATGTGACCTCATGTGGACAGTCGTGGAGTGCCGTGGCAGGACATAATTCAGGGTATGTGAAGCTCACGATGTGACCTCATGTGGACAGTCGTGGAGTGGCGTGGCAGGACATAATTCAGGGTATGGAAGCTCACGATGTGACCTCATGTGGACAGTCGTGGGTGCCGTGGCATGACATAATTCAGGGTATGGAAGCTCACGATGGACCTCATGTGGACAGTCGTGGAGTGGCGTGCAGGACATAATTCAGGGTATGTGAAGCTCACGATGTGACCTTAGGTGGACAGTCGTGGAGTGGCGGCATGACATAATTCAGGGTATGGAAGCTCACGATGTGACCTCATGTGGACAGTCGTGGAGTGGCGTGGCAGACATAATTCAGGGTATGTGAAGCTCACGACGTGACCTCAGTGGACAGTCGAGTGCCGGGCATGACATAATTCAGGGTATGTGAAGCTCACGATGTGACCTCATGTGGACAGTCGTGGAGTGGCGTGGCATGACATAATTCAGGGTATGTGAAGCTCACGATGTGACCTTAGGTGGACAGTCGTGGAGTGGCGTGGCATGACATAATTCAGGGTATGTGAAGCTCACGACGTGACCTCATGTGGACAGTCGTGGAGTGGCGTGGCATGACATAATTCAGGGTATGTGAAGCTCACGACGTGACCTCATGTGGACAGTCGTGGAGTGCCGTGGCATGACATAATTCAGGGTATGTGAAGCTCACGATGTGACCTCATGTGGACAGTCGTGGAGTGGCGTGGCATGACATAATTCAGGGTATGTGAAGCTCACGACGTGACCTCATGTGGACAGTCGTGGAGTGCCGTGGCATGACATAATTCAGGGTATGTGAAGCTCACGATGTGACCTCATGTGGACAGTCATGGAGTGGCGTTACATGACATAATTCAGGGTATGTGAAGCTCACGATGTGACCTCATGTGGACAGTCGTGGAGTGGCGTGGCATGACATAATTCAGGGAATGTGAAGCTCACGACGTGACCTCATGTGGACAGTCATGGAGTGGCGTTACATGACGTAATTCAGGGTATGTGAAGCTCACGACGTGACCTCATGTGGACAGTCGTGGAGTGGCGTGGCATGACATAATTCAGGGAATGTGAAGCTCACGATGTGACCTCATGTGGACAGTCGGGGAGTGGCGTTACATGACGTAATTCAGGGGTGCTGCTGATGTGCAGGCTGAGGGACGTGCTGTTATGTTTACACTCCGAGTGGAGTTGAGTGTCATGGCGTCCGTCGTGTTACTGGCACTCTGAGTGTTATAGCGTCCATCGTGTGCTGGCACTCTGTGTGTTATGAAGTGCGTCGTGTGCTGGCATTATGGGTGTTATAGCGTCCATCGTGTGCTGGCACTCTAGGTTATAGCGTCTATCGTGTACTGGCACTCTAGGCGTTATAGCGTCCATCGTGTGCTGGCACTCTGTGTGTTATGAAGTGCGTCGTGTACTGACACTATGGGTGTTATAGCGTCCATCGTGTGCTGGCACTCTGTGTGTTATGAAGTGCGTCGTGTGCTGGCATTATGGGTGTTATGGCATCCATCGTGTACTGTCACTCTGTAGTGGCACTCTGTGTGTTATAGCGTCCATCGTGCACTGGCACTGAGTATTATGACGTGCGTCGTGTTGCTGGCACTCTGGGTGTTACCTACCTGCTCATTAGACGGTGGGTGGCTCTACTAACATTTAGACTGTAGTGGTGTGTAAATGTCGTAAATGTCGGTGCTGGCGTTTCAGTTAACGTGGTGTGGCGCACACCGCACTGTTGCCGGGTGAGGTGAATATTGTGGCTGGCGCTTCAACTGCCGGGTGAGGTGAAATAAGGCACGTGATGAACCCAGACGATGCCACTGTATGCGGTAGCGTGATGTGAGGAGCACCTTGTAGTAACATTAGGACAGTGCGATGTGGCAGGCCGTGATGAAGTGAGTGTTGTTGCGAGGTGGCAGGTCGCGATCAAGTGCGTGCTGTTGCGATGTGGCAGGTCGCGATCAAGTGAGTGCTGTTGCGATGTGGCAGGTCGTGATGAAGTGAGTGTTGTTGCGATGTGGCAGGCCGTGATGAAGTGAGTGTTGTTGCGATGTGGCAGGCCGTGATGAAGTGAGTGTTGTTGCGATGTGGCAGGTCGCGATCAAGTGAGTGCTGTTGCTGGTGAGGCACTATGTGGTGGCACCATATGGTAGGTCGTGATGAAGTGCATTGGCACGCTCCCATTCACTGCATCGACATGCATAATTATCACCATGTAAAACCGACAGTTCATTGCGTATATCCTACTCAGAATTTCATCGCCCTTTGTTCTGACAATTTGGCGTCACGATGCCAACATATTTGTGATTTGATACAGAGCTGGTAACTGATCGTTGCCAATTATTCAGATGGGTACTGGCAATGGGAATACAAGTTGTAACGATGTGAGATATATTGCCAAGTAATATCGCTTTTAGAACAAACGTAGGCATTGCTTTTGCTGCTTGGATTGCTTTGCACCGTGAGGAGAACTTTTATCGATAATTTTGTGCTGCAAATATGCGATACGCTGACGCCACAACATGCATTCCCGTGGCCACTACGCATTTGAACATGGCTGGAAACTTCACTCCAACATGCCTCAGTGGGCAGTTAGCTCGGCGCCGCCCGGTTAGCTCAGTGGATATAATACTGGCCTGTGAAGGTATCCTCGTCTTGGCAGTCGAGTGTCGAATGTCGGGTGTCGAGTGTCGAGTGTCGAGTGTCGAGTGCCGAGTGTCGAGTGTCGAGTATCGAGTATCGAGTGTCGCTTCACGCGCTCTCTATTAACGCCTCCGGCTGGGATGACCAGTTGGCGACTGGCCGGGCAAGGTCGGGGGCGCAGGCACTAGGCGGCCGTAACCGTCTACGTGAGTACGTGAAACTCCCGGTCAAAATTGTGCTATATAATTGGAATTTCCCGATCGGAAGATGGGTTCAGGGCCTATGCAACAAGCATGTGTTCATCAATGACTGTGATGGCGTGTAGCCTCACCAACAACAATTCAAACCATATGTATTTTAAAGCACATCCCCTAACCGATGGGTTTATTTATTGGGAGTAGACTAGATTATCTATGCTACCTATACTATATATAGTATATATGTAGTATATATATATAGTATATATATAGTATATATATAGTATATAGATATATATAGTATATAGATATATATAGTATATAGATATAGTATATATATAGCATAGATATAGTATATATATAGCATATATATATTATATATATACTAGATGTATACTAACAGCCTGCGACGTTTGATTTCATCTGTGATCACGTCCCACCCAGCTCATTTTATTAGGCGAATGTCAGTCTGTGACCTACCGTTCGTGGCTCGGCTCGCACAAACATCGGAATCTGCGCCAATTTGTGTGACGTGACGGTGCAAACAGTTTGTGGTCGACGGATCTGTCCACCTCTGTCGCTCCTGTTTGCTGTCGTGCGAACGCAAAACCCCGGCTTGATGTGGAAGCTTTCGTTGCCAGTTGGTGCCACGCTACTTGTGTGCCGGTCTCACGCTAAGTGTTGCGCACCTGTAAACGAAGGAGAGAGAAGGCATCGCAGCATGTGAAAAATCAGGTCTTTGCCTTCTACCATACGTCTATACGGAAGTTTTGTTTCGGAAAGTACATAAGGACAAGTGTAGGGATATTAGGTGCATTATTGAATTGCAACTTATATTACCGTTATACGGGGTTAGATGCTGAATAAAGTTTGTTGACGTGTCCCGACATCCCCTAAGGGGGGACACATGTTGACATCCCATGTACCTACAACAGCCAGGTACGTCTTGCCACCACCATGCACCGTGTGCAGCGGTACTGTACCCCAGTCCTGCACTGATTACAGCACACTGAGTACTTTGTACGTGAACTCCACTAAAAGCAGAATGTCGTTTATATGATACTTGCTTTCCTTTTGTTATCATGTACAAGCTTGGAACACAAGAT
Organism: Ashinkailepas kermadecensis; assembly: GCA_034440615.1. Classification (NCBI taxonomy): domain Eukaryota; kingdom Metazoa; phylum Arthropoda; class Thecostraca; family Neolepadidae; genus Ashinkailepas; species Ashinkailepas kermadecensis. Next base: position 146,334 of record JAOTOM010004555.1, on the reverse strand, counting down.
ATATTCAGAACCCTAGTATCTCCCCCTTCAAGTTCACTTGGTCGTGGTTGAGCCCATGCCTATGTACACACATGCAACACGATTTGTCCCAGGGCACTTCGCTGAATGTTGTCGAAACACTGTACCTGTTGTAACCCCTGCTGTACCCCCTGCGACACGTCATCTGTGTACCTGCTGTAGCCCCTGCTGTACCCCCTGCTGTACCACCTGCGATGCGTCATCTGTGTACCTGCTGTACCCTCTGCTGTACCCCCTGCTGTACCACCTGCGACACATCATCTGTGCACCTGCTGTACCCCCTGTTGTACCCCCTGCTGTACCCCTGCTGTACCACCTGCAACGCATCATCTGTGTACCTGCTGTACCCCCTGCTGTACCACCGGCGACGCGTCATCTGTGTACCTGCTGTACCACCTGCGATGCGTCATCTGTGTACCTGCTGTACCCCCTGCTGCACCACCTGCGATGCGTCATCTGTGTACATGCTGTACCCCTTGCTGTACCCCCTGCTGTACCACCTGCGATGCGTCATCTGTGTACCTGCTGTACCCCTTGCTGTACCCCCTACTGTACCACCTGCGATGCGTCATCTGTGCACCTGCTGTACCCCCTGCTGTACCCCCTGCTGTACCACCTGCGACGCGTCATCGTTTTGTTGGATTAGGCGCTTCGGCCTCCTCAGGCGCCGCGTCATCTGTGCACCTGCTGTACCCTCTGCTGTACACCCTGCTGTACCACCTGCGACGCGTCATCTGTGTACCTGATGTACCCCCTGCTGTACCACCTGCGACGCGTCATCTGTGTACCTGATGTACCCCCTGCTGTACCCCATGTGACTCGTCCGCGCGTCGTGTTCCGACAGGTAAATGGGGCTGTGGGCCCGGTACAGTGGACCCGGGACGAGTTCGGACTGGGCATCATCCGTGACCTGCCGTCGTGGCCTCGCTACCGCATGATCGGCCACAATTCGGAGGGCATCTTCTCGCTGGAGGTGCAGCGGGTGACACTGGCTGACGACGCGGTGTTCCAGTGTCAGGTCGGCGCCGCCGCCGGCGCCGCCGGCATACGGTGAGTGGCTGTACCTGCTGGTCTGTGAGGGAGGCTAGGCCCGGTGGATACACGAGCACTTGTGGTCTGGGAGGGAGGCTAGACCCGGTGGGTACACGAGCACTGCTGGTCTGGAAGGTGAGATAGACCCGGTGGATATGCGAGCACTGGTGGTCTGGAATGGGGGATGGACCCGGTGGGTACACGAGCACTGGTGGTCTGGAATGGAGGATGGACCCGGTGGGTACACGAGCACTGGTGGTCTGGAATGGAGGATGGACCCCGTGGGTACACGAGCACTGGTGGTCTGGAATGGAGGATGAACCCGGTGGGTACACGAGCACTGGTGGTCTGGAATGGAGGATGGACCCGGTGGGTACACGAGCACTGCTGGTCTAGGAGGGAGGATAGACCAGGTGGGTACAGAAGCACTGGTGGTCTGGGAGAGAGGCTAGTCTCAATAGGTACACGAACACTGCTGGTCTGGGAGGAAGGCTAAACCCGGTGGGTACCTGAGCTCTGGTGGATTCAGACAAGTCAGAAACAAAAGGAAGCCGAATTTTCTGAGGTATTGAAATGAAATGCACTTTGAGTTTTCGCAATTCATATCTACTTTTGTCCTACTGTACGCTCATTTTAGTCCAACTTCTGTACAGCGCGGAGGGGGATGGCAATGAATCACCCGCCTGAGATCACGAAAACTCACTGCCCGATTACCTCGCAGAACAGCTGAACGGAATCGTGAGAAGCTCTATCCACCTGCATCCTTACAATATTAAAATAGACTCCTCCAAGGGCGGACTGTGGAACACAGTGGGCGCGATGTGACATATCTTGCGTGGGAAAAGAATGATTTTGGTGTCGATATGCAGTTGTTTCTACATGTTACACTAACTCATGAAACTGGTCGGCTAGGGGAACTGCACAAGCGGGAGCGTGGAATATGACGTAAAATGTTTCTTAATGTGACAGTTGCATCATCATGTTATACTACAAGTCCAAACATGTGTCTAATTTTGATGGCACGCTTTCGTTTCTAATTTTCAAGGTTTTATTTCTTTAGCTTTATGGATTAGCTCACTCTGAACATGCAATCAAATTAAAATCGATATCCAGCTGAAGAAGCTTCTCATCTTTACGTCCAAACCATAATTCAGTTATAAAACCACAGAACCAGAAAAGAAAACATGATCAAAAACGTGGGATACCTTTCAACACATTCGACAAACGTAATTCGGTTATGTCTTTGTGTGCGCCGTAAATGCGTCGGTGCGCCGTGTCATCGCGAGTAGTTTGTCCCGAGTGATTTAATTCAGCACGCTTGGTATAACATGATACGGCTGTAAGTTCCTCCTGCGGGACGGTGGCGACCGTGTGTGCATTAAGCACCGCTGCGCCACTGTTTGGCACGCCGTGCTTTCGGCGGCGGGCGGCGCACCGCCGCCGACGGCACTTTCTTTCGCAGCGCTCGCCTCCCGGGGGGAAACCGGAGCGCGTGCGCGTCGCACACTTGCTCTGTTTCCCGGACAAGGTTTGTTTCCCCCATTACCTCCCGGTCGTAAAATGCCCGTTCAAATAGTGGACCGCGCGCCGGGAATAGGACGAAGTGGCGCCGCGCCTGCCTCCGTCTCACGAGCACGCGCGGGGAGAGGGCACGGGAAAGGAGCGCCACCGCAGAATAGGAGACGGGAGAGGAACGCCACCGCAGAAGAGAGGACGGGAGGGGAGCGCCACCGCAGGAGAGGAGAGGGGACGGGAGAGGAGCGCCACCGCAGAAGAGAGGACGGGAGGGGAGCGCCACCGCAGAAGAGAGTACGGGAGGGGAGCGCCACCGCAGGAGAGGAGAGGGGACGGGAGAGGAGCGCCACCGCAGAAGAGAGGACGGGAGGGGAGCGCCACCGCAGAAGAGAGTACGGGAGGGGAGCGCCACCGCAGGAGAGGAGAGGGGACGGGAGAGGAGCGCCACCGCAGAAGAGGGGACGGGAGAGGAGCGCCACCGCAGAAGAGAGGACGGGAGGGGAGCGCCACCGCAGGAGAGGAGAGGGGACGGGAGAGGAGCGCCACCGCAGAAGAGAGGGGACGGGAGGGGAGGAGCGCCACCGCAGAAGAGAGGACGGGAGGGGAGCGCCACCGCAGAAGAGAGGACGGGAGGGGAGCGCCACCGCAGAAGAGAGGACGGGAGAGGAGCGCCACCGCAGAAGAGAGGACGGGAGGGGAGCGCCACCGCAGAAGAGAGTACGGGAGGGAGCGCCACCGCAGAAGAGAGGAGGGAGAGCCACGAGAAGAGAGGGAGGAGCGCCACCGCAGAAGAGAGTACGGGAGGGGAGCGCCACCGCAGAAGAGGGACGGGAGAGGAGCCCACCCAGAAACAAGTAGGAGGAGCGCCACCGCAGGAGGGGACGGGAGGGAGCGCCACCGCAGGAGAGGAGAGGGGACGGGAGAGGAGCGCCACCGCAGAAGAGGAGTACGGGAGAGGAGCGCCACCGCAGAAGAGAGTACGGGAGGGAGCGCCACCGCAGGAGAGGACGGGAGGGGCCTACCGCAGGAGGGGGAGGAGGGGAGCGCCACCGCAGAAGAGGGGACGGGAGAGGAGCGCCACCGCAGAAGAGGAGACGGGAGAGGAGCGCCACCGCAGAAGAGAGTACGGGAGGGGAGCGCCACCGCAGGAGAGGAGAGGGGACGGGAGAGGAGCGCCACCGCAGAAGAGGAGACGGGAGGGGAGCGCCACCGCAGAAGAGAGGACGGGAGGGGAGCGCCACCGCAGAAGAGAGGACGGGAGAGGAGCGCCACCGCAGAAGAGAGGACGGGAGGGGCGCCACCGCAGAAGAGAGGACGGGAGGGGAGCGCCACCGCAGAAGAGAGGACGGGAGGGGAGCGCCACCGCAGAAGAGAGTACGGGAGGGGAGCGCCACCGCAGGAGAGGAGAGGGGACGGGAGAGGAGCGCCACCGCAGAAGAGAGGACGGGAGAGGAGCGCCACCGCAGAAGAGGAGACGGGAGAGGAGCGCCACCGCAGAAGAGAGTACGGGAGGGGAGCGCCACCGCAGAAGAGAGTACGGGAGGGGAGCGCCACCGCAGGAGAGGAGGGGACGGGAGAGGAGCGCCACCGCAGAAGAGAGGACGGGAGGGGAGCGCCACCGCAGAAGAGAGTACGGGAGGGGAGCGCCACCGCAGAAGAGAGGACGGGAGGGGAGCGCCACCGCAGAAGAGGGGACGGGAGAGGAGCGCCACCGCAGAAGAGAGGACGGGAGGGGAGCGCCACCGCAGGAGAGGAGCGCCACCGCAGAAGAGGGAGACGGAGAGAGGAGCGCCACCGCAGGAGAGGGAGGGACGGGAGAGGAGCGCCACCGCAGAAGAGGGGGAGGGAGAGGAGCGCCACCGCAGAAGAGAGACGGGAGGGAGCGCTACCGCAGGAGTGGGGACGGGAGGGAGCGCCACCGCAGAAGAGGAGTACGGGAGGGGAGCGCCACCGCAGAAGAGAGTACGGGAGGGGAGCGCCACCGCAGGAGAGGGGACGGGAGAGGAGCGCCACCGCAGGAGAGGAGAGGGGACGGGAGAGGAGCGCCACCGCAGAAGAGGAGACGGGAGAGGAGCGCCACCGCAGGAGAGGAGAGGGGTCGGGAGAGGAGCGCCACCGCAGAAGAGAGTACGGGAGGGGAGCGCTACCGCAGAAGAGAGTACGGGAGGGGAGCGCTACCGCAGGAGTGGGGACGGGAGGGGAGCGCCACCGCAGAAGAGAGTACGGGAGGGGAGCGCCACCGCAGAAGAGAGTACGGGAGGGGAGCGCTACCGCAGGAGTGGGGACGGGAGGGGAGCGCCACCGCAGAAGGAACGATGTCGCACCGGGATGACGATGGTCATTGTCCACGGACGACCATAACCATGGCCCCTGGACGGCTGTGGTCATGACTCATGGGTAACTGTGGTCATGGTCCATGAACGACTGTGGGCTTGACCCATGGGTGACTGTGGTCCTCGAGGGCTTTCCTCCAAGGCGTTTTCACATTCGTGTTAGTATTATGTGGCCATCCAGATGGTTATTCAAAAACCGTTTGCCCAGGCGCCGGATCCATTCCCGAAGCCAGCATGTGGTACAGTGTACATTACGACATAGCGTGGAGCGGTCACTGACATGCAATGTTAGCTCAACAAACTGACACCGACCATGCTCGTTGAGCTTTGTCAACCAGCCATGTCGTCACATAGTTCCTCTGAATGGCACCACGTTACGCAGCACGTCAGCACTTCCCCCACACCCTCCCGCCGCTGTATCCAGCAGCGTGTGGGGCAGACACTCTCCCACACCCTCCACCACCGCTGTCTCCAGCAGCGTGTGTGGCCAGTCGGTCTCGGTGTGGGGCAGACGCTCTCCCACACCCTCCACCACCGCTGTCTCCAGCAGCGTGTGTGGCCGGTCGGTCTCGGTGTGGGGCAGACTCTCCCACACCCTCCACCACCGCTGTCTCCAGCAGCGTGTGTGGCCAGTCGGTGTCGGTGTGGGGCGGACTATCTCCCAGACCCACCACCACCACTGTCTCCAGCAGTGTGTGTGTGTGGCAGCTTCTCTCCCACACCCTCCACCACCGCTGTCTCCAGCAGCGTGTGTGGCCAGCAGGTCTCGGTGTGGGGCGGACTCTCTCCCGGCGAGACGCCACGGCTCCGTGTTGTGTTGTACGCCGTCAGCGGGCCAATCTCGTTAGGCTGATTGCTATGATCCTCAATTTGGCCTGGCGGTTTGATTGCCGATGCGGCGGTAATTTATGATGAACGATATCGCAGATAATGTGCTCCCGACCGCCGTCGTCGCACTCGGGATTTATGTGTGTGCACCGTAGCGAGTGGGAATTGGATAGCGCAATGGGGACGCAGGTGATGTGAAGTCGACGGGCTGAGGCGATCTCCTTACAAGCATCAGCAGTGAGATACTGTGGGCGGCGAGTCGCCTGCGTTCCAAGGCCATGACGTCAGACGGCTCCCCATTGGAGCTTGGTGATGCGTTAGTGATGTTCGACGTGGCGATCCGTTACTGTGCTGTGCTCGTTTGCAGAACACCTTGCGTCGTAGATCGATGTAGATGCCTGTATCATCTACATTAATAGCGACAATATGCTTACCACGCTTCCTGGGAGACCGGCGGTGCTTCTTTCGTAACATGAACATTCCGCGACAAATCGACCTGTAAATGACAATTTGACATCCTGATGTTTTATACGTGAACGAACATGAGCTGATAGGGTTGTTTTCGGCTCCGAATCCAGTTGCAAAAAATTGAGCTTCACTGGAGCAACGGTTTAGGAGTTATAACCACAGACATTGTGGAGGTCACCCTGTAAGGGTGTCTTTGTTTGCTTATATCTGCATTACCAAACATTGGTACCTGCAATAACCCGTACCATTTTGAACTCAGAAGTGTCACATAAATATTATTGGTTGCATTATATCTTTCATTTCATTATATTTTCACCAAGTGAACCGTGACCTGCCGTGGCCCCAAGTACATCGGCAGTTGTACATTTGACCGCACGTGAATGAAGATCCAACTTATTGATACCGAAATAAATAAACATACATTTTATTTTGGTTATAAATGTTGTTTGTTTTAGGTTCACTGTTCGATTTAGCTATCATTGTTACTGTGCATGACAGTCTATAGAGTCATTGTACCTGTTTGGGTTCAGAAAACCTCAGTTTGATTATCAAATAGATACACAATTATGGTCCACATAGGATTTAAGGTGGCACAGATCCGCCATCACAATAATACAAATCATATTAGGGGATTCACCTTAATTGATATCGGGAATATAAGTATTGTGGAAAGTACATCCTGTTTGTTAGACACTGTATGCTGGCATAGATATAATTTGTGAATAAATGTTGCGCACGTTTATGTCAGTATAGCAGCCATATTGTCGATTGTCGATATGATTATTACGCCTCGACGGGCCGACCGGAAAATCCACCTTTCCAAAGCCGCGAGGGGGGGGGGAGCAGTCATAAATTATTCGTGAAATTGGGTGGAATATACCACTTACTGAACACTAAGTCACATCCTTCCCAAATAATTATCGACATCGTGTCTCTTGATGCGTGCTTGTGAAGTCATCATGCGTCGTTTCTAACAGTATCCCGTTTATATGTATCATGCTTATGCTCATCATAACGGATCCTTGATCGTGATGACGAACATCCCGTAGTGCAATTCCAGGCAAAGGGATTGCCTATGATGTGCTATGTTCTACAATACCAGTTTATAGCATAGGTATTTGCATCGTTATCATTGATATCGGTATCTCCAAATTAGGTACCTCTCAAAAACGCGCAAAATGGATAGTTATATGGTACTATGCAATTGTCCCAAAACTGGGTTTCAATGATCTAAATATTTTAAACAGCATTATTTCCATAGCAATTTCGACATCCCGCAGTACTCGTTTCGACATATCACGAGAAATCATTATTTTAACCCTGGGGGTGGGGGGGGGGACTCTTGACAGTGCCCCTGCTAACTTCCTATCTACGTAAGCTAAGATAAAATGTAGAGCGCCGTTAGAAGCTCTTGTCATGGAGAACCCGTCGCGTATGATATATTTGCATGTTGGCCGATAATACGGTCACCAGAAGTCATATGTCAATATTTGGACCTTCACTTAATTCGAGGGATTCTTTAAAAGTCAGAGTTTGTTTTCTTCCGGTATTATTTGTCAAGAAATAACATAGACGAATGCATTTAAGTTGATCATCGTAGAAATGGGTCAAGACAGTTGGGTCAGAGTCAGGCTTGAAAGCTTACAAACTATGCATGTTAGAGGCACAGGGGAGGTTTCCTTAGCAAGCTAATGTAGCTTACAGCTTCGTGTTACGTATTTTGGACTACAACTTCAGATCGCATGCCATCAATATTGAATCGCGAAATCGCATTTGTGCTACTACTCTAGAGTCCGACAATTACGGGTGAATGCACCCCGACATTGACCTGTTTGACCTGACCTGGAAAGTCAACCAAAAGAGATAGAGACAAACATTCCAAGTAACCGCAAACGACCAACAATGTCACTATACCACGTCGTTTCCCTGCCTATCCTGCTTCAAACAAATGTTAGTGGAGAGGGGTCGAGGGGTCAAATGCCCTCTGCCCACACACTGCGGGGGGGGGGGGGGCAGCAAATTATCCCGCACTGAGAGGGTTATCATAGCCAGCTCGTTTAGGTTAGCCTAGCTGCATGGGCTCGGCAGACCCTGCTTGTTCTACTACCTCTCCAGCGAGCTATTCAGAGCGGGCCAGAGCGGGCTAAGTCGAGTTAAGTCCATATTCTGTCCTTAGGGCCCTCCCCAAGCGCTGCTTGGAATCCCACTGGCGTATAAAGCAGGAATCTGAATAAAAATTGCCCAGGTCTCGATTGGGCGCCGGTTGGGCCCCGCTTGGGCAAATGCTGCCCGTGTTAGACCGGGGTGAGCCATGTTGCCTGTGTTTGCAATACACGGAGAAGTGTGGCCCCGCACGGACGGAGCCCACGTACGTCAGAGCTGGGCCCCGTTCAGTCTGAGCACAGTCGGAGTGGCGCACGTGGATTTTACACGGGAGGAAGTGTAGCCCCGCGCGGGCAGAGCCCACTTACGTCGGGGCTGTGCCCCGTTTAGTCTGGGCATAGCCCAAGCTGTACGGTGGAGCCAACGTGAGCGACTGGCGCAGGCAGGGTTTGCCGACCAGATCTGGTCGGCCAACCCAGCCTGTCCCACTCCCTCAGTTCGGCTGACGCCGTTGGCCCCATTCCCTCATCCCCCCATCCCTCAGGTTAGCAGACCCTGCTTATCCCACTCCCTCAGGTCCACAGACCCTCCGTTTCTTTCAGGAGATCGATTGACTGTGCGCGTGTGTTTGTCTGGCCGGCCGGCTCAGTCCGCTTGTATGCACCACTTCCCCAGGTCAGCTGACACTGATCGTGCCCCAGGTCCCGCAACGCCCAGCTGACAGTGCTGGTGCCGCCCAGTCCGCCTCGCATCGTCCAGGGAGACGAGATGTCTACCACTGCCGGCGTGGTTATCCAGCTGCAGTGCGAGAGCAGGGGCGGCAAGCCAGCTCCCCAGGTACGTCATCAGACAATCTGCCACGTGCGCCACGAAGCGGCTTCCCGGGTAGGGAGTAACCCTGTGTGCTTCTACGACACATTCAGCTGTTAGGTCGCATAGCGTCGTCAACCTCTCACGCCGATCGATCACGGGTGTGTTCGGTAATCCCACCGATTGTGGGATTCGAGACCGTGATCTTGCGATCAACAGGTCAACATCCTATTGGGTCCCAGTCGCCTGCATCCGATGTTCCTTTTCTCCCTTCCGATTCCCCAGTGTTGGATGATAGTGGCCGTAATCCTCCACGTCGGTTTGTTTGTAGGCCTGGGGAGGCCTAAACAACCCAGCCCAGCCCAGAAGCAACCAAATTTGGCGGTTGTTTCTGGACGCCCTATACCTACAGACAAGCGGACGTGGAGGGTTACGGCCACTTTCATTGCTGTGCCACTGCTACCTATGTGACATTGCCACTGATATATAACTGCCACTGTCCCTGCACTGCTACGACCACAACCGGCCACAACCGGCCACAACCGGCCACAACCGGCCACAACCGGCCACAACCGGCCACAACCGGCCACAACCGGCCACAACCGGCCACAACCGGCCACAAACGGCCACAAACGGCCACAAACGGCCACAAACGGCCACAACCGGCCACAACCGGCCATAACCGGCCACAACCGGCCCCAACCGGCCACAACCGGCCACAACCGGCCACAACCGGCCACGATCGGCCACGATCGTCAACACAGCACTCCGCTGCCATGAACAGCGGTTCGTCATGGCCGCCGTCTCCTCTCCCGACGTCTGTCCGACTGGCTGTTTTGAACATACTGTTGCTTTCCTCTCGCCCTGTTATTACCCCACTCCATTTGCACAGAGTTCACAATCTTGACTCCCTTCAACCTCTTCACCCCGCCCCCGTGTCACGACAGCTCCGCGTGACTTCGTGTTCGGTCCTAACCAATCATAGCGTGTGCCGCTATGCAGCATCCAACTGAGCTACGACGACTCTCCTCTCCAAGCACGCCACGAGGTAGCTCCCCAGGTACGTTACGAGACAGCTCCCCAGGTACGTTACGAGACAGCTCCCCAGGCACGCCACGGACAGCTCTCCAGGTACGTCGTCAATCTGACCCCAGGCAGGTATGTCGCGAGCGAGCCCACGAGGTTCGTGGCGAGTTTGGCACCCATGTACGTCGCTAGCCAGGTGCGCTACATCGCTCCATAGGTAAGTCACTACCCTCTCCCCGGATTCTTCGCCACTCGCTTCCCAGATATGCCGCCACCCGCTCCCCGGGTATGCCGTCACCTGCTGTCCAGGTGTGTTGCGAGCCTGATCCCCTGGCTCCTCGCCGAGATCGAATGTCATAGCTCTGCCGCTCGGTCTCTTGCCGGTTCGGTCGCAAGGCGGATGGTCGCTTAACGAAGCAAATCGAATTCCCTTCATCATTGTCCCTCATCTGTGTGGAAACTCATAACTGGTTATAGCGACGAACTATATTGAATGAGTACAGGCGCGTGCATGTCCAGCTATTATTGCGTGCAATATGGACCCATCGACCACACTTCTACGATTATAGTGTGTCACGTGGTTGTCTGAGATAGCGACGCCACGACGTCGTTTCTGCAGAACGGGCAAGGCCCTGTTTCACCAGAAGCCAATGACCTCTTCAGCAGAGTCGTCTGGCTCACTTACTGCAACGACCCACTCGAATTGGCGTGTTTTGGCGCCAATTGGCGTGTTTTGACGCCGAAGGCTCGTCGTCTGCTGTTGGCTACCAGTAGCCGGCACATCTGTTTTGTCGGAATGTAAATGTCGCGGCGGCCGGCGATGTCTTTGTGATGCGGCCTATCGTCGTCGTGTCGGGCGGCCGGCGGCGGCGTCAATGCGGCCTATCGTCGTCGTGTCGGGCGGCCGGCGGCGGCGTCAATGCGGCCTATCGTCGTCATGTCGGGCGGCCGGCGGCGGCGTCGATGCCGTGCTGTCCTCTGTTGCGAGCGCGGCGAACCCGTGTGGGCGGCGCGCCTCGCCTGCCACCTGGTGACGCGGCGGCGCACTCCGGCAGCTCGAGTGGTACGACACCGACGGCACCACCAAGCTGGAGAACAACGTCACCAGCGAGTCGCGGCTGATGTCCGACGGCAAGCGGCACGTGGTCGAGTCGACTATCCAGCTGGAGCCGGAGGCGCGCCACGACTCGGGCAACGTCACCTGCCGGGCGCACAACGACGCCCTGCACAGTCCGCAGTCGGTGGCGCTCACTCTGCACGTGCAATACCCTCCCGAGGTCACCATCGACGTCGACACGACCCAGGTCAACGAATACGACGACGTCGCCTTCAACTGCAAAGCCACGGCGAATCCCGACAAAGATGTAAGTTGGAGAATGGTAGAGAAAAACCCTGGTTGCTGATTAGTGTTGCATGAAAAATGAACATGATGTTCTGTTGTTTAATCTGGCAGGTAAACAATCATCAGGTTTAAATATCGAATAGACAATCATTTTCACGTTAAAACAAGAGATATGTTTTCCATGCGCTTCGATGTCCTTGATATTGGCTTTGAGTAATGTGTTCTTTGTCTCCATCCCCATGACTTTGAATCGTTCGGTTCCATTCGAAACGAACACTGTGCAGCCACTTCATAACAGTTCTTATCCCGAGAGAAAGCACCACGAACATTGTGCAATTGCTGCATACCACTTTTTGTCACGAGAGAGAGAGAGAGAGAGAGAGAGAGAGAGAGAGAGAGAGAGAGAGAGAGAGAGAGAGAGAGAGAGAGAGAGAGAGAGAGAGAGAGAGAGGGAGAGAGAGCGAGAGAGCGAGAGAGCGAGAGAGCGAGAGAGCGAGAGAGCGAGAGAGCGAGAGAGCGAGAGAGCGAGAGAGCGAGAGAGCGAGAGAGCGAGAGAGCGAGAGAGCGAGAGAGCGAGAGAGCGAGAGAGCGAGAGAGCGAGAGAGCGAGAGAGCGAGAGAGCGAGAGAGCGAGAGAGCGAGAGAGCGAGAGAGCGAGAGAGGGGAGAGGAGAGGGAGAGGGAGAGGGAGAGGGAGGGAGAGAGATAGAGATAGAGATAGAGAGAGAGAGATAAAGCGAGCACCATGTAGGTGTCTTACCAGTTGGCACGGACGTTTTTTCATCCTTGATTGCACTCGTGATATTAGCGCAGCAAGGAGGCACTGGTTAAATACGATGAACGAAACCGCCAGATGTAATGGTCTCCAAATGGGGTGTCTATTGTTTTTTTTTTTTTTTTTGGCGTATCTGATATGCTCATTGTGGCGTTCTCCAGCAAACCCAATGGGAGAACATTACACATGAGGACACAGAGAGGACCACATTTATTAGACTTCCTTTCCTGGATTATCCCCAGCCAGAGGAGTGGATCCAGACGTTAAGACATCAAAATTTCCTGTCCGCGTAGCGTGGACAGTCGGGATCATCTAAGCTGAACTGCTCACCGAGTCTGCTGTGGATCCGTCCCCCTGCCCCGCATGGAGTACAATCTGTAGCTGATGCACTGCAGGCTTTCATTGAAAATGCCACATGAGAAAAGGCCTATGTATGAGCACATGCCCCCTGTGTATGTACTAACACCACCAACACCTACATCTGAGAAATCAAACGCAGCATTAGGGAACGCTATAACGAGTACTTCGAACGCGCCAAAACAAAACGAGGGACATCCCAGTTGGAGGCCACACCGTATCCTCCGACCACAACAATATCATCGACACCAATGTACTGCTTATTGCCATCCTTCAGCTATCCAGGGATGTTGCGGGATCGAAAACAGCCAAATCCACACTTATCAAGAAACACATCCACGCTGAACATAATGACTGCTTCATGAATCCTCATGAAACCAGTTGTGTGCAACGACATCCGCACATAGATACTGTCTGACAGTCACATGCATAAACATATCCATGTATGTGGGTATGTGTGCAGATTTTTCACTTTCTGTATTGAAGTCCGTGGAACTTGGGTGCATTTAACTACATGAGCTAATTTTAGCTTTACAACACCCCATTTTGACATGATTATTATGAAATATTTTGCTAACGACTTCTATTTCTCGTTTCGTGTGAAATATGTGTGAGTGTGTGATTTTCACATGTATTTTGCGTATGTATATACGTAGATGTTTATCGCTGGAATGTCTGGCACCGAAGAATCATACTAGTAGTGAAAAGTGTAAATGTCTAAAGGTGCGAGGAAGCTGTTGGTGGTGTGTATGTGCATTCATGTTTAGGATCGTGATTAGGTGCTATGAAATTAAGGTGGCAAATAACGAGAGCTGTGGTAATGAATCGCGTGAAATTCAAGGTGACGGGTATTTTAGGTAGATTTGATTGCAGTGGCATGAAATAACTTGCCGTAGTATGTAGGGTATGGGCCCAACACGTCAAAACCAGCTATGACGTCGAAAGACGTCAATAATATTGCTCGTGTGAAGTGACGAAACGAGAAATAGCAATCGTTAGCAAAATATTTCATAATAATCATGTCAAAATGGGATGTTGTAAAACTAAAATTAGATCATGTAGTTAAATGCAGCCAAGTTTCACGGACTTCAATTCAGAAAGTGAAAACTCTGCTCAAGAAGGTCAACACAAACTTCTGTTACGTGTCGGCTTCCTCGTGCATTTTGGAACTCCAGGACACTGCTGTTTCTGTGAGTAGACTGAAGATGGCTCTTAGATGAAATGTGTCTCAATAGGCTTTACTTCAACTTTTGAGCACGAGGATACATAATCCTACCACTCACCCCCTTTGCCCATGAGGCTACGTAATCACCACTCGTGACATTGTGTTCACCAACCTATTGTTGCCAACACACCGTATGAGGTTCATGTCAATAGCCGCAACATTTAGCGACACATTGCCCAGAATGTCAGACCGTTCGACGTTCCAACCATCCCTCCCCTCCGTTTAGAATGCTCTTGCTTAGCAAAGTTGTCTTTACATTTGCTTGGACCGCACCTGGTCTGCTTCCATTTTTTACATGAAAAGAGCAGGACATGATACACAGCTATAATATTGTATTGCGCTGATGTTTTGTTCAACGATGGGAAAGATTTGTTTTCTCCGCTGGTGACCTTGAAACTTCAAACTCCTCGGGACTAAACTATGTAACGACTGCTAGATGTGGTCAACCTTCATGTTTGTACTGCGATCCGCTGCGCCGTCCGTGTATCTGCCATACTCCATTGATGACGTTTCCCTCAGCAGCTTCTTTTCTGTAGAAAAGAAGTAGAACCTTCCTCCAACCGTTTCCAATTTTCGACCTCGGGCTCACCCCACTACACTGGTATGTCTCCAACTTACACTTCTGCTGTACTTCCGGCAGATGGTCTTCAAGTGGTTCATCAAGGACGAGGTGGTGGTGGGCGACCACGGCTCCGAGCTGAAGCTCAGCTCCATAGGCCACGAGCTGAACGCCGCCACCGTGCGCTGTGACGTCACAAATGGCGTGGGCACCGGCAGCCACTCTCTGCAGCTGGACATACGATGTACGTTGACCTGGACACATGTTGAAGTGAGCCCGTGTACGCCGGCCGTCCGCAGCCGATGGCAGGCGCTGAGTTTAGGTTCATATATGCTGTGCTCGTTGGATCCGTATTTCAGGACGGCGCCTCGTCTGAGCACTTCCGGCGGACGGTCTCAGTTTGACCGCCGCGCACAACTCATTGCGCTGACAGTTTGAGCAGCTGCGTGGCGGTGCGCCACCAGCTCAGCGGCTGCCCGGGCGCCACATCAGTTTCCACAGCTGTACAGCAGTGCCTCGGCGACGGCAGCAGATGTGATGTGTTTCGCAACGGGTGCGTCACGTCGGCACGAGCCGCGCTCGGATTGGACTGCGGCAGCCCCGTCACGTGGCGGTGTGGTGCTGGTGCTGGTGCTGGTGCTGGTGCTGGTGCTGGTGCACTGCTGGATATACCGGGGGAGGAATGGAAAAGGATAGCGCTGCCAAACCGTCACGTGGCGGTGTGGTGCTGGTGCTGGTGCTGGTGCTGGTGCTGGTGCACTACGGAATATACCGGGGAGGGAGAGGATACCACTGTGAAACCGTCACGTGGCGGTGTGGTGTTGGTGCACCACTGGATATACCGGGGGAGGGAGAGGATACCACTGTGAAACCGTCACGTGGCGGTTTGGTGCTGGTGCTGGTGCACTGCTCGATATACTGGGGGAGGGGAGGGGTTAACACTGAAACCGTCACGTGGCGGTGGGTGTTGGTGCTGGTGCACTGCTCGATATACTGGGGGAGGGAGGGGTTAACACTGAAACCGTCATGTGGCGGTGGGGTGTTGGTGCTGGTGCACTGCTCGATATATCGGGAGAGGGGGGTAGCACTGCCAAACTATCACGTGGCAGTGGGGTCTTGGTGCTGGTGCACTGTTGGATACACCGGGGGAGAAAGGGAGGGGATAGCACTGCGAAACACCGTGTGGGGCCCACCAGAACGAACTGCCCGAAGTATACTGTAAGGCTAAGTGTAAACGGTCCAGACGTGCTCCAGACGATCTACGTCCAGACGTAGATGGCCCTCATACACACATCATAGTGCGGTAGTCGGTGCGTAAGCTCACGTAGATGGCCTTCATACACACATAGTGCGGTAGTCTGTGCGTAAGCTCACGTAGATGGCCCTCTTACACACATCATAGTGCGGGAGTCGGTGCGTAAGCTCACGTAGATGGCCCTCTTACACACATCATAGTGTGGGAGTCGGTGCGTAAGCTCACGTAGATGGCCCTCTTACACACATCATAGTGCGGGAGTCGGTGCGTAAGCTCACGTAGATGGCCCTCTTACACACATCATAGTGCGGGAGTCGGTGCGTAAGCTCACGTAGATGGCCCTCTTACACACATCATAGTGTGGGAGTCGGTGCGTAAGCTCACGTAGATGGCCCTCTTACACACATCATAGTGCGGGCGAAGCTCACGTGATGGCCTCATACACACATCATAGTGTGGGAGTCGGTGCGTAAGCTCACATAGATGGCCCTCATATACACATCATTGTGCGGGAGTCGGTGCGTAAGTTCACGTAGATGGCCCTCATACACACATCATAGTGCGGGAGTCTGTGCGTAAGCTCACGTAAATGGCCCTCATATACACATCATAGTGCGGGAGTCTGTGCGTAAGCTCACGTAGATGGCCCTAATACACACATCATAGTGCGGGAGTCTGTGCGTAAGCTCACATAGACGGTCCTCAAACACACAGCATAATGCGGGAGTCGGTGCGTAAGCTCACACAGACGGTCCGCATACACACAGCATAATGCGGGAGTCGGTGCGAAAGATTCGGTCGCTCTCATGTGCCGGAATATACGGCCAGCCGACACTTCCGTTATGAGGAGCTCCCAGAGCTATGAAATTGCCTCTGGGACGGCATTTACGCGACGTTGCCGCTCGGCCATTGCCAATACCTCAACAATTATTACAACGCCCGAGCGTTTAATGAAATTAACCAACATGACTGCCGATTAAGCCGGCGGAAATTAAAGTCTTGATGAGTAAGCGCGACGGACATGTCTGAAATGTGAATTGTCGTCAGCTGTGCAGCGAGTCTGGTCACGTGGGCATGGTGTTGGGTGGTGTTGCTATTGGGAATTGTCGTCAGCTGTGCAGCGAGTCTGGTCATGTGGGCATGGTGTTGGGTGGTGTTGCTATTGGGAAGTGTGTGGTGCAGGGTCGGTCAGGGGCATGGTGTTGGGTGGTGTTGCTATGGGAAGTGTGTAGCGTGCAGTGAGTCTGGTCAAGGGCATGGT
Organism: Ashinkailepas kermadecensis; assembly: GCA_034440615.1. Classification (NCBI taxonomy): domain Eukaryota; kingdom Metazoa; phylum Arthropoda; class Thecostraca; family Neolepadidae; genus Ashinkailepas; species Ashinkailepas kermadecensis. The sequence goes on along the minus strand of JAOTOM010004555.1, from coordinate 129,429 downwards.
GTGGGGTGTTGCTATTGGGGTGTCGTCAGCTGTGCAGTGAGTCGGTCATGGGGCATGGTTTGGTGGTGTTGCTATTGGGAGTGTCGTCAGCTGTGCAGCGAGTCTGGTCATGTGGGCATGGTGTTGGGTGGTGTTGCTATTTGGAATTGTCATCAGCTGTGCAGAGTCGGTCATGTGGGCATGGTGTTGGATGGTGTTGCTGGGAGTGTCGTCAGCTGTGCAGCGAGTCTGGTCATGTGGGCATGGTGTTGGGGGTTGCTGGGTTGTATAGCGTAGGTGGTCATGTGGGCATGGTGTTGGATGTGTTGCATTGGAAGTGTCGTCAGTGCAGGATGGTAGTGGGCATGTGGGTTTCTCGTGTGGGGGTGGGTTGTCGTCAGCGTGAGCGAGTTGGTCACGTGGGCATGGTGTTGGGTGGTGTTGCTATTGGGAAGTGTCGTCAGCTGTGCAGCGAGTCTGATCACGTGGGTATGGTGTTGGGTGGTGTTGCTATTGGGAAGCGCGGGGGAAGCGCATTGGATATGAGGCCTCGGTCGTGGCCTTGACGACATTATGCATTCGGCTTGAGATAGCAGTTGGAGTTCTCTTGAGGGGGACTGCCCGCCCCTCTTTTAACCCTCGCCGGGTAGGTCGGCAAACCCCCCTTCACCGGGCCCGGGGGGCTGTTGAAAACCCACCTTCTAACTTGCGATCTACGTACGCTAGGATAAAATGCAACTACCGTTCGACAGCTCTGGTCAGGGAGAGCCCGAATCATACCTTAGATGTGCATTTTGACTGCTAATGAGGTCACCAATGACGTCATATTAGGCCAACATGCGGATCTGAACATAAATTGCTGGAAATCATTGTTAAAATTGCAGAGCCTGTTTTCTTCAACATTGTTTTTTTGTTGTTGTTCAAGAACTGGCATAGACGAGTGTAATTGGGGCATTCCACGACAGATCGACCAGGGCCCGGCACCCTCATGTCTCATATTTTGAGCAAAATTGGTGTATAGGGTTATCTTATGCCCTGAATGCACCTGTGCAAAGTTTACTTCGATCAGGTGAACGGTTCAGGAGTTATAGCCTCGGGAATTTCTGGAAGGTCACCCTGCAAGGTTATGTTCGGTGGCCGATAACTAAGTGAATTATCAGTCAAAATATAAATTTGGAGACATTTTTGAACTCCCAAAGATTAAAGGATTGTAATTCTGACAATATTTGTAATATGTGATGAATAATAAAATAGTTACCCCATGATCTCAGGTCACGTGACCTCCGGTGACCTCGATGCCCGTGAAAGTTTGTTTTTTAAATTGACAATGGAAGGACCATGTTTTGGTTTGATATATAGCAAATAAAAATAGGCGTTTTTATATAAATCCTTATTTCGAGAGCGCAAACTTTACCATATTTGAAGTCTTTCGAAGATTAAGCTACTAACTCTGCCGTCTCTCCGTCCAAAATCGAAATGCGGTTTGATAACACGTAGCAACGTGTTATCTGGCATTGTGTGGATTTATGTCTTCTAATGTACTTATTTACCACCAATATCCAGTTATCTATATGAGATAAAGGCGCCTACTGACGTCAGAAGTGGCCATTGGCCTCAACTGAACTGTGGTCGGCACCAGTAGCCTGTGTGTTGTTATATCCAGCTATTTCGCTGAGTAAATGCGTCTTAATTTAGTTCGCCGATAACTCTTCCTGACATCTGTTAATGCTCGTATTCTCACAGAAAATACGATCCGTAGGGATTCATAAGGGCAATGTATACACCATGGCTACACAACCATTTATGTTTAGAACAAACATGTATCCAACTGAGAAATAAGGACGTACATCATGCCACAAACATGCCCCGTCAGAAGTGCATCGAAGTACCGTTTGCATATTTGAGGACATGAAAATGATCCAAAGTTTTTGTTATATGCCCAAAGACAGATCAGCACACAAATCTGCAAGTAGCTGCGGTAACAAACCATGTTTCATATGTGCACCAATTGTTTCTGTCTCTTGTCTAGCTTATCTTTGTCCACCTATCGTGACATTTTCACGGCACGTCCCTCGCCGTTCGACAATACAGGTACCAAAACAGTCGTAACATCAGCAGGCGAGCACTTGTGAAATACTTGTGTGTTCCCTTGACGGTGAGAGCTTTCGTAAAGCGACCTGCGAGGCTCGCAGTGACCTTCTCCACCTCTTCCTTCGTGACAAAGCAACTCTGAGACAGGCCTCACAATTTCTCGCAAACATCGCCAGCTCTCGGAACTCCCCTTAGCTCTTAGGTGGCTCTGTTCATCCCCCAGTGTTCCTCCCAAGCCTCAGAAGCATCACAGTCCGGTCCGCTCTAGCTCTCACGGGACCTCTCTCCTCCTCACGTTTTTCAGGCTGGCAATGACATTCTAGCTCTGGAATTGGCTCTCAGTATTCTACCCAACGATTGCTAGCCCTTAGGGCATTTTAAATCTCAGGGGGCCCTGTTCGGCTCATAGAAACCCCTTCCAAGCCCCTTGGGCATTCCAGTCAAGTCCCCTCTAGCGCTCAGTGACAATTGTCAATCGTCAGGGGTCCTCTCCAGCTGTTAGGGCCCTTCCCTGTCCAGGACAGTATTTTTTCTAGCTTCAAGGGCTTTCTAGCTCTGACATTGGCCCTCAGTATTCCTCACAATCATTGACCTAGGGACTCTTCTTGGCTCTCAGGGAACTTTATTCGCCCTGAAGGTCCTTCTCATGCTGCTAGGGATCCTTCATAGTTATCGACAGCTCTCGTGGTTTTAAGAGCATTCTAGCTATGAGGCTGGCTCCCGGTATTCCTCACCTCAATTGTCAGCCAACAGGGAGTTTTTCCTCTCGGGTGGCCCTGTTCATCCATTAGGGACCGCTCTCAACATCAGAAGAATCACAGACCAGTCCTCTCTGACTCTCAGGAGATCCTCTGCATCACTCAAGGCCATCTCTTGCTTGTAGGGGCCCATCACAGTTCCCAATAGTCATGTCTAACTCTCATCTCGGGGATTTCAGATCTGAGATGGGCCCTCACTAGTCCTCTTCAGCTCGCATGGGTCCTGTTGATCCCTCAGGTGCCCTTTCAGACCCAAAGGGCATCCCAGCCTTCTCAGACCCTCACGTGCCTGTTCATTCTTCAGCCGTTGGGGGTCAATTCCAGCTGAGACTGCTCTTTCCAGCTGGTATAGGCACCCCAGCTCTCGGACGGGTCCTCTCTTGTCTTCACGGTACTTACTAGCCCTCAGGGTGGACCTCTTCACGTGTCAAGGGCACTTTCTACGCAAGCTATTAAATGTACCTAAACATTTCTTCGGTTATATTTCTGCCCCTCAGGGCGGTCGCCTGGAGGGCTCCATTGGAATCGACAGGGAGCGGATACCCCTTCACCCCTTGGAAACGCCACTACTGCGTAGCAGCCCGGGCCCCTCCATGGGCTTAGGAGCCCTCTACGTAGCACCGGGAACCCTCCGCTTCAGCTCGGATCGTCTCCGAAGTTCGGGGTCTCATTATCGGCCTGAGGCCCGCTGTCAGCTCTGAGACTCTCCATCAGCGTGAGCCAAAGCCGACCCGGTGGCTCTGCACGTCCGGCCTAGGGCCCCATCCGTCGGCTCAGAAACCCTCTTTCACGGCTCAGCTCACTCTCGATCCGGTCGGAATCTCCTCTTCAAAAGCTTGGGCCTCCTCTATCATGCTCCTCTATCTGCACTTCCGTCGGCCCAAGGGCCCTTTCTGACGGCCCGAGATCCTCTGCGGCAACTTGGGCCCCTCCGTCATTTCATGGGTCCTCTGACAACCTAGGTCCTTTTCCGGGAAGCGGGAGGGGCCTTTTTAAACGCTTGGACCCTGTCCATCAAGTCAGGGGCCCTTTATTGGCTTGGGCTCTGCTGACAGCCCGGTCTGGCCGAGTTAGAACTAAAATCCTCGATAATCTTCACATATATATATGTAGTTTGCGATAAAGATGAAGTTTGCGCTCTCCAAACGAACATTTGTAGCAAAAACGCTATTATTTCTATTCGTTATATGTCAAGGAAAAATATGGTCCTTCCATCGTGTCAATCTTAAAAAGAAAATTTCCATGGGCATCGAGGTCACCGGAGTTCACGTGACTGAGGCCATGGGGTAACTTTCCAATAATTTATCACATATAAAAATATTACCGGAATTGGATTCCTTGAGACTTTGCAAGTTAAAAATGTCTGGACATTTATATTTTGAACGGTATTTAACATAGTTATCGGCCACCGAGCGTAACCTTGCAGTGTGGCCTTCCAGAAATACCCGAGGCTAAATCTGATCGAAATAAAATTTTGGCAGGAGGGTTCAGGACACAGGATAACCCTATGCATCAATCATTTGCCCAAATTCTGAAACATGAGGGTGGACAATCACCCCTTTGCCTGGTCGATTTTTCCTAGAATTCCCACGTTATCGTTGGTTAAATTTATGAATATTATATAGCGTTGTGCATTTCTACTTTATAAAACCATCCATCATCTACACAATGCCAGATAATGCGTTGGTATGTGCTATCAAAATGCATCTCGATATTGGACGGAGGGACGGCCGAGTTAGTAACTCAATCCTCGAAACACTCAAAATATGGTTAAGTTTGCGCTCTCAAAATGAGGATTCATAGGAAAAAACGCCCATGTTTTATTTGCTATATATCAAGCCAAAACATGGTCCCTCCATTCTGACAATTAAAAAAGAATTTCACGGGCATCGAGGTCACCGGAGGTCACGAGACTTGAAGTCATGGGTAACTCTTGTATTGTTCATCACATATTACAAATATTGTCAGAATTGGATTCCTTGAACATTTGCAAGTTCAAAAAATTTATGGATATTTATATTTTGACTGATAATTAACTTAGTTATCGGCCACCGAACATAACCTTACAAAGTTACCTTCCAGAAATTCACGAGGCAATAACTCCTGAACCGTTGACCTGATCGAAGTAAAATTTGCACAGGTGAATTCAGGGCATAAGATAACCCCCTACACCAATTTTGGTCAAAATCTGAGACATGAGGGTGGACAATCACCCCTTTGCCTAGTCGATAAAGATAGGCATATCTTTTCTTCTTTTTTTTAAATAAATTTAATCCGAGTTCTTGTTGGGGTGGCTTTATGAACCAGGGTCCTATTGCTAAGCAGAGCTTGTTGCGTGAACCTTGGCCCCACCACCAGATCCATAAATTCCAGTTCAACGGCAGAATTTTGACCGAAAGCTTAACGTGCCGTCAATGCATCGGCACGGCCGCCCGGTAACTCGTCCCCGGCTTTATTGGGCCAGCTGCCAACTTACCCTCCCAGCCGGGGGCTAAATGCGAGCGCGCGAAGCGACTCGAACCCTGCCTTGCCAGGACAGGGGAGACCAGAGCAGGCCAGCGCTCTAACCAACTGAGCTACCGGGGCGGCGGAGCTATCGAGCTATCTTGCTTTGATAAGCTTTTTGTACATCTTTCCAACTCCCGAATTGTTCGTCTCTGTTCTTCATTTAGGACAGAGACAGTTCGGTGTACTTTCACCCTTGTCAAAAGATTATTTCGGCATTCATCTAGCTATCACAGTTCACACAAATCTCCAAAAAAAAATTGGTCAGAAGTAAATCATTTTAGAGTTAAAGATCACACATATTGTTGTCACAAGCGCTTCTGGAAAGAAATGCTAATCTAGGCTTACATTTCGAAAACATACGCCACGTACATAGCACACACAGTTCTACTGTTCACCGGATGGAATTATTGAACAATTCAAGCGTTATGCATGACCGTGCACGTTCAGGACAGGTTCTTATTCTCAGATTACAATTTCCTCGAGAACTCTAAGACGTCGCTTGTCCGATGTTGCTCTAAGGTTTACGTTGTTGCGTGTCAGATCTGTTCGTGTAAGTCGCTGTTGATGTTCTTGGAGCATGTGCTGCGATGGTGCTCCCTCCTGTAGGTGCATCGTGAGACGGCGAGATAGGGTAGTTGTCATACCGATGTAGTCTACGCGGCGAAGTCTACAATCTTCGTGAGGGCATGATACTTTGTAGATTACATTGGTACGTTGAAGCTGGTTGTTGCTGTTGGTTGGGTTGTTTTTCATTACGAGGCTACCAATGTTCTTGCTCTTGTAATATTTTCAGAGTTGTAATTTGTCAGACTTGTCGGTTGGTTTGTCATTTTGCTTTACGATGTGTTGGATGATGCGCTCGTCAACTTTGTATGTTGTCGACATTTGGTTGCGGTAAAACAGCTTCACGTTGGATGTTTGATTTATGATAGGTGGCTGTTTCGCCTTATTGACATAGGCACTGATCACGTTTTAATTGTGGTATTGCTAAAACCGTTGTTGACTAGAATTTGTTTTGACTGGAACAATTCGGCATGGATAGACTGCCAGTCTGAGCAGTGATTGAGGGCCCGTCTCACGAATGCCCTGACGACGCTTAACTTGCAGCGGTCGGGACATTCGCTGTTGGCATTGAAGCATTGACCTACATTGGTTTTCTTCCGATGTACTTCTGTCTTAAGTGTGCCGTCTGTACAATTGATGTCAATATCGAGAAAGCTGATTCGGTTGGACTGCTGACTTCGGTGGTAAAATTGAGTAAAAACTCGGACTTCAGTGCGTTTTGAAGTTGACAAAGGTGTGGTTCGTTTCGCACGTCGACGAAAATATCATCGACATAACGACAATAGATGTTAGGCTTCAGGTTAGGGTTGTTTTCTAAGACCTTGTTTTCCAGGTGGCACATATACATATTAGCAAATAGGCATCCCAACGGGAGCCCGTGGCCACTCCTTCGACTTGCCGGTACAGGCTGCCATCATGTCCACGAAATGGTGCTTCGGTGGTACACATGTGGAGAAGTTTCATCCCAGGATTGGTTTTTGGATCTTCAGAGGAGGCAGGGTGCGATGTTGGTACACGGAGTCCAGTATCAGTTAAATTGTTTGTTTGCCAGGTACGTTGGTGAATACATTTTCCACGTCCAGCGAAGTCAGGAGTCCTGTTGGTGGGTTGGTTTTGATAATATCAAGGAACTCGATGGTCGACTTCAGACTGTACTTTTCTGGTGTGAAGGCGTTATGAGTATATTTAAAGTTTTTGCTAGCTGGTATGCTAGCGTCGGTATTTGTGATATGATTGGGCGGAGTGGTCGTCCAGGCTTTTGCGTTTTTACGGTACCGTAGGCATATCCTGTGGAAAATTCGACGGTGATCTTCTGCAGGTTGATATCACCTATGGCGGCATTGACGGTGTTTATCAACTTGTTGATCTTCGTTTTTAGTGCCTGAGAGCTCTGGTTATGCGCACAAACTTGGTTTTGTCTGAGAGGATAGTACTCATTTTATCCAGATATTCTTCCTTGTCTATGATAACTAAGATAAATGAATGATATCGGACGAATACTTTATGACCTAAATGAAGAGCAGAGACGAACAATCCGGGAATTGGAAAGATGTACGAAAAAGCTTATCAAAGCAAGATATGCTGTGGTCTTTAAACAATGTATATATATATACATATATATATATATATATATATATATATATATATATATATATATATATATATATATATATATATATATATATATATACCAGATATATATATATATATATATATATATATATATATATATATATATATATATATATATATATATATATAAATATATGAAATATGCGTATGAGAGAGACTGGAAAATGTCATTGGGAAGCCAATATAGCATAGAGATTGTATCGCATCATATTGCTTCATTTTTAGCCATGCTCAAGGCCATAATGGTTCAACCCAGTGACGTGATCTTTACCTTAGGGAATGACCTGGAAAATAGCAATATGTATGTCTGGTGCTTATAACAGAGCCATTCAAGCAAAATGTTTGCATCCGATTGACATCCGAAAACCCTAAGGCCACGTCGGGTGACGCCGGGTGCCCAGGTCAAGTAAGTTCAAGTTTGAATATTTCAGGAACATTACTTTTGAAGAATAAAAATGTGCTCCAAGAAAACGGATATGACGTTAAAACATCTTTATAAACTGCACAGCTTCTGACATCGTGAGCTGACCTCAGGTCACACTGGGGCAATGCATATGTTGATAAAACTATCTCTTCAGCCTTCGCTTAAGTGTACACTGCCTTGAAAGTAATTTCAATGAAAGGTCAAATCAGGTAAAATGACAGATCGCACGAGGTCAGGCCATCTCAGGTCATTCGTTGGTCATCCATTGTCAGGTCGCACTGCATTGGCGGCGCTGAAACCGAATTGAGATATCACTTGACGAGGAACATCAACATTATGTATAATGTGTAAGATTACTTTGTATAGAATATATATGATAAGTGATCTGACCTTATGCGTGACCTAATTTAACCCAGAATGATTCTTCCATGTTCATTGTCATCACTGGTCTGAATAATACGCCAAACTTGAATATTCACCACAAAGTACGGCAAAGAAGACGGAAATCAACCTGACCTCAGGTCAGTAACCTTGACCTTAATTAAATTTACAGATAGGAGGTTGTTCACCTCCATGAAAGGAGAGCATGATCTGAGTTTGGCGCTTATCTGTTGCAACTACCCCAAATGGTGACACTGAACATCTTCAACGTCACTCCCTTTTACTCGTCCCAGGTCAGATGCGTGGTTCCCGGACCTCAAATGTGTGCAAATTGTGAACTGTGTGGAAATTGTGAATTGTGTGCAAATTGTGCGGAGCGGATGTACAAGAAGCTAGTGCAAATGTTGTGTCTGCGCGTCCACTCATTCCACCGCCCTCACGGTAAAACCTAAAAGGGGCTCTCGGGAGCCCCCGCCCGGGGAGGGTTAAATCGTGTTCAGGACTGTTCGCTTGTCCCCCTTTTCTATTCATTGGTGATGGATATTGCTACATTGATCCACGTTTTTGTTCGAGGACGGGGTGGCCAAGATACGTTGTACTTACCACCTGAGTTACACTCACAAAGTTAAAATGTTACCGCAAAAGATCACGGTAGCGAAAATGGCAGCTCTAGAGCACCTGGTTGCTCCGTGTTGTGAAGTTATTGCTGGGGACGGCGATGTACCTTGTACCAGGATATGTACCTCTGCTGGGGACGGCGATGTACCGCGCGCACTGGGATGCTGGTTAACATCCGACCGACCCATGGAGTAACTTCCCTCTAGGTCGCAATCCCAGCCACCGCTCGCACGACAATCCTTTCTTTTCTGCCCGCTCCCTAATGTCCTCCCAGGGGCGGCATGGCCTCATTTATCAGCACTAAGGTGTCAAGTCGACGTACCGGGAACGCGTTGTAGTTTTATGGCACGTACTTAAGTGCATGGTATGGCACTTTGGATGAATGGTAAATGGTACTTGAAATGAACAAGGCATTGATATTGCAGCTGTGCAGCTGATGGTGTACATGCATTTCCATGAACTTGAGCTTCAAGGCCTCCCGTATGCGGTCCATAAATATAATGTCCGCGTTATTGTGGTTATCACCAGGCAGGCCACCGGCCGACTAAGTCTTCTTCTTGAACCACGAGAAAAAGCAACTTGAGCGGTCTCACCCGGCTTGGCTTGACCCAGCCAGGCACGACCTGACCTGACCCGGTCCGGCCTAACCCGGCTTGACCCGGCCACCACTCCTGTGAAGTGCTTATAAGTTTGCAATAACGGAACTAGAATCACGGAACGATCACGAACATGCAGTTTCATTATATAAGAGTTGCGTCCTTAACGTTACAGGGTCTGGTCCCTGTATCTGTTCACACACATGATTTTGTATGGACCATGCGTTTGAGCTGTGACGCTTCCATCTCAATATGATGTTGAAGAACATCGTGTTCGCAGCAAGAAGGTTGAGCGTTGAGTGTAATGTGTTGCAGTCTATTCTGCGATACGATACAATGGGATAAATTGCAATGTGCATTGAGCCAGTTTCACCTACAGATGCCATATCGTAGACTGCTTATTTCAACGCCTGAATTAATGTAGCTATTGAGCTGAGTTGTCAGGTATTGCACGGTCGACCAAGCCCGTCAAACAAGGCTGACGGAATCTGCCAACAATGCACTTCCGAGTAGTCTGAGCAATCTGGGGAGATGAAGCGTACCAGGCCGCCTTCGTGATCTACCCAACGAGGTGTCTTATTGGCTGTTAGTAGTTTTAGCTATGGTAGAAGATTTAGTTATAATTAGCACTACGGTTATCGTTGCCAATGGTTTACCACGGCAAGTTATCGATAAGAGACAACGGCAAGTTCGCTTGTGCCGCTTCGATAACTGTTCGACGTCACGGACACCATGTTGCCGAAGTGTGGTCCTGTTGACGCTGCTGGAGTGAGTGCCGAGCTGGAGTTAGTGAGTGCCGCTGGAGTGAGTGAGTGAGTGAGTGCCGAGCCGCAACGTTGCGACCATATTCACAGACGGCCCACGTTTCAAGGAGGAGCCAAAGGACGCATCAGCCGAGCCCGGTGAAGAGGTCACAATCAAGTGCGACGTGGACGCGAACCCCGCGCCAGAGATCGTCTGGTTCAAGCGTGACTGCGACGGATGCCAGAAGGTTCGTGTCGGGGTACCGGGGCAATCTGTCGCACTGAGGTCATTGGAGGTCACAGTGATAGGGTCATCTGGGGGCAGCTGGATCCACTTACCCTACTACACACCGTCCATATTCTGAATATTTGGCTGTCTGCGATTTTTTCTCTATGTCCTTCATTTCATAGACTCTAAATATTCATGATTGGCTGAAGAGATTTTGTCCCCAGCACCCAAGCAACCCCAATCTGAACCTGGACCTCAGTGGCGGCATCTGGACCCTGGACCTAAGTGGCGACATCTAAACCTTGGACCTTAGTGGTGACATTTCAACCCTGGACCTTAATGGCGACATCTGAACCCTGGACCTTAGTGGTGGCATCTGAACCCTGGACCTTAGTGGCGACATATAAACCTTGGACCTTAGTGGTGACATTTGAACCCTGGACCTTAATGGCGACATCTGAACCCTGGACCTTAGTGATGGCATCTGAACCCTGGACCTTATTGGCGACATCTTAACCCTGGACCTTAGTGGCGATATCTGAACCCTGGACCTTAGTACTACATGCATCAATAAATATCAGGACCACATAAATGGATGACGCACAGACAAATATTGTAAGACTTCCGAGCCGCTTAAAATACGCTTCGACTTATCTGCTAAATGTGCGTTTGTGTCCTTATGCGTGTAATCATTCCATGCGGGACATAGCTTGCGTGCGATTATGTGTGCACGCCACATGCAGAGATAAGCGAGACAATCTCGGCGGTGTGCACAAAACGCTGGACGGTGCCCACCCCACGTTGAGCTGCCGTTCCCCGCCCGAACCGATTGATCCACTTCCGGCCAGGAAGCGCTGCTGCTGTCGGACACGGACTCTGGCATGTTCTCCAGCATGCTCTCTGGCATGCTGTCGGACACCCACTCTGGCATGCTCTCCTCCGCTGCATCTGCTGGACACGCGTGAATGGCACCTGCGCGTGCCGCGGCCGCTGCGGCCGGCGCGGCCGGCGCTGTCAGGTCCTGGCGCGCCGTGACCGCCGCTCATTCATCTGACGCCCATCCTGACGCGTCACAGACAGCGGCCGGCAGCTGCTTAATTCGCTGTTGTGTCGGCGGCGGCGAGCGTCGGCCGGCTGGTGTGCGCTGGTGCGCGTGCTGGTGTGCGTGCTGGTGCGCGTGCTGCTAGTGGCGACTGCCGGCGCCTGGTGTGCCCCGGGGCAGTTACCGACAGACATGCCCAGGCAGCGATGCGCGTGCAAAACGCCACCGCATCTGCGGCCACTGTGAAACGCAACTGGAAACGAGAACCGAGAACAACGAATGGGACGACAGTTGCACCGAAGCGATGTAGACTCATGCAGTGATGAGGGGTCGCTGCAGCAGCGTTTTGACTCGGTCCGCAATCACTTTAAAACACGCTCTGTGGGTGACGACGAAGCGCATTTGCTGTTTAATCTAACAGATATCTACTCAGACCAGCGAGCCGGCGGCCCTAAAGCCGACAGTGCGCCGGGGGGCATTGTGTGGCCGTGTTTTGCTGCTCGAGGCGGCGCTGTTGTTTGGTCACGTCGAGATTTTTCCGCTGCGGCGCGGCCAGGCGGATCGCAGGATCCCATTTAAACTTGGATATCGCCGGCCGATTCCATCTCGGCGCGGCCCACTGCGGTGCGCGGCATTACCGGCGGCTAAAAAAGATGAACGCGTCCAATTACTTGTCGGTGTTAAGTTGGCCTTGGAGGCGGCGGTTTTTTGCGTGGGGGATCGCCGGCCGCGTCTGTGCGGGAAACTCGGGAATGGCCCCCTACCGACAGAAAGCAATTGGGAATCTACGGAAATTGGAACATCGAGTAATGAGAATGGGCCCAGATACTTTCCGGCGGAGAATGCGGACAGAATGTTTGACAGAATGTTCGAGCAAAGCGGGCAGAATGTTTATCTACTGGATGGTGATTGGGAACCGGACTGGTGTCAGACAGTGCGGCGGTTCAGTCGCAGACCTGTGAGATGGCGCATCACTGGCTGTAAATTCCAGGCAATATACTATCTCACGTTGGCGGAGCCGCGTCGGTACCCAGCTCGATAATGCTCAATATTATAATTACAACTATCCTTAATGTATGCAAGTGATTATAATATTGAGCATTATCGAGCTGGGTACCGACGCGGCTCCGTCAACGTAGTGAACTAGCAGAACTAAATTCCCACGGAGGAATTTGGCAACTCGAAGAAGCCGCACGTGTAAATTGTGCGTGAACAGGTGCGGGGAAGTTGTGCGTAAACAGGTGCGGGGAAGTTGTGCGTGAACAGGTGCAGGGAAGTTGTGCGTGAACAGGTGCGGGGAAGTTGTGCGTGAACAGGTGCGGGGGAGTTGTGCGTGAACAGGTGCAGGGAAGTTGTGCGTGAACAGGTACGGGGGAGTTCTGCGTGAACAGGTGCAGGGAAGTTGTGCGTGAACAGGTGCAGGGAAGTTGTGCGTGAACAGGTGCAGGGAAGTTGTGCGTGAACAGGTACGGGGGAGTTCTGCGTGAACAGGTGCGGGGGAGTTGTGCGTGAACAGGTGCAGGGAAGTTGTGCGTGAACAGGTGCAGGGAAGTTGTGCGTGAACAGGTGCGGGGAAGTTGTGCGTGAACAGGTGCGGGGAAGTTGTGCGTGAACAGGAGCAGGGAAGTTCTGCGTGAACAGGTGCGGGGAAGTTCTGCGTGAACAGGTGCGGGGAAGTTGGAACAGGTGCGGGAAGTGACCTAATTACGCCCTACCGACACCAATGAGGAAGTAAAACCGCAGACGTGCTAATAAAACTGATTGAGCAAAATCAGCATGCGTTTCGCAAGGTGTTCAGCACGGCTTTCCGTTCAGCGTTGACAAATTGCCATCTAGGAGGTTCGGATGACTTGCCTCGTTCGTTGGTCATTGAATAGTTATTCGTTGACGCATGTGACGTGAACACCCTGCGACCCTGCAGGGTGAAGCAAGGAAGCTCAAAGGCATCCAGCGGTGAACAGATTACCAAGCCTACACTGAACATCGAACACAGCAAAACGCCACATGACTACCCCCGCGTTCATTATAATTACCAATGGTGTAGATGGAGAGCTAGGTGCGATGCTGTGGAGTTGAGTGTCTCACCACTCCGCCAAACCGGTGGTGGTGGTTCTTAGAGCCGCTTACTGATGCAGTTGAGCGGGTTGCCATCCTGTGGAGCCAGCGGTGGTAGCTCTTAGAGCCGCTTGGTGATGCAGTTAAGCGGGTTACCACCCTGTGAGGCCAGCGGTGGTACCTCTTAGAGTCGCTCGGTGGTGCAATTAAGCGGGTTACCACCCCACCAACCTGGCGATGGTAGTTCTTAGAGTTGCTCATTGATGTAGTTTATCCTACCACTCCGCCAAGCCGGTGGTGATAGTTCGTAGAGTCGTTCATTATTGCAGTGACTATGCAATGCGGTGAAACATATCCGTCACCAGCGCGTTGGAAGCTATGTGATTGCCACTGAGGCTTGTGCCTGGGCCTTCAGCCAGCCCTTTTTTATTCCGTAACGGGACAGCTGTCACTGTTTGTCGCAGACGGTCCAGCCGGTCCAGCCAATGTACTTGTGATCAAGCGATGGGTACATTCCGAAGAAGAGGTGGTGGTTGAAGGGCTTCTGCGCAATTCGGAGGAGGCGCCCGTTGTCGACTTCGATGCATTCAATGGAAGAGATGTACCTCTGTGCCACCAAGTGCAATGGCCCAAGGCATGCTAAATGGGATTAACTTGGTTAACAGTCGACTGTCCTTACGGAGGCAGTCTGGGCAGTATTTGCACCTCGTTGGCGCTATGTATTCAGCTGGTATGTAGAATGCAGCGACAAGCAAACTGGACTTGAGCATAGGTGAAGCTTGTCCTTTTGTCCGCGCTTCAACTCTCACGATAATTTGAATATGATATTAATCCAACACTAGAAAGGATTTCCTCAACCTGATATGCTATACTAGCCACGCTAAGCGCAACAAAAGACGTCGAGTGAAAGTCAGTGGTGTATGGAACAGGGAGCTGGTGGCAGATGGGTGGCCTCTCATACTTTGGGTGAGTTTTGAGTGGCTTGCGTGGACGTACACGACTCCACGAGGCGTTTGCCGTACTAGCTGCTTGGTAGCCCTACATTCCTGATACATACAAGCTCGAATATATTATTTACCCGCTCGAGTCCTGCGTGGGTATAATTTGTTCTACGCTTGTTAGCCTTCACCCATTGCTCGTGAGACAATGTGAGCGGGCCTGTGCACCGGCGTGTGATGGTCCCCCATTTGTCGTCAAGGATACACCTGTCACATTGTACTTCGTGCCACATTGCACCTCGTGCAAGCATGCACTGTCACTTCACACCTCAGCCTTGGGTTCTTGGGTTCTTGCACGACGCATTCGACAGCTGCGTCACATAGCGCCGCCAATCTCTCACGCCGGTCGGTCGCGGGCGGACTCGGTAGTCTCGCCGGTCGTGGGATTCGAACCTACGACCTTACGACCGAGAGTCCAACTCCCTACCGACTGAGCCGCCGCGGCCAATTTTCATACGTCAGCCGAACCGGAGGAAGCCATCGGGTGTACTGCCCCGGGGCTGTCTACCGTGCGGTCAGCATGGTCAGCGCGCCTCGATGTGGCGTCGGTGCGACTCTCGCGCTGCACGAGCGTGATTGCGCGGGTCGTGCCGCTCAGAGCCGCCACCTGTCGGCTGACGGAGGGAACGCAGCCCGACGAAGGCGTGCTGGCGCCGGCGGCAGACGGTGGCCGACAGGCAGACGACCGGACGGCTCCACTATTTGTGTACGCCGGTGGGGTGGAGCGTAATGGAGAAATACGAGCCGGCGAGGACTCGGCCCACGTCGATAGCGCCCCCGCCGGCTCTGCCGCTGGGGCTCCGCGCCGGCCGACCGCTGCGTCACATATGCCGGATCTGCCCCGGCTGACCGCTGTGCCACGTGTGTTGCACGTCACCGCCGGCCGACCGCTGCGCCACATATGCCGGATCACCGCCGGCGTTGAGTTGTTGTGCTGTTGTTGGGCCCTGCGCTTCAGCTTCGGTTCTGTGTTGTGACGCGCCACGCTGCAGAGGCTCGCTTTGAGAGTACAGGCGTGCGATCATCCACGAGCTGTCGATGCCGACGACTCGCTTTGTTGTGATGCACTTGGCAGAGTGATTTGTCATTCACAACTTCGATATGAGTGGCCTCTCGTGGACGTTTTTGGGAACTTGAAGGGCTGTCTATACATTTTACCCGGTTTCCGTGCACTCTCGCTGAACTACGTTTAAAAGCGAGGCATTTATGCATTGCGCCAGACATGACGTCTAGCGGCATAACTTAGACGCGCTGAGTTGCTCGTTGAACCTGCCATGGGCCTATATAGCAATGAACTGTTCCGGCAAATTCTGAAGAAGTGTCGACACATGCTGCGAAATGCGACTCCAGCATTGCCTATCCCTTCCTGACATTATTTTCATTGAATTCGATTTCCTGGTCACTTCCGGGCACCGGACCAGTGTTTGACTAATTATTCCGAATCTCTCAAACTTCTTCACATTTAAACGATTGCTGAGCTATTCCTGGTGGCATGCGAACTGATGATGCTATGTTCCGCTCCGATGAGTTGCATCATCCATGCAGTGGGATTAAATCGAGTGCCTTTACTCCAACATCTGCAGCAGCTGCAAGAAGGCAGGTTCACCACATGTCACAGCATGTGGTGATACTCTGCAGTCTGCATCAATCCCAGGTGGGGAACCTCGTGCCCAGCCTCTAGCACGCACTATGGCGTAACGATGCAAGGTATTGGGAATTTGCATTTTATCAAGCCAATTTCCAAACCTCTGATGAAAAATGCAATATCGTGTCCAAGAACGATCGTTTTACTGCCCACTACTATCACAAACGTATCCCAGGGGCGGATCCAGGAGTTTTAATCGGGCGGGGACCACTTGTTCTGGAGGCGCGCAATTCCTCCGGAGGATGGGCTCCATTTCTTCTCTAAGGGCGCCATCGGCTGATAAACTCGTTGAACTGTGGGGAGAACGCACTGGAGCGATCCCACATCTCTATTTGGGGGGGGGGGGAGGACACATGTCCCTAGTTTCCCCCTAGATCCGCTACTGACTCACTTTAATCGATCCGCGGTCGGTCTGCTACCATGTTCTAGGGGTGGCTGGTATCGCATCAGATGGATAGCTCAGTGTAACTATGATGTCCCAAGTTGATAGCTTAACGTGACCGTGCGGGCGTAGGTGGATAGTTGAAGATGACCATGTCGTCCCGAGTGGATAGCTCAGTGACCAAGCCGCCCCCGTATGGATAGCTCAGTGACGGTGTTGGCCCGTGTGGATAGCTCAGTGACGGTGCCTCCGTATGTAGATAGCTCAATGACGGTGTCGCCTCGAGTAGATAGCTTAGTGACCATGCCACCCCCGTATGGATCGCTCAGTGACGGTGCTAGCCCGTGTGGATAGCTCAATGACGGTGCTGTACCGAGTGGATAGCTCAGTGGTTATGCTGTCCCATATGGATAGCTCAGTGATGGTGCCGTCATCCGTGTATAGCTCAGTGATCATGCCGCCCCCCATATGGATAGCTCAGTGATGGTGCCGCCCCGTATGGATAGCTCAGTGACAATGTTGTCCCGTGTGGATAGCTCACTGTCGGTGCCACCACGTCTGGATCGCTCAGTGATGGTGCCTCCCCTGGGAATAGCTCAGTGACTGTGATGGCCCGTGTGGATAGCTCAGTGACGGTGCTGGCCCGTGTGGATAGATCAGTGACTGTGATGGTCCGTGTGGATATATCAGTGACTGTGCCGGCCCGTGTGGATAGATCAGTGACTGTGATGACCCGTGTGGATATATCAGTGACTGTGCCGGCCCGTGTGGATTGATCAGTGACTGTGATGGCCCGTGTGGATAGCTCAGTGACGGTGCTGGCCCGTGTGGATAGATCAGTGACGGTGCTGGCCCGTGCGGATAGCTCAGTGACGGTGCTGGCCCGTGAGGATAGATCAGTGACTGTGATGGCCCGTGTGGATAGCTCAGTGACTGCCGCCCCAGGTGTGCTCGGTGCAGGCGATCCGGCTTGTTCGCCTCTCCTCCGTGTGAAACGCCCGCCTGACCTGACCTGATCCCTCCTCCCCATTGTGCTCCCAGGTAGTCGGCCTGTACTCCGAGCTGACCGTGACCGTGACACTGGACTCGGTGGGCCGGCACGGGTGTCGCGCCGCCCCTCCTGATCTATCACCTGACCTGACCTGACCTGACCCCTTGTGTTTGCAGGTGGTCGGCCTCGGCTCCGAGCTGACCGTGACCGTGACACTAGACTCGGTGGGCCGGTACGGGTGTCGCGCCGCCACCACCGGCTACCCGGAGATATCGCGTCAGCTGATGGTGTTCGCCCGCGCTCGACCCGAGGTCAGCGCCAGGTCACCGCAGGCCGGCGAGTCGGGAGGCACCGTGCACGTCGAGTGCGTGGTGTCCAGCGTACCACCACCCACCACCACCGTCTGGTATCACTACGGACGGCCGTTGCAGACTGGTGAGTACCAAGTGATGCCACCTGCCTGTACCACTGCCTGCGGCCCGTACAGACTGGTCAGTACCAGCTGATACCACCTCCCTGTACCACTGCCTGCGGCCCGTACAGAGTGGTCAGTACCAAGTGATGCCACCTGCCTGTACCACTGCCTGCGGCCCGTACAGACTGGTCAGTACCAGCTGATACCACACAGTGGTACGGGGCGTACTACTGCGGGCGGCTGGCAGTGGTTTGGGGCGCAGTTGGTGGAGAAGTTTCGCTTCGTTCGGCCAAGGTCATTGTCAGCTACTTCTCAACCATTTATGGTGTAGTGTACGCCGTGGCATACACTGGCCACTCAGTAGGGGAAATTACCGGTGGCTTCCCCAAGACCGCGACATGCGATGAACTTCCTATCCTTGAAAACGAGGTCATTGCACCGTGATCCGACTACTGGGCTTGCAATCTGTCGGAAAGGCGCCCATTAGATGTAGATTGAGTTTCACAAGGTTCCAACGAAATCCATGCATTTTTTAAGTACACAGGAACTAAGAATAGTATTCAAAAATCCTCAGAACATAAAATACATACAAAACTTCAAAAGACGGCTCATAATGAAGACGCCTCCTCGAAGGAGAGTGTTAGCGTTGTAGTGGATTGAGATGTATTGAATATCAAGGCACTTCAGGGTGTAGCAGTTGCTTCACATGTTCACAAAACATCAAGTTCACCAAACACCTTACGATGCATAAAGTCCCCCGCAGTGTCACTATGCAGCACCTCCACTTACTGCCGCCCCTCAATGTCACTATACAGGACCTCCACTTACTGCCGCCCTTCAGTGTCACTATGCAGGACCTCCACTTACTGCCGCCCTTCAGTGTCACTATGCAGGACCTCCACTTACTGCCGCCCTTTAGTGTCACTATGCAGGACCTCCACTTACTGCCGCCCCTCAATGTCACTATACAGGACCTCCACTTACTGCCGCCCTTCAGTGTCACTATGCAGGACCTCCACTTACTGCCGCCCCTCAGTGTCACTGCAGGACCTCCACTTACTGCCGCCCTTCAGTGTCACTATACAGGACCTCCACTTACTGCCGCCCCTCAGTGTCACTGCAGGACCTCGACGTCCGGTTGCAGTTAATTTCGTCGAATAGTTAGCTGGTCATAGCTCTATAACGCCAAGCTATCACCGCATTATACGACGCCACACAGTTCCTTTCGTCGTCAATTCGCGCTTAATTCGATGGGGTTCCACTGTCCGCGGCACTAGTTATGGTTATTGCCGCCGGAGCGACGCGGCCGTCACTGCCCACCACCAGTCGATAGCCAGCGCGCGGTTCTGCCGGCCATCCCCTGAGGGCCCATGAGCCCGGGGCGGCCATAAGCGCGCGGTGTGATCCATCCTTGGGCGGAGAGGGTGGGCTTTGTGGCTCCCCGGCCAACGATTAGAGCGGCCAATACAATGCAGGCTCCGTGGCCGACCGTCGATCCGAGTTTCGTCCCGGCCGTCGTCTCACGTCTTGTCGACTTGTGCGCGTGCGGCCGCGTGTGCGTTTGGTGAACGGCACACATTGGCATGTCTGGTAATTCGATTTACAACCAATTAATTCGTGATTCACTCGTGACGATGGTCTACCACCTAATTTTACTGCTGAAACTAAGCAGTAATTGTATGGGCTAAATTAGCAATTGTGTAAACGTCTCCCGTGATAGTATCCTCGTAATGGACATCATTTTGTTATTCGTTGTTATTGGTAGTGCTAATCAGTTCTGAATGTACTCGATAGCACCTAGTGTACCGTCCACGACCCTGTACCGTCCCGTGCGACCGTGTACCACCCGCTCGTGGTACTGAGAGGCGTGGTGTACAGAGGAGGGGGACTGCGGGTGTGCTGCTGGCACCACGTGCCATCCAGTGAGGCACCAACTCCCGACAGACAGTGGCTGCTACTGAGGGGCGTGGTGTGCAGAGGAGGGGAGGGGCTGTGGGTGTGCTGTCGACACCACATGCCATCGAGTGATGTCACTGACGTCCGACAGACACCGGCCGCTACAAGACGGTGGACGAGCCGATCGTGGGCGGCGTGCGCAGTCTGCTAGTCATCTCCGCGGCCCGCGACTCAGACTTCGGACTTTACAACTGCTCATTCCGGAACGAGTACGGTGTCGACTCTGCCACCGCTCTGCTGCAGCGGAAAGGTGGGCGGTCGGGCGTCGGTGACGACTGGGAATTCGGAGGGGGGGTCGGGCGGTCGGGAGCGCGCCAGAAAGGCCACGTCACGATGCGCTCCAGTAATGACTGGGAGACAAGTTGTCTAGACAGGAGCAATTGGGCTGACTGCGGCTGAAGACCGCTCCAAGAACAACAATGTCTGACCCACTAAGTGACGATAAGGAGAGCCGTGAAATACAGTCAAGAGGTGACACATGCGATATTAGAATCCTGGTCAGGACAGTTCTTTTTGCTAATTTTATGGATAATTCCATAAACAATCTATCTCAATTTCTGCAAAATGTATGCACTCAGAATGCAAGCAAAAAACAAGATCTCTCTGTCTCTGTCTCTGCCTCTGCCTCTGCCTCTGCCTCTGCCTCTGGCTCTGTCTCTGTCTCTGTCTCTGTCTCTGTCTCTGTCTCTGTCTCTGTCTCTGTCTCTGTCTCTGTCTCTGTCTCTGTCTCTGGTCTCTGGCTCTGGCTCTGGCTCTGGCTCTGTCTCTGGCTCTGCCTCTGGCTCTGGCTCTGTCTCAGTCTCAGTCTCAGTCTCAGTCTCAGTCTCAGTCTCCGTCTCCCTCTCCCTCTCTATCTCTATCTCTATCTCTATCTCTATCTCTATCTCTATCTCTCTCTCTCTCTCTCTATCTCTCTATCTCTCTATCTCTCTATCTCTCTATCTCTCTCTCTCTCTCTCTCTCTCTCTCTCTCTCTCTCTCTCTCTCTCTCTCTCTCTCTCTCTCTCTCTCTCTCTCTCTCTCTCTCTCTCTCTCTCTCTCTCTCTCTCTCTCTCTCTCTGCATGATGCACTAAGGTATCTTGTGCGCACAATTTGCATACTCCTATGCTTGGCCAAGGCTGCATCAAACGTCTTTATTACGTGATTTAATTTCAAGTACTTGGATGTTTCGCACCGATATGCGATCGAACTGCGCAGAAAAAAATATTCCACGGCACGAATGAAGCTGATCGACTGGGGTTATTTCAAACCATCATTTCGCTGAATCGATAATGTTTTTACTGGTGTACCGAAGTCAACCTGAACCGGCATTTGTTCCTCGGTGTCGA
This sequence comes from Ashinkailepas kermadecensis, assembly GCA_034440615.1. Classification (NCBI taxonomy): domain Eukaryota; kingdom Metazoa; phylum Arthropoda; class Thecostraca; family Neolepadidae; genus Ashinkailepas; species Ashinkailepas kermadecensis. Next base: position 108,093 of record JAOTOM010004555.1, on the reverse strand, counting down.
TTTGCAGTCTATCTATCTCGTATTGAACACTATTGTAAATGTCCAGTCAAGTTAAGTCAAGTGAAGTCAAGTGAATGCAAAGCTATATGAACCCGGATCATACTTCTGGATCAACGATCACAGTCAAAACCCAGTAATGAATTGTGGATGAATGTTCACGAAACTCCTACACTGGGTATTCCATCTTGTGCTGAAGACTGCCTGCCTTACGGTGACTTCAGCCTGGGGGGACTGCTCAGATCCTATCAAATCCACTCCCCGAGGGGGTGGGGGGGGGGGCGGGTGCGTCCTTCAGAACAGCAAGTGCGACGATGGCACGGTGGTGGCATTCTCGGTATTCCCCCGCACCCGCTCCCGTCCCCTTCCCTCCCTGCGCGTCGTCACTTCTCCATCATTCATTTTCGCAGGCATGTTCAGAAGATAGTCCATGAGCTGACTTGTAAGCTCATTCGCCTCTGGCGTCCTCGGTCTGAGCGGCTGGTCCGGGCGGCCCCCACCTGGCGGCTGGGCGGCTGGTCCGGGCGGCCCCCACCTGGCGGCTGGGCGGCTGGTCCGGGCGACCCCCACCGGTCCGTCTCGCGGCTGGGCGACTGGTCCGGACGACCCCCACCGGTCCGCCTGGCGGCTGGGCGGCTGGTCCGGGCGGCCCCCACCTGGCGGCTGGGCGGCTGGTCCGGGCGGCCCCCACCTGGCGGCCCCCACCTGGCGGCTGGGCGGCTGGTCCGGGCGGCCCCCACCTGGCGGCTGGGCGGCTGGTCCGGGCGGCCCCCACCTGGCGGCTGGGCGGCTGGTCCGGGCGGCCCCCACCTGGCGGCTGGGCGGCTGGTCCGGGCGGCCCCCCACCAGTCCGCCTGGCGGCTGGGCGGCTGGTCCGGACGGCCCCCACCTGGCGGCTGGGCGGCTGGTCCGGACGGCCCCCACCTGGCGGCTGGGCGGCTGGTCCGGACGGCCCCCCACCGGTCCGCCTGGTGGCTGGGCGGCTGGTCCGGGCGGCCCCCACCTGGCGGCTGGGCGGCTGGGCGGCTGGTCCGGGCGGCCCCCACCTGGCGGCTGGGCGGCTGGTCCGGGCGGCCCCCACCTGGCGGCTGGGCGGCTGGTCCGGGCGGCCCCCACCTGGCGGCTGGGCGGCTGGTCCGGGCGGTCCCCACCGGTCCGCCTGGCGGCTGGGCGGCGCATCACGGCCGCGGCGCCAGCCCACGAGCCCGCAGGATGCCGAGGCCAGGACAGCGGCCACGCCCGCTCTGTGGTCGCCATACGGCGGCCTGCCTGCCGCGCGCCACCACACGCCGGCAAATGACGGCTTTACACTCGCTTTACGGGCGGTGGCGCCGATCCGCCGACGCTCCCCCGAACCAACACCGGCAGCCGATACGGATAGACACTGGTCGGCGGCGTTTTCGAATTCTGCTCATTGAAAGCGTATCGGCGAATAAAGGCCACAGCCGGCCGGCGCCTGTACAGAAGCGGGCCTTTATTGGCGCGCCGGCCACTCGGTATGCGGCGCGCCGCCGACGTGCCAGCGCCCGGGCCGCAGTTATGGCCGGCCACTGAGTTTTATTTGTGCTCGGTCCGGATTACGGCGTATGTCATCGTCGACGCCGTCGCCGCCGTCGCCGCCGACGCGCCCGGCCACCCGGCCGGAGATTTAATTCTTGCGGGCATGACTGGCGTGAAGAGGCGGTCACGGCCGGCCGATGGGCTCGTTGTGCGCCGCTACGAGCGCCGCTACGGCCCGTAGCGTCAGCCGTGCACTGTCCCGTCGTCCCCGAGTGTCCGGCCAAAGTGGCCGGGCAGCTCAGCCACGTCGGCCGCACGTGTGCGCCGTCCGCCCAATGTTGCAAATGGACCGACGGCAGCGACTCGCCCATCGATGGCAGCTGGCACCAGACACAGAGCCTACCCCTCCCCTCTCCCCGCCAAATGGAGTGACGGCAGAGACCCGCCCATGGATGTCAGCTGGACGGCTGACCCCACGACGGCGTCACCAGGCACATAGCCTACCCCCTCCCCTCTCCCCGCCAAATGGACTGACGGCAGAGACCCGCCCATGGATGTCAGCTGGACGGCTGACCCCACGGTGGCGTCACCAGGCGCAGAGCCTACCCCCTCCCCTCTCCCCGCCAAATGGACTGACGGCAGAGACCCGCCCATGGATGGCAGCTGGACGGCTGACCCCACGGCGGCGTCACCAGACACAGGGCCGGTTCTGGTCCTTCGTGGTTTGGTGAGGCAATCTTGACCGCCCATTCGTATCCCTCCTCGCCAAACAAAAACTTTGATTTGGGCCACTTTATTTTGTGGTCTTGGAAATGCAGGACCGCACCTTAGGCGCCCCTCTGCATGCGGGCCACTTCCAAGCTCTAGTCATTGGTGGTGAATAAAAGAGGGTTCCAGTGTATGTAAATGCGAAATTTAAGATGAGGCCTGTGTTGTCAATTATCGAATAAAGCCTAACACTTCTGGGCGATTCGGCACATTATGTAAAAATGACCTACCATCAATTCGTAGAGTGAAGCATCCGCCTTAGTCGTTGATCATTGTAGTCGTTGACCATGATAGAACATTAGTAAACTGTAAATATTGCTTTAAATATTGGCGTAGTTTCCGCAATTGAAATATCGATTGCAATCTAATTAGCTTGCAAGTTTTACCACAGACTAAGTTCTCCGAGAAGATGCTGGTGGTCCAGTTACTTTATGTGTTCAACAAGTCCTTTGTTTATTACTTTACAATGTCCTGCTTTATTAGTCCTGCTTTATGTCCTGCTTTATTAGTCGTTTATTAGTCACAAAACAGTTTTGTAGTTTTTCGCTATCAACTGGAATTTAATTGTTTTACCCTGGTTTCATGCATTAGTACATGAGTTGTTCATACAAATTCATTCTTCCCCTGCCACATACTAACTATGTGTTTGTGTGCACGGATGCGTTGGAAACACGAAAGATTAAGCAGCTGTTTTTTTGTCGTTTTCTACTGCCTATGCTTTCAGGCGTTTTTTCTTGTGATAGCTCAAACGACTTGTGTTGCTTATTCTGTAGATTTTGTGCACGGACAGTTAACATAAACAGGATGTCCACTCATGAACACCATTGCCATCGTCCACACCGCACCACTGCACCACTGCACCCCTGTGCCCCTATACCCCTGTACCACTGTACCACTGGTGGCGGTTCTGAAAGTGCGCACCCCCTCTTACCACTTCTGTCTCCCCACAGAGAGTGTACCACTGTTCCACTGGTGGCGGCTCTGAAAGTGGGCACCTCCTCTTACCACTTCTGTCTCCCCACAGAGAGTGTACCACTGCTCATCGTCGTGTCGGGGGTGGTCGGCGGCATCATCATCATCATGTCCATCATCCTGGTGGTGGTATTCTGTCAGAGGAGCCGCCGCCCCGCTGGCCGCGGCCCCGGTAAGCCGGAGCGGATGGGTGCCATCGCTACTGTCTGCCGCAGAGGTCAACACGTCGCCTGTCCCTGACGCTGGATTGACCTAATAGTCTGAGCATGTCGCCTCATGAAGACGATTGTGTTTGCACGTCAAGTTTATGCAACACATATTGTGGCTGAATTGGAAGATCTTGCTTGCACTGCTTGAAGACAAATGTGTTGAGTGCTGAGGAGGGTGTGGGATGGGGTGGAAGGGGGGGGGGGGTCCTCTCTTCGGTTGGGCACTATGCAGATTCAAGGGAATAATTAGGTATTGGAGGGGCACGTGCCTATCCAAAAGTACCCAAAACGGCACCCATGGTGGGTGTTGTCATTCATCTCTGCGGTAGTGACATCACGGCCTACGAGTCATTTGCGTTGATACCGCGAATAGTGGCCGTGAAGGACTCAGTTTTTCACATGTCTCGTGAAGTCCTTCGGTCACGTATTTATCCCCACAAGCACCTGAAGATTTAAGCATGATAAACTGAAGTCTGATGTGGTAAGTTAACCGAAAGCATTTCCCTCATCTTGGGGATGCACCAGGTGGGGTCTTCGTCCCCAGTACACTTGAATGGCATACGTGTAGATATTCGTGTTAATGGTAATGGTAATGGCATGCCATAGATGTAGGAACTAGATGCCAGGGGCCATAACCTCCATTTTAGGGAACCGTAATAATTTATGTCATGGGCGTTAAATGGGAAGAACTGCCTTTAAAAATTGACGTGACTATTTCCCCACGTCTTCGAACGTTCCCTGGTTCATGATACCTGCTACATTTTTTTGCATTGGCGGATCGTAAGGTCCACTTAACAGTTATACTTGGCTTCCGATGCCGAGAGGTCCATATAACAGATAACCGTGAACAGAAACTGCTGTCGAGTTGAGCTCTTGCTGAGCTGAGCTCGAGTTATTCCTAAGCTCACGCTGATCTATTGCTGAGCTCATCAGGCTGTTGCTGCGTTCAGCCGGAGATAATGCAAAGCTCAGCTTCACTTAGCGGTGAAGCTTAGCCTTAGGCCATCGGCGAGCTAAGCTTAGGCCGTCGGCGAGCTAAACTTGAACTATAGCAAGCTTAGCTTGAGCTACTACTGAACTGAACTGGTGCTGAGCTGAGCTGAGCTGAACTGAGCTGGGTTGAGCTGAGCTGAGCTGGGTTGAGCCGAGCTGAGCTGAGCTGTGCTGAGCTGAGCTGGGTTGAGCTGAGCTGAGCTGTGCTGAGCTGAGCTGAGCTGGGTTGAGCTGAGCTGAGCTGAGCTGAGCTGAGCTGAGCTGGGTTGAGCTGAGCTGTGCTGAGCTGAGCTGGGTTGAGCCGAGCCGAGCCGTCTCCCCACAGCGGACGGCAGCGAGAAGACGTCTGGCCGGCCGTCCGACCAGAGCTCGGCCGACTCGGACCTGAAGATGGAGATGCGCAGCTCCAGCTCGCTGTCCGGTCGCACCGGCTCCGAACGGTGGGACGACGAGTCGGCGCTCAACTCGTTCCGCTACCCGGACGACATGACGGACGCCTCATTTCCTCCCGTCAGACAGGTCAGCTGGAGAGGTCAGGTCAGGTCCCGTCAGACAGGTCAGCTGGAGGGGGTGACCTTCCGTCAGACAGGTCAGCTGGAGATGGGTGGTCTGGACGGCGCCGACCGCATGTTAGGAGCGTTACTGGCAGGGGTCGAGCGGGGTCGTTGACGAGGTTCAGTCCAAGGGCAGACACCACACGTGACTCAGAAAAATGTTCGCTGATAGGCAGATACTGATTAACATTACCCGATGAGGCATGCAGGTGTATATTCAGAATGAATAGAGGATTGCGTGCACTCTTCTTTGAAAACAAATGACTTTTTGCATGACAGGTGCCCGGGAACCGAAATACCCGTGTGGTGCCTGCTACTTCTCTGAACCGGCACGTGATAGCCAGATGTGAGCTGGCGTCGAATACGGACACTCCCGGTCAGGGACAGACCCAAGGGGTCTGTCCCTGACCGGTGGGGCACACGTAGCATGCGCTCATCTCCCATGGAGATGTTACACCCCTCTGGCTGGAAAAAGGCGCCACTCCAGGACACTCGAATGCACCTCTCTTTAATTTTGTATCAGTCGAAGCGCCCCTCTGAGTATAAAAGGCTATCCTCCAGGGACACTCGAGTGCACCCCCTGATATTTTCTAAATCATTGGCTCCCCTCCATTTCCGTGGTATTTTGAGTGTTCCGAAATATCCGAAGATTGACTTGATGCACATTTCGAACCAATTAAAAAAGGTCAATCTAAGCTTTGTGCGAAACTACAAGCCAGTTAGCTTAACCTCCTTAGTTGTAAAGTGTTGTCAAACTTGTCAAGGAATGACTAACAATAGTTCTGAATCTGGCGATATTCACCAAGACTACTATGCTACTGTTTCTGCTTATCAGTAGACTAGGCAGTTTAACATATAAGATGGGAAGCGGGTTATGACATTAGATATCTTCTCATTCAAGCATTGGAGACTAAGGGGTGGTACGATTCAGATGTTCACGAGGAACAGCAACATTATGTATGGCTTTGTGTGGAATATACATGGTATTTGACCTGACCTTATGCCATGGACCTCCAACATATTTTAAACGAACATATTTATTACTTTCCCATTATCATCTTCGGCATAAAAATTGTTCCAAATTCATTTTTTTCCCACTCCCACTAGTTTCCCACTTCTGTAAAAAAAAAATGCAGAGGTTGACCTGGCCTCAGGTCAGTAACCTTGACCTTAATTAAGCTTTCGAGAAAGCAAGGCTGGTCGTCTTGATGATATAACATGGCATGAGTTTGGTGTTGTCATGTTGCAACCGCTCCAAACGGCGGCACAAGACTTTCGAACATTACTCTCTGACTAATCCCAGGTCCATAACCTTTGATAGCCTCAACCTTGAACTTGCACATAATATGAGATATGAGACTAACCAGATGCATAAGAAGATACTGAAAGTTTCGTGTCTCTGCGTCGACCCATTCTTACACGAAACTCTACTCAAGTCTTACACGAAACACGTTGATCCCGAAATACGCAAAATCACAAAAAGTCGCGAAGAGCGGACGGCGATATTGGATATTTATAAGAAAAACATTTTTGTTCCTTTCGCAGCTAATTCACGTCCACTTCTATTGCCGCTGTCACATTAATAAATTTCGATGGTCCAGGGACCACGGGAGGCAGTGTTAAAACAATGGTTTTTCATTACGTGTGGGATGTCGAAACGAGTACAGTAGGATGTAGAAATCTGTCATGGAAGCATGCCAACTAAAATACCTTTTTCCATCCTTCAAGCTCAATTGGAACCAATAGTGTACTTATCAGTGCATGTACTTGGTTTAGTTTTGGAGACACCTAATAAATCGATACCTATTTTAACGATAACGATATAATTAACATGCTATCAACAGATCACATTGTTTCACACACATCATAGATAATCTCTGTATCTGGAATTATGTCACGAGATGATTGTGCAATCAATCCGTAATGGTGAGCATGAGCATGCTACTTATCCACGAAATACTCTTAGGAACAAGTCATGGATATTTCATAAGCAGACATCAACAAGCACGATTTCGATACGTGATTAGAAAGGATGTCTATTCAGTGCTCAGAAAGAGACCAGGCAGGAGCTTTGCAACATGGATCTGGAGCGCTTTCTAATCTGACGGCACGAGCGTTTTCACTTTATGGGAGGTCATTGCACATTACTGGATGTGCCCTATTGATTCTGTCGACACACGGAGAGAGGGGCAAGCGATCAGAGAGAGAGAGAGAGAGAGAGAGAGAGAGAGATGGAGTGAGAGAGATGGAGTGAGAGAGATGGAGTGAGAGAGAGAGGGAGCATGTTTGAATTGTAGTGGTGTTTACCTGTATTTTAATGTTTTGACAGCAAATATTGAAAATCCATGGCTCCATGCCACCGCTCTCTTCGATCCGTACGCGCCCGCCAGTGACCATTCGTGGAGTGGTGGAGTCGTCGAGTTCCGGGATGTAATTTTCCCAAAGTCATGGTCGGTGCATATTATGTGTATGTTCATAGCACGCACTTTTCAAGAAGTGGAAGGTACAGCATAACAAATAGTATGTTATGCAGAGATAAGGAGGGGTTCTCCGCAGTTTATTTGAAGACATTGTATGGGTGCACATACAGGCGAACAAACTATGATTTCTGGGTGTATATGCAGCTGCAAAGAAATATAAAGTTGCGCCATTGATGTAGTTCCAGTCTACCCAAAAGTAGCACAATTTCTCACCACTACTCCCAACAGCCTTTTCATCTGAAAATTTCCACCGACGTTTCTGTTCCTCCGCCGGGCGTTAAATTCGGTTCGCGAGGCCAACATTGGCAATGTATCACCGCAATGGGTTGACACTGGGTCACTGATTAGGACCAAGTCATAAAGTCGCCACCATCAGCCCACATCGTCGGGGTCGTGCTGTGTCTACGGTCCCCCAGCGACGGCCCCGGCGTGTGCCTGGGCCGCCAGTCAGCTCGCGCTGCGACCACGCCGTAGTCGCCCACCATCGCTGCGAGCTCGAGGGAGTTCCGTTGTTTTCCGCTGTCTCAAGGAGCACTTATTGCCTTTTATAGCGACAGCGCTACTCATTCGCCGGCCAGTCGCCGCCGCCGGCGCGCCAAAAATTGGCGCCGATTTGGCGGGCGTCAATTTGGCCCGCCGGTGGGGATTCCCGGCACGTGCCGAATTCATTATTCTTATCGGCCGGCGGCCGGTGGCGCTGTTGCTGGATTGACAGCGCGCGACGGCGGCTCCGAGGCCACCACAGCTCCTGCGCGCTGAGGAGGGAATTAGGCAAGCAGTGGCGACGAACCAACCGTTTGCGTGGAAATCTGCGGGAATGAGACTACCTCTTGAGGCGAACGTTCGCCCCTCCTTCACGCCACGGTCTATAGAAATGCTCTTCACACGGCCCGAGGATAGCATCAGAGAAATACCATATGTGAACGCAGCTGCAGTCTCAAGTTGGCCTCTCCCATTACGAAGAAGAACTTTATAAAGTCGTTTCGTTTGTTTTGTGGCTCGCCTGTGGACTTTTTACCAAGTTCCGTATCTGTTCTTTGTCCGGGGCCCTTCACAACTTCGCCGAATGTAACTTCGGATACCACTATATCGAAAAGCTAATCGACGCTGTGAGTTAGCCGGCTGTGATACTCCGAGAGGAACCTGATGGCTGATCTGCGTCTCAAGATGCTTCGGCTTTTGACCACAGAAGGGTATGGTTCAGAAGCTTTAGGGGCTGCAAATATTGTGCTGGGGAGCTGAAAGTATTAATAGCTCCCCAATATAAATATTGGGGAGCTGAAAGTGATCATGTGTGTAGCCAGAGCACGGGGAAGCTTCGTTGAGCCACGTAAAATGAGGTGAAAAATATCAGGCTGTCACCGCTCGTATAGAAAATATCAGGCTGGGGGTGAAAGCATCACCGAAATAAGCGTGTGATCGAACAAAATCATCCACCTCTATCACGAGCATGGTAGCTAAATTGCGACTTGTGTTAATGTAGCGGAGGCACAATTGAAAATATATTTCATCGCAGCGGCAAATGGAGCAAATGACTACCCAATTAAGGAAATAATAATTGACGGGGACGTGGGTGGAGAAGTTTTTAATTTATTGGTGATGCTCGATGCATGGAAACAATAAGTGTTGCCAATTTAATTGGTTTGGAGCGCATAGGGTGTCATGTTAAGACAACAAGAAGCTGGTGGAGCCAAGGCAGAGTTTGTGGGGCCTAGGCCCCACCAAAGGCATAGTGAACTCCACCCTTGACGTGGATGAAGCTGTGAAAAGATGTGAAAAGCCACTGGTCACGGAGCAGAGGGCAGAGGACATGGGGAGCATCGGGTGTCTCCCATCTCAGATATTGGAGGGGCAAGTTTTTTTTTGTTCCCGCACCCTCCGAAAAATTTATAATTGTCTAGACGCAGTACTCGAAAATTTGAGGAAGAAGAGGACCGAAAAGACGACCATTTGTTGTTGTCGCAAGGGTGCTTCCCACCCATCTGCCTGTTTAAGAATGTTGGTCGGTTGTATGTCCTTGGTTTCAACTGAACTCTTTCTCTGTCTTCGATAAAATGAGCACCCTAAATTATTGTTGAGTTACTGCAATAGTATGGCTTGCATGGAGAAACTTTGCAACTTTGCTTTCAGCGGCTTCCTTTGGATCCTAGACAGTGACGTAGCCAAGAACCGCAGCTACCCCTCCCCTTCCGTCGATGTTCGGGTTGACCCTGTGTCTTGACGACAGGTCTTCTCAGAACGAGACCAGGCTCTTCCGACAGCATGAGACATTAAAATGTGACGGCACAGACTTATCAGACCTCTTTTGCTTCCAGGGCCACTTTCAGCATCATGGAGTCCTTTGCATGTTCAGAGCTTATTGATCCTGGCTGGATCCCTTGAAGCTGGAGGGGCCTCTTGCACCTGAAGGGATCCCTCGAAGTTGGAAGGTCCCCGTGAAGCCGGAGGGCAATGGTGGCAAGAGTATGGACCCCTTGGAACTCAGGAGGTGTTCCAGTTTTCGAGGTCCTGCTGGGAATGAAATGGGCCCTTGGGAGCTGCCATCGAAGCTGAACAGACGCACTGAAGCTGGATGTGCCCCTTTAAGCTGAAGGAACCTTTTGAAGCTGGAAGGGTCTCTTGAAGCAGGAAGGACCATTTGAAGACGGAAGAATCATTGAAGCCGGAGGGCCCTGGTAGCTCATGTATCAGACTGTTTGAGCTCGATGAAGGAGTCCCGGGATAAATCCTTTAGGTCTGGCTGGGTACAGCAGGGGCCCCTAGAAACTGGGAAGGGCCTTTGAAATTGGAGGGATCCCTTAAGGTTGGACAAACTTCTTGAAGCTGGTGGCGTCCATGAAGCTGGAGAAATACCTTGAAGCAGGACGGCCTTTGAAGCTGGAGGACTCTTTAGCTGTGTGGGCCTCTTGAAGCTCACTGGCCTCTGCAGGAGTTGGATGCCCTTGGAAGGATTAGGGCTGCTGCAGTTTGAGGGAACACTGGGAGTTTGCAGAGCTCCTTGGAATTTGTGAAATTCAGGACACCTCTAGAGGCTTAAGGAGCCCCTGATAGTTAAAGGAGTCCCAGGAAATTGAGAGTGGGCTGGGAATAAGAGGGGTTCCTGGCAGTTGGAGAGACTCCTTGAAGCTAGACGGGCCCCGAGGCCGGAGGTCCCTTGGCAACTAGCTGTATCGATCCCGTGTAGTTTGATGAGGACTGCAAGGATCGAATGGCCCCTGGAAGGATTCCTTCATGGATGAGAACCTTCGTGGCCTTTGAACCCGAGGGATGTTCTGACCTCATTTGCTCCTGAGGGGCGCCTATGAAGCGAATGTTTATGAAAGCAGTAGAAGCCATGCGAGGGTTTTCTTTAATGACTGTGGAGAGGACCTTCACTGGCTTGTGAACAGACTATTGAGTTAAAATTATCCGTTTGAGCTATGGTAGGGCTTCCTTCAAGCATGATACGATCCTTTTAAGAAGGGGGCAATTTCAGATCTTTGAGGGCCCTTGGCACATTTACAAGCGTTCTATTCGAATTATAATACGGCTTTGTAGTTCTTGGTGAATCTTCTGAAGACTGAGGAGGAAAGCTTGTGTTCCCCTTATGCAATTTTCAGCGAAAGTACCGCTTCCATATAAACTTTTTTCCGCAAAAATTCGTTATGTTGTGGCTGGTAAGAAGCTTCATCATCGTTCTCGTAGAGACCTGGCGATTTGTTCGGTTCTCGCTGCTTCATTTGCACCCGCGTTGAAACCATGGAGATGGTGCGAACGTGTGTCCACCCATGTTTTATCTAGTTAAACACAGTTTGTATTTTCCCCATAGAAACGCTGCTTGCAAGGTAGTTTTGCCGTATTCAGCAAAAGCCCGCGACCAGGAGTGGAGATTCGAGGAATTGATTGGGAGGACCCAGCACGTATAACGCTTATCAATTGAGAGATTGGCCGGCTTGACCCCGTTAATGTCTGCAATAATTGAAGAGCTTACTCGATTATTGCCCACACAGGAGTCAAGGCCCCATGAAGATAGTGATATTCACCTATGCTCGTGACCCTGTCCTTAGCCTTTGGAACAATTGTAGCGAGCCTCCGCTCCTTCCCTTGACAAAATAAAATCCTAAGTGCATCTGTGTTCAGAGCTATGTATATTACACGATAAAACACAGCAAATTTTCATAGGCTTTGCTAAGCGTAGAATGCAAGTTTGTTTACAACGAAAAGTCTATGTGTACCTAAGGTTTCACTTAAATTTCGCATCGAGCATTAATGATGCTTCCGGGACTCCGACACCGTCCTGAAGCACATGCATGGGGACTATTTTTAAAACAAGGAGCACCGGGACCGTGAAGGTCAATGGGTCCTTAGAACCAAAGTGATCCTTGGGGCCAAGGGTGCCCCATGATTTTTGTCCTCGCCTAATCCAAGGCACCTTCTGTCCCACTGACGAAAACCAGCGAATTCAAAACACCTCGGAGGGTTGGCCTATACGGCACCGTGTTCACCTATATTACTACTAAATGAACTCCATCCATCCGAGGGCCCAGTTATGAAGCCATTCGATAAAGCCATGAAGCAATGAAGATGAAGAACATGGCGGTTTTATGCAAGCAATGTCCTATACACGGACCTATACACAGGATGTTGCCGGAGTGCGCCGGTTTTATATGATATTTTGGCCAACATGTTATAAGGAAGTAGAGGAAATGAATGTCTCCAACGATTGTTGACTAACCTATCGATGGCAATCTGATAGAACTTCCCGAACTTCTTTTTAAAAAATGTACTGTTCAATGAGAGTTTCTAAACCCTGCCTCCTGTCGATCTGCTTCTTCACACCTCCAGCGGCATTCCCTCCCCGTGTGACAGCGATGGGGAGCGAGGGCATGTGTGCTCACCTCTTCAATTAGCTCGCTGAAAATTGTTCTTACTTCACTGGTCTTACCTTTGTTCGAGTCATTTCAGTCAGTTGTATGCACTCGCCACCATGATGATCTCGGTGGCGGCCCTCTTGGGCATTTTTGCTGAACCTGTTTTAGCATACGACTAAAGTCGGTTTCATCTGACCTTTATCCAGCGCATTGCTCGAGTGCGAATACAGTCTTTCCCTGCTCGAGAGTTGTTCAACACATCCAGGTGGTCTGCTGCAAATGTCGCACTGACGTTTCCGCCGCCCACAGCAACGCCCGGCTCGACCCGCAATGCCGGCTGTAGCCACATCATCAATGCAATCCCCCGCAGTCTCGTGCGCTCACCAGGAAACAAAACGTGACATAAATATCCCTAGGCTGGAGCCTTTTGTATGTTCGCTTCGGCCCTCTGGGAGTGCTCCTGATATTCAAAGCCGGCGAAGTGCCCAAGCGTTCGATGTGCAGAACTGTCACGAGTTGAGAGCTGTTGGCTGTCAGTGCCCACTCGATGTGCAGAACTGTCACGAGTTGAGAGCTGTTGGCTGTCAGTGCCCACTCGATGTACAGAACTGTCACGAGTTGAAAGCTGTTGGCTGTCAGTGCCCACTCGATGTGCAGAACTGTCACGAGTTGAGAGCTGTTGGCTGTCAGTGCCCACTCGATGTACAGAACTGTCACGAGTTGAGAGCTGTTGGCTGTCAGTGCCCACTCGATGTACAGAACTGTCACGAGCCGAGAGCCGCCGGCTGCCAGCGCCGAGCCGCAGCCCGCCGCTCTGTTTTGCCTGGGCCTAATCTGGCTAATAGGTTCGGTGGTGCGATACCGCGCCTGTAATCCGGCCTAACAGCTGCTGCCAAGTCGGACAGTGGCTGCCCGGCGGCGCGCCGGTGCGAGTTGTTCCCATGCCGACTGAGCCTGCGGTCTGGGTGAGGAAGGTCCCGGCGGTCGGCTGACACTGGTACGACTGTCGGCTGACACTGGTACGACTGTTTCCCCATGCCGACTGAGCCTGCCGTCTGGGTGAGGAAGGTCCCGGCGGTCGGCTGACACTGGTGCGAGTCGACCAACTGATGAACATCGCGTGCTGAAGTCCCGCCGTGGGGCACGACCGGCCGGATCTAGTGTCAAAACACCTCCGCGCCCACACCCCACGTCAGCTCGAGTGTGAGCGGGGCGTGGCTGCCACCGACGGGAGGGGAGGGGTGGCGGCGATAGGCTCTCATATTGCAGCATAGCACAGGTTGTAGTAACCTGCGGTTTTCCTCAATTCTAGGCGCATCCTGTAGAGACAACGTTAACTTAAACTCATCGTAACTACCCTATCCTACCAAATACCAGGGCCATCACATGTGTGGGCTTTTGGTAGGTATCGACTGCTTGCTGCTCACAGCCGGCAGAAGCCCGTGACCTGAAGCGGAACGCTGGCTAAGATATGTCGTTGCGCATCGATGAGGTCGACATCCCCAAAACAGACAGTTGTAGGCTGTCCTCTTCAGGCCATGACCAAACCTGTGTCCCAACCATGTCTACCATGTCATGTCAAACCCAAACCATGTCTAGGCGTCTGAAGGAAAACACATATAGCCTGCCATATACAAGCAAGACCAGGTGCAACCCACAGCGCCAGCAACTGCACCTGGCACTTACTCCAGTGGCGTAAAGACGTGCGTAGCCAATATTGGGTCGTCTGCAGAGTGATTCATTGGTTATGCCACCTCCACATACCGCTTCCCCGGAGTCGCTTACTTCGGGCAGCTTAGCAGAGCACCCAAAAGGCCGCTTGTACAAGTATCACACTGCGTCCTGCTCGACACACACAAAAAGATTATGCACACGCAGTCGTCTTAAGTGCTTGTAGCCACCCAAGCTGTAATCCATCTGCAGCTACCCAAGATGTAATCGAACTGTAGCCACCCAAGCTGTAATCGAACTGTAGCCACCCAAGCTGTCATCCAACTGTTGCTACCAAAGCTGTAATCCATTTGCAGCCATCCAAGCTGTAATCCAACTGGACACAGGAAGTATTTCGATAATTGTTTGCTAAGAGCTAACTCTAGGCACCAATAACCAGCAGCAGAATATAGACCATGAACCATGACGAGCTGCTTGTCCACAGAGGGTCGGGTGTGGCGAATGGACTTCCGTCCCAGACCGATCTGGCTGAGCTATGAAGGCTGTGCCAGACCGACCCGGACCGTTGGAGCCGCGCTGGCCGGAGTACCCTGCCGGACACCTTCACCACCTCCCGCCGACCGCCCCGGCACGGCCCAGCCACTCACGTCCGACCGTCTTCTCCGCAGGGCCAGAACAACACGGGCTACGTGTCGTTCCCCAACTACGAGCGCGACTACGCGCCGTCGCCGTCGATGGCGACGTACGGCGACCCACGCCTGTCGGCGCGCTACGGCAACCCGTACCTGCGCGCCGACAGTCTGAGCAGCCTGCCGCCGCCCGCCGGCTACGCCAGCAGCGCCGCCAGCCTGCCGCCGCCCGCCGGCTACGCCAGCAGCGCCGCCAACCTGCCGCCGCCCGCCGGCTACGCCAGCAGCGCCGCCAACCTGCCGCCGCCCGCCGGCTACGCCAGCAGCGCCGCCAACCTGCCGCCGCCCGCCGGCTACGCCAGCCGGCGCGCGCAGCACGCGGCATCGCCTGGCCAGCCGGCCGGCAGGCTCGCCACGCACGTCTGACCGCGGCACACGTGACACGTGGCACGTGGTGGCAGCCCGACACGTGGGCCACGGACACGTGTGCTGGCTGACGAGCCGGCTGCCACGTGTGTGGCGTGGCGTGGTCGCCGCCGCCGGCCGCCACAATCTGTCCGGTGCGCGTGTCCAACAGTGAGGCAGGTCGGTCGGATCGGTTGCCGACGTGGCCGGCCGTGCCAAAGACGCGTCCAGATGCCGCTAGTCGCCAAACCCCGATAGTGCCTCGAAATAGACGTCCACTATGCTTAATAAGATGGCGTGGTCAAGTGCTATGCGCGGCTGCTGTGACATGGTGTGACGTCACACCGATGGTGACGACACACAGGCTGGCGACGACAAACGTCGATGGGCTCAGCATATTTATTACTATGTAAGGGTCGACCATCTGAACCAGTGTCGCGTTGTCGTTTGGTCCAGAGTTCAATATTGCCCAGAAGTTTAAGCTGTGCTGGGTAACAGAACTTGGTATAAGATTGAGCACCCTGTGTGTCCCAGAATGTCTTCCAGTGGTTTAGAGCTATAGCACGCGTACTGCGCGTCCCGTACCAGCCTGTCCCCTGTGACTTGCGAGCTGCAAGAGTTGTGACTGACTTGTTGGCTGGATCTAGTCAGTGAAGCTTGATTTCCGTTCGGAAGCCGCCGGCGTCACATCACCGCACGGTTTTAGAGAAGCCGGAGCACGCCTCTGCGTTGTTTCGCTGCGATCAGATATCTGCCTTTCGTTCTGTTCTCTGGCGTTGCGGAAAATGCCTTCGATGTGAGAGCTGATCGGCCGATGGAGAGAGCGCATTTATTTGTACATTGCCAGGTCATCCACTGCATGTGCCCTGCCAAAGATCACCCGTATGCATGCGTACCTTGTTGGTACGGTCGGAAGGAGGTGGCGCCTTGACGCCAGTTTGAGCTGGCCGTCGGCCACCGTGCACCGTTCGTTTTATATTCCTTCAATACAGACTTTACTTGATGCTTGCACTGCCTGTCAGTTTGCCGCCTTTGAGAGCTGACGCCGGCTGAGCCCGCTACATCGGGCGTCGCCTACCGCTGCGGTGTTGTCGACTAAGAGGTGTGCAAACATCCGCCCGGTGTGGCACCCGGCCCACAGCCCCGACCGGAGCTGCGTGCCGCACCCACAGTCGACTGAGGCAAACGTCTGCCGCCGATGGTGTTGCGGCAAAGACTCGACGCAACTCAAATGGATAGCTGCAGACGGTAGCGACTGAACTGGGGCGAACGACGAAAGCCGGGTAAGTATCCAAATGTGAACGTCGATGCTACCGCCACCTATATCAAGTCGTGGCACTGCTAGCGACATCTTTACCACGGGATTGCTCATCATCCTCGTTGACTAGGCGAATCATGCCGTACACGGAACACTTGCATACGGTTGGTTATTTGGGTAGGGGCGCATCGACTGCGCTGGTCAAACTGCCTAACACTCGCATATGGATGGGATCGATTAAGACAATGGGTACTTTTGAATGTGCCCCTATGGGCTTGATACAATTTGGTGGAGCTGTAGGTTACCATGCCATAGCTCCACCATAGTATGGTAACCTACATGGTCAGCTCATCATGACAGGGGTTGTGTTGCAGGAGTGTGTACAGTGCACACTGACCGTGGACTGGCCGGCGCGAGCGTAGCCCACGAGGAGCACCAGTGATGTGCGGAGAGCAGCCGGGCCAGCCTTTGCGTTTGATCAGAGTACATTCTCCGGCATCGCGACCATGATAGATATTCTTTGCAGGGCAGGGGTGGAGTTTCGTTTACTTTTGGCATGGAGGGTGTGTGGGGGGCTCAAAGCCATGGCTACCAATTTGAGCCTTAAAACACGCGACCACATGGAATGGTTCCCCGAACCGTTTTGGATCCGCCACTGGCCTCCATGCATCCCCCCCCCCACACACACAGTCGATGACGTTCTGCCCCCTGGGTCCGGAAAATGGCTAGGTACAACACACGAGATGTAACCAAATTGTAAAACGTAGATATTCAAGCACTCTAACAGCTTGCACTTTCTGAGGGTTTTCATTGAAGACTGAGCTGACACGCCTAATACAGGCCGGCGGATTCTCGTTTGGTCCGAGGGCAAAACTGATTTTAGACTCGATGTTTACCATGCGACGCCATATAGTTAATGGCAACATTCACTTTTTAGGAGGCCGCTTTCCTTCCCCCTTCCTTGTCATTTTCCTAATTCGCTGCACCAGCACCTGCTACAAATTAACTGTTTCGATCATTTTAAAACATTTGATGGAACGCCGTCTCTGATGACTAGACCCAGGGGCCAGGACGGTGAAGCTTCATCGGGCCTGTCACTATTGGGTGATATTACGCGTACATGTGACCGAAAGTAAGACGTAATGCCTGTACACAGAGCGCTGCAGGGTTCCAGGTAGTACTGCACCCACTGTGAGAGGCCAAAAACAGTTACCTGAATACCCATTGTTGCTTAGGAATTGAGGATTTGATAGATATTAAATACGACAGCCACATACAGTAGCTTAAGCAGCAAACTTCTTCTATTGAAAGTTTCAAAATTGGACAAAGGTACATTAAAAAAGGAACGATATATTTTCAGCGGAAGCACATTTCCACCCAGGTAGATATTAATAATCAAAATGTTTAATTAGTTTGAGTCACTCTGGGTAAAGCGAAACATATTTCAACCAACATTTCGACCTTTTTGACAGATCTTCTTGAAGGCAATGAACTAAATGAGACAAAAAACACAATCCAGCTAACCAGTCAGACGCGTTGGAAAACCTGAAAGTGGTCCGCTGCCAGTGACAGGAAGAAACAGCAACATAGACTGGATGAGATAAAACAGCCAATAATACGCTGACCACACTCCACGGTGGCATGGCTTCTCGCCACACACAACGGCACCATGCACAATCACATCTGCATACCTAACTAGGTCCTAGACGGAACTTAGTGTTACTGGTGGCTTCTGGTAATCTTTGGCAGAACACTGTCGCATATTGGGCTCAATTTGAACTTCCCGACACCCGGGCGAAGGGTTGCTTATCCTGATTTCCATCGCCACCTTCACCACGCGGCGATGCCACTGTTTTTCTACATCTAGTGTAGTCGCCTGGGAGGGATCGAAATCTTGTTGGCACCTGAGCCAGTGCTCGGCTAGTGGGGAAGTTTCGCCACGTCAATATTTGGCAGACGCCAAATATTTGGTGTTCCTCCAGACGGACACTTCTTGGTCGGCCGATTTCTCCAATATAGGAGGAGCCGCACTCCCTTTCTCATCATGATTAACGAAATACTTGCTGATCACATCAACACCCCACTTCAATATTCACTTTTCGCGGACGACATTGCCGCGTGGACAATAGCAAAATGTTTCATAAAAGCCGAGAAAGTCATTCAAACAGCTCTAGACCACTCAGCGAAGTGGTGCAAAACTTTGGGCTTCACTGTCCGCAGAAAAATCGGCCACAGTCACATATAGTCGCCTCTGCCCCAAACCCACAACTTTCCTTCACATCAACGGCAAAGCCATCGAACAAGTGAAAAGTGTCAAGCTCTTATGGGCATACTTGAGCCAAAACCTTAGCTTCAACACACATATCGAAGAGATGCGCGAAGTGCGTCAACCCGCTCAGTACGTTAGCAAGCACAGATTGGGACGGAGACGGGAAAACACTACTGTGAATCCACAAATCAATGATACCTACGAGCCATCCTAGAATACAGCCGTATCATCTTTGCTACCATTTCGCCAACACTGACCAAAAAAAACATTCAAAACAACTGCATCTGAACAGCCACACGAGCGGTCAGCTCCACACCGATAGACAGTTCTATAGCAGACTCGGACACGCCTCCCCTTCGCTCAGAACACAACAGCTGCGCCGCTACCACAGTAAAATCAAGTCCATTGAAAATCTCCCGGCACAGCGATGCTTTCAGCCTGACAAATACAACAGGAGGCGGTTAGGGCCCAAACTCCCACAATTTAGTGTTCAAATTGCCACGGCTCTCTCAGATCTTAACCTCACAATGCCAAACACTGCGGCTCGACCGTCCACTAGGCCATTTTGGAGCCACAGTGAACCAAAGATCGAGTACTTGCTCTAGGAAAATAAATCAGAATCACATCGGCAGAAAATATAGACACCTTCAACAAATTCGCCGATCTCAACAATCACAAAACACTCGTATTCACGGATGGGGCAAACCACGAGGCCAAAGTATGCATCGGCATCACTGGACCATGCCTTACGCTTTCCAAACGTCTACCGGATAACTTTTCCATCTACACCGCTGAAGCACCGGCTACTCTGACCGCCATCTCCATTCTAAAGAGGTGCAACACGAGAAACGTAATTTGTTCAAATTCCAAATCAGTCCTTCAGCCAATTAACAACACACACGACTGCCCACATTCAGTCATTGATCGAATCCAACAAGCCGTGACCCACAACGTAAACAACTTTGACTTCCTTCGGATTCCGGGCTACGCCAACATCCCATGAAGCAAGTAACGAGACGGGCTGACAAAGCAAGCCTTAACATTGACCACTTATTGACACTCCCATTGACATTCCCAGGCGCAGTGCTCAGATAACCACTTAAGACCTTCTGCCAAAAAGAGAGCATCGCCCTCTCGCTTCTATCGCCTCTGGGTGACAAACTCCTAGAACTCTTCCAATTACTATTTGGCTATACATACGCCACCAAACTAGCAAGAGCATCGTGGACACCGCACCACCAACACGCACATCAACACGCACTGCATGCCCGCGCATGCACACGTATAATAACGTAAATAGCCATCCACAAATCACAGCGGACGTACATGAGCCGATTCGCTTCCCCATTTGAAATAAATGGCTACCTGGCGGTGCCGTCGGAAGTACGAGGTGCGCACCGACCCCGGCGGCTGCCCGTCCGGTCAGCAGGTGGTGAGTACAGAGCCGGCCGTCACTGCTTACACCCTCCGTCTGACACCTGTCACGCAGTCTGTCTATTGCCTGTCCGTCCGTCCGTCCGTCCTTTGTGCGTCGTGCGTCATGAGTCGAGCGTCGTGCGTCGTGCGTCGTGCGTCGTGTGTCCTCAGCAACTTCCCCGCTCTCTATTTCCGTGCCTTGTTATTTTTAGTTTTTGTGTGCGCCTTCCTCTCCTCACTGGTTGCTCCTCTTTCCTTGTGCTGCTCGTGTCTTCCGACTTGCCTTACAAATTAGCGTAACGTAAAACGATTACCCAGAGGTGCCATTGGACGTAGATGAGTCGATTTGCCTTGCAATTTATACCGTAAAACGGCTACTCATAGGTGCAGTAGACGTAGATGAGCCGAATTGCAAAACACCGTCCTAACCTCACACACAACCCTGCATGAAAGCATGCTGCTACTAACCCACCGCTAACAACCAACACGCGGCAGCCGGCGTGATAGGCGGTGTGGACAACTACCTCCTTGTTCGCATGGTAAATATCCATCGGTGCCCTTCGACAAGAAGAAGCTAATGCCAGCACCCTGGCAAGACCAACTTTCTCGTGAACCCTCCCGCACCCGAACTACAAATTAACTTGTGGAGGAGTAAAATAAAAACAAAATTACTGAACATCCGGGAGGTATCCACCGCCCAGCCCATGCCCACTTCAGCACCATAACGTCACATCCACTATAACGTAAGACTCCCTGAACTTAAATGTAGTTGCCTTAGACTTGCCTACAAAACCCACTCGCTATAAAGGGAGCGCAAATTACCTCTATGGCCCGGCACGCTTCTAAACTCACACCCCCCCCCGCACCCGACAGGAAGTTTGTACACTTCATTGTATTGGTACTTACTTGCCTATCCTTATAGTTTTACAACTGCCGCTACAGTACAGCAGCCTGGACCCACAGCCCAATAGCCCGCTTCCAAAGAAGAGAAACCTGTGCATAGTAGTATCCCCTACACAAAAGGAGCTAGCAAGCGGATAAGTCGCACGCCAGCTAAGCATAACATATGCATTGTTCACGGTTCCAAACCCACCCTGAGAAGCATACTCTCGCGGCCCAAGGACCCAATTCCAACACAAAGCCGTAATGGAGTTGAGGACAAAACCTGTCATTACGGCGCATACTATATTGGAGAAACCGGCGACCAAAGTGTCCGCCTGCAGAAACACGTGGCGGCTCCAAAATATGGACGTGACCACACTTACCCAATAGCCGAGCACTGGCTCAGGTGCGGACAAGATTTCGATCCCTCCCAGGCGACTACACTAATGCATAGCTGCATGACCTCTGCAGTCGATGCGCCCCTAAACCCCCAACACTAATGCATACAAAGTGGTATCGCCGCGAGGTGAGGGTGGCGATCGAAATCAGGATAAGCAACCCTCGGCTCAACCAGGGTGTGAGAAAGTTTAAATTGAGCCCAATATAGGGCAGTGTTCTACCAAAGAATACCAGAATCTTCTACTAACACCAAGTTCAACCCAGTTAGGTATTTAGGTGTGATTGTGTACAGTCCCGTTGTGAGTGGTAAGACAGTCATGACGCGGTTGTGTGTGGTGTGGGTGTTATTGTCGGTTTTGTCTCATTTAGCATGTGTTGTTGTTTTTTCCTGTCACTGACAGCGGGCCACCTTCAGGTTTTCTCACGTCTGACTTACTAGCTGGATTTTATGTTTTCTCATTTAGTGCCTCTGGAAGACCTGTCAATAAAGGTGGAAATACTGGCTGAAATCTTTTTCGCTTTAGCCAGAGTGAGCCCGATTAATTAAGCATTTGTATCGATATATTTTCGGTGAAAAAAGCATCTTCGTAATCGGTGTCTTTCGAATGGTGTGCGCCTCATCTTTTGGACGTTCGAAAACCCCTAAAACGAACCGTGCACGGGAGCACACTAGCTTACGCCGCATTCCTTAAATTGGTGCGGATTACATGTGGTGCGTTGGCACCACATGCATCACCATCACCACAGTGTGGTCTGGACCCTGCTCGAGTCAGTTGTCACCACATGCGTCACCATCACCACAGTGTGGTCTGGACCCTGCTCGAGTCAATTGTCACCACATGCATCACCATCACCACAGCGTGGTCTGGACCCTGCTCGAGTCAGTTGTCACCACATGCGTCACCATCACCACAGTGTGGTCTGGACCCTGCTCGAGTCAGTTGTCACCACATGCGTCACCATCACCACAGTGTGGTCTGGACCCTGCTCGAGTCAGTTGTCACCACATGCATCACCATCACCAGTGTGGTCTGGACCCTGCTCGAGTCAGTTGTCACCACATGCGTCACCATCACCACAGTGTGGTCTGGACCCTGCTCGAGTCAGTTGTCACCACATGCATCACCATCACCACAGCGTGGTCTGGACCCTGCTCGAGTCAGTTGTCACCACATGCGTCACCATCACCACAGCGTGGTCTGGACCCTGCTCGAGTCAGTTGTCACCACATGCGTCACCATCACCACAGCGTGGTCTGGACCCTGCTCGAGTCAGTTGTCACCACATGCGTCACCATCACCAGTGTGGTCTGGACCCTGCTCGAGTCAGTTGTCACCACATGCGTCACCATCACCACAGTGTGGTCTGGACCCTGCTCGAGTCAGTTGTCACCACATACGTCACCATCACCACAGCGTGGTCTGGACCCTGCTCGAGTCAGTTGTCACCACATGCGTCACCATCACCACAGCGTGGTCTGGACCCTGCTCGAGTCAGTTGTCACCACATGCGTCACCATCACCACAGTGTGGTCTGGACCCTGCTCGAGTCAGTTGTCACCACATGCGTCACCATCACCAGTGTGGTCTGGACCCTGCTCGAGTCAGTTGTCACCACATGCGTCACCATCACCACAGTGTGGTCTGGACCCTGCTCGAGTCAGTTGTCACCACATGCGTCACCATCACCACAGTGTGGTCTGGACCCTGCTCGAGTCAGTTGTCACCACATGCGTCACCATCACCACAGTGTGGTCTGGACCCTGCTCGAGTCAGTTGTCACCACATGCGTCACCATCACCACAGTGTGGTCTGGACCCTGCTCGAGTCAGTTGTCACCACATGCGTCACCATCACCACAGCGTGGTCTGGACCCTGCTCGAGTCAGTTGTCACCACATGCGTCACCATCACCACAGTGTGGTCTGGACCCTGCTCGAGTCAGTTGTCACCACATGCGTCACCATCACCACAGCGTGGTCTGGACCCTGCTCGAGTCAGTTGTCACCACATGCGTCACCATCACCACAGCGTGGTCTGGACCCTGCTCGAGTCAGTTGTCACCACATGCGTCACCATCACCACAGTGTGGTCTGGACCCTGCTCGAGTCAGTTGTCACCACATGCGTCACCATCACCACAGCGTGGTCTGGACCCTGCTCGAGAGTCAGTTGTCACCACATGCGTCACCATCACCACAGCGTGGTCTGGACCCTGCTCGAGTCAGTTGTCACCACATGCGTCACCATCACCACAGCGTGGTCTGGACCCTGCTCGAGTCAGTTGTCACCACATGCGTCACCATCACCACAGTGTGGTCTGGACCCTGCTCGAGTCAGTTGTCACCACATGCGTCACCATCACCACAGCGTGGTCTGGACCCTGCTCGAGTCAGTTGTCACCACATGCGTCAACATCACCACAGCGTGGTCTGGACCCTGCTCGAGTCAGTTGTCACCACATGCGTCACCATCACCACAGTGTGGTCTGGACCCTGCTCGAGTCAGTTGTCACCACATGCGTCACCATCACCACAGCGTGGTCTGGACCCTGCTCGAGTCAGTTGTCACCACATGCGTCACCATCACCACAGCGTGGTCTGGACCCTGCTCGAGTCAGTTGTCACCACATGCGTCACCATCACCACAGTGTGGTCTGGACCCTGCTCGAGTCAGTTGTCACCACATGCGTCACCATCACCACAGTGTGGTCTGGACCCTGCTCGAGTCAGTTGTCACCACATGTGTCACCATCACCACAGTGTGGTCTGGACCCTGCTCGAGTCAGTTGTCACCACATGCGTCACCATCACCACAGTGTGGTCTGGACCCTGCTCGTGTCAGTTGTCACCACATGCGTCACCATCACCACAGTGTGGTCTGGACCCTGCTCGAGTCAGTTGTCACCACATGCGTCACCATCACCAGTGTGGTCTGGACCCTGCTCGAGTCAGTTGTCACCACATGCGTCACCATCACCACAGCGTGGTCTGGACCCTGCTCGAGTCAGTTGTCACCACATGCGTCACCATCACCACAGTGTGGTCTGGACCCTGATCGTGTCAATTGTCACCACATGCATCACCATCACCACAGTGTGGTCTGGACCCTGCTCGAGTCAGTTGTCACCACATGCATCACCATCACCACAGTGTGGTCTGGACCCTGCTCGAGTCAGTTGTCACCACATGCGTCACCATCACCACAGCGTGGTCTGGTCCCTGCTCGAGTCAGTTGTCACCACATGCATCACCATCACCACAGTGTGGTCTGGACCCTGCTCGAGTCAATTGTAACGTTATGCCATACACCGTCACCTGGAGCGAAGCTTCAGTAAACACCACCGGACGCCAGTGGCGTCGCCACGAAATTCTTCCAGGGGGGCAATGTTGATAGGGGGCCTCCCGCTCCCGAAAAGGGGCCTCCACTGTGTTAGGGCCTCCTCTTGCTTTTTAGGCTCTTAGTACGGTTCCCGAATGGGAACATGATTTCATATTGATGTCTTGTTTGTTCTTGGCATGGTATATAATTTACGCAAAGCGCAATAGCAAGAATCTTTTTTTTTCGCTGAGAACCGAGTCATACCAGGGTATAAATAAGCAAATGTAGATAAATACGTCAGTGCCAAAACAAACCAATATCTTTATGCTTTATCGACGACAAGAATCTTCCCGCTGGCCTCTAGATTGTAGCGAGCTAGTGGGGCTCGTGCTGAGCATATCTTAAAGATATCTCCCATTGATCAACCCACTTCTTTGTTCACCAAGTTTAACTGAATATAGCTAGGTTCATCACTACTGTTAGTCATTCCCACCAGCTTGATCTCATAAACAAACTTAAACGATCATTTCTCAGTCCCAAGACAACAATTACGCGAAGGTCACAACGAGAAGTGGATTGAATTGGTTTTCTGATCATTATCTTAGGGGTTTATTAATTTTTGTCATAACATTTGGTGCTGGCTGCAAGGCACTTGGCACAGAAGCTAAAATAATAAATATTCCGCGAATAAATTCACGGCAAGAACAAGCATTGAACAACCATGCATCAATGGCAATGCAACAATGTAACAATGACAATGCATAAATAATGCAAAACCATCGAATTCCACGCCGTCACGCCCATGGTTATCGCTGTGCTGTACCGTTTTGTAAATTATGTCGTTGAGAAGGTACTGAAGCTGGGAAGCTCTAATCATGCAGGCTGTAATCACAGAAGACAACTTTGTAGGAAGAAAATACATTTTAAAACATCATTCCTCCCATTTAATGTGGGGCATCGGTGTTGTTTTGTATGCTTGTGAGGGGGAATTTACCCCCGCAATGTTGGCTTTGCTCCATGGGCGTAAGTTCTGAAAATTATTGAGAGACCAGTGACGCACCCATATTTGCGTCAAGGGGAGGGGGCAAACGTATTTGGAGGGGGTCCAACTACTCAATAAAGTATTCCGATTTCGACCACTATTTTGTCAAAGGGGAACTTCTTAAATAAAATAATTAGTGATCAACTGAATTATCCTGTGGAGGGGCCTAATCTACCACTATCGTTTCTGATTCGTTGGATTTCAACCCTAGCTCCCACAACCTGTTCAAATGTATTCTTTTGGTATTCCTTGATAAGTCACCTCGCACTGCTGAAACTACACCTGCACAAATCACTTTAAAATGTAAAATTTTCCAATTTCAGACATTCCAGTTCATAGTGCCCGGTCGCCACGACGCCAACGTTAGTGCACGTGCACACCCATCTTGCGTATTCGGCGCATTCTCCACACTTCGTGCGATGCTACGGATTCTGCTGGGCCTCCTAAGCTTTGTTAATTGCTGCCACATGATAGACTTACGCCATATCTGACGTGATAAATGCTTCGTATGGGCGTTCGCTGCGAAAATTAGATTAATTAAATTCGATCATTAGTTCACTTCTTACCATATTTTATGGTGAAGAAATGCGGATACCCGCTGATCTTTGATGCACCTCATATCTTTGATTAAACATGCTTCCAGGTTGGCTACCGAACCGAAGCCCTGCCTGAGTGTACTTCTTTGGACCCGTTTCGTATTTCTTCGTCTGCGGATGTGTCTTAAGGCTCCAATTCATTTTTGTTAGAGGCCCAACGCATTTTCGAAACCCCTGCTCGTTCTAGGGTTTTGTTGCTTTTTTTTGCGCACCAAATTTTTTTTTTTACTTAGGGCGCTTTCAAAGATCTCGATGTGTTTACTTAGTGCCCGGTATTTTTGTTCGTTTTGGGATCATGTTGCTTTTTACGGCCCCAGCCTCTTTTCAGGCCCTTGTGCGGTCATATGGCCCCTGTGTGCCTTGAGAGCTTCCGGTGTTTTTGTTTTGTTTTTTTTAGTGTTCCCGGTATATATAGTTATGGCTACAACGCATGTTTTCGGACCCTGCCGCTTTTTACGAGACTGCGCTTTGAAGGGCCAGTCGCATTTTCGGTCCCCGTTGTGCTCTTAGGGTCCCGCTGTGTTTATTTGGGGCTTCTGACGCACATTTGTGGGGCCCCAGTACGATTTTGAGGCTTCGGTGCGTTTTTTCTGGGTCCCAGCGCGACTTATCGCGCCCAGGCGCGTGGTTCCGGGACCCAACGCCAGTTATCTGGGCTCAACGCGATTTTTGTGGATCTCTTCTGAATTTTCTGTAACTTCCGAATCCCGCCCTGATGTTTCGAGTCCCTGGTGCCATGTTTTTGTATCTCACCTCGATTTTCTTCGAGCTCCGGTATATTTTTTCGATGCCGTACGCGATTTGTCCAGGCATCTGATGACATGTTCGGTGCTTCAGAACCATTGTCCTGACCCGGACTTTTTTGCAATCCCTCCTGATTTTGGAGGGCTCCGGTTTTATTTTTCGAATACCGATGGGACTTTGGGGGTCACACGGTGCCTATGTGGGACCATATACGCCAATTGTTGGCAGCCCCGACGTTAATTTTTGATGCCCAGACCAAATTTTTGGTACTACCGATGGGTCCGAGCGCGAAATTTTTGGTACTGCCGAATTGTGGGTCCGAGCGCGAAATTTGGTGGGACCGGTTCGAGTTTGCGGGGCGCGTTGTACTTAGCTGTGACCCCAACGCGATCTTGGCGGTTCCTGTTGCAGATTTTCGTGCCTCGGAGCGAGTTTTCTGGGGCCCGACGTATTTACTTTGAGCCCCTACGCGAATTCTGGTGGACCGACGCGAATTTGTGTGGTCCCAGCGCGACTTTTGGGGGCCTCGGCTCGATTCTTGGGAGCATATCCCTCTTAGGAGGGAGGGGCTATTTGCCCCTTTGATATGTCACTGCGGCCACCGAAGGAGTTCTATTTTGTATATAGGTCCTTATGTGATATTTTTGGATCCTGGTACGATTCTTCGGTCTCCAGGTGCGATTTTTTTCGGTGCCCTGACACGTTTTTTTCCAGTGCCCAACGGGTTTTACGGGGACTTTGACCCGATTGTTTTGGGCGCAGAGTGACATTCCGGTTGATAATTGATTTTTGGGGCAGCAGCAACCTTTGGGGTCCAGGCGCGACTTTTTGGTCCCCAGTGAGATTTTCGAAGGTTGCGACGCGACTTTTTTAGTCCAATGTAATCTTTTGTGTCCCGAAGTCATTTGCTTGGATCCCTAGCGCGAGTTTTAGCGACCTCGACACTTTGTGGGTGTCCAATACGTTTTGGATGCTTTTGGTGTCATTGTTGGGGCCCAAGAGTTATTATCCATGTCCGGATTGTTTTTCGTTGCCCCGGCTTCATTTGTGTCCAAATGATACTGTTGGGGAACGGTACGACTTATCGTGTCCCTAGCCTGATTTTCATGATCCGGGCGTGAATTTTTGGTATCCATAGACTCAGCGAGATTTTCAGGGGCCCCGGCCGGATCTTTTTGGGCCCATGTCGTGATTTTCAAGTACCCCGGCACGACTCCTGCCATTTCAGGTGCTTATAGCAAATTATAGATCTCCTCTCGCGTCTTAGGGGTCTCGTCTCATTTCCTGGAGCTTCTTTACCGGTTTTGGACGTCTTCTCGTCCGGCCTACCCTCCTCCATATTCAATGGTCCTCCTCTCCCGTTTTGGAGGACCTCCTTCCACATCCTGGGGCCCCTTTAGCATGGCATGGGACTTCCTCTCATGTTCCAGGGGCATCCTCTGCCAAATTAGGGGCCTCCTGCCACGCCTCATGGGCATCCTCCTTTGTCCTCGCAAAGCTTACCCGTCTTGAGGGGGATCTTCAATTTTGGAAACCTCGCCTCCTTCCATACCTGCTACCTACCACTCCCATTTTAAGGGCCTTCTCTCATTTCCTGGGAATTTCTTCCGGTCGTCGGGGCCTCATTCGGGCCTGGAGACCTCCTGCTCCATCTCGAGGGACTCCTCTCCAAGTCCGGCAGGGGCCTCCTTTTTTCTTTTGGAGTCATTCTTTTTCAAATTAGGGGCCTCCTGTCACGTCTTCGGGGCCTCCTGTTCCGCGTTTTGATTCTATCTTTTCCCATTTTAAGGTTGGCCCCTTATCTCCAGGTGGACTCCTGTTCTCTCTTAGGTGGCTCCTCTTCCAAATTACACGCAACCTTTCCTATCTCAGTTACCTTGTCATTTCCTGGGGACCTTCTTACCCGTCTTGAAGCCTTCTTTCTCGCCTGGGAGCCATCCCTCTTATCTAATGGGCATTCTCTCTTATTTTAGGGGCTTCCTCGTGCATCATAGGGTCTCTTTCCAATATTATATCGTCCTCTTCCGAATTAGGTGCTTCCTGCCACTTTTCTGGATTATCCTTTTCTATCTTGATGGAACCTTACCCGTTTCGGGGACTGCTTTTACGTCTCCGAAACCTCATCTCATATCCACTGGCTTTCTCTTCCGTCTTAGGGCCTTCTCTCATTTTCTGAGGTCTCCCTTCCCGTATTGGGGCCTCTTTTGCAATCCTGGGAGCCTCCTTTGCAATCCTGAGGGCCTCCTTTGCAACCCTGGGGGCATCCTTTGCAATCCTGGGGGGCCTCCTTTGCAATCATGGAGGTCTCCTTTGCAATCCTGGGGCCTCCTTTGCAATCCTGTGGGCTTCCTTCGCAATCCTGAGGGCCTCCTTTGCAATCCTAGGGGCCTCCTGTGCAATCCGGGGGCCTACTTTGCAATCCTGGGGCCTCCTTTTCAATCCTGGGGGCCTCCTTTTCGATCCTGTGGGCCTCCTTTGTAATCCTGTGGGCCTCTTTTGTAATCCTGGAGGCCTCCTTTGCAATCCTGTGGGCCTCCTTTGCAATCCTGGAGGCCTACTTTGCAATCCTGGGGCCTCCTTTGCAATCCTGGGGGCCTCCTTTGCATTCCCGGGGGCCTCCTTTGCAATCCTGGAGTCCTCCTTTGTAATCCTGGTGGCCTCCTTTGTAATCCTGGGGCTTCCTTTGCAATCCTGGGGCCTCCTTTGCAATCCTGGAGTCCTTTGAAATCCTGGTGGTCTCC
Organism: Ashinkailepas kermadecensis; assembly: GCA_034440615.1. Lineage (NCBI taxonomy): Eukaryota > Metazoa > Arthropoda > Thecostraca > Neolepadidae > Ashinkailepas > Ashinkailepas kermadecensis. The sequence continues at coordinate 78,400 of JAOTOM010004555.1, read as the reverse complement.
TTTGTAATCCTGGAAGCCTCTTTTGCAATCCTGGGGCCTCCTTTGCAATCTTGGGGGCCTCCTTTGCAATCATGGGGCCTCCTTTGTAATCCTGGAGGCCTCCTTTGCAATCGTGAGGGCCTCCTTTGCATTCCTGGGGGTCTCCTTTGCAGTCCTGGAGTCCTCCTTTGCAAACCTGGGGGCCTCCTTTGCAATCCTGGGGGCCTCCTTTGCAATCCTGGGGGCCTCCTTTGCAATCCTGGAGTCCTTTGAAATCCTGGTGGTCTCCTTTGTAATCCTGGAAGCCTCTTTTGCAATCCTGGGGCCTCCTTTGCAATCTTGGGGGCCTCCTTTGCAATCATGGGGCCTCCTTTGTAATCCTGGAGGCCTCCTTTGCAATCGTGAGGGCCTCCTTTGCATTCCTGGGGGTCTCCTTTGCAGTCCTGGAGTCCTCCTTTGCAAACCTGGGGGCCTCCTTTGCAATCCTGGGGGCCTCCTTTGCAATCCTGGGGGCCTCCTTTTCAATCCTGTGGGCCTCCTTTGTAATCCTGGAGGCCTCCTTTGCAATCCTGGGGGCATCCTTTGCATTCCTGGGGGCCTCCGTGCCAATTGTTGGCACTCTCGTGATTTCTGGGTCCTCCTATCCTCTCCTAGGTGACTCCTTCTTCAAATTAGGGGCCTCCTCTCGTGTCTCGTCGGCCTCATTGCTCACTTTTTTCCTGTGCATTTCCGGATAGGGGCCTCCTCAAATTTCAGGGGGGGGCGGCGCCCCCTGTTTGACGGCAGGGGGGCGACTGCCCCCCTGCCCCCCGGTGGCGACGCCCTTGCCGGACGCCCGAGGAGCGGCTCAGACACAAAATCAATCCGTCACTTATTAGCTTTACGTGCGTGCAACAAATGTAGTCATTATCACAAATTGTGTACGGAAATCATCACCCATGAATGAAAACGCCTTCGGTGAGTAAGCTACCCATCACAGCGAGATCGAGTTCAATTTGGCAGCAAAGCCCCATGCTGCCACCAATTGCAGGTATAGTAGCAATGCTGTTCGTAGTGGTTGTTTGTGTATGCAGGAATGCATGCATGGGCATCTTGCACGCAAATGGTCACTTTCAAGCAGTAGCCATTTGCGCCGGTTCATATTTTAAATACTGAATAATTGAACGTTTGATAATATCATCATATCGAGGAAAGAATTGTGACCACAACCAGGATGTCAAACAAAAACTACCCACATGAAACCGTTCCTGCGTAACCTAACACAATCTTGAAACTCAGCATAAAAGGGTGGATTCATTGCAAAAGCCGTCACGATCTGACATTTCGCTGCTCCACAGCAGATCTATATTCACGGATTAAAATTAACTGGAAGTGAAACGGTGGGCAACATTTTTTAAACCCAAAAAGACTGTTGGTATCAATAATCGTAGACGTTGGAACAGAAAGCGGTCACGATGATTTGAGGCTCGAGTGACAAAGCATGTGACGACTTCGAATTAGCTAACTTAGTGAAGGACCGTCCAGTTGAGTGTACTTTCGGCTTCACGAGGACATGGAGCGAGCACTGCCGTGTTGAAGACGCAGTGGGCAGTACCCGCTCAGGAACATCTCGCCATTGACAACACAGCCACCTACCAATTTTCACATCCTCGGTATCACACAATCTGGTCAGCACCAGCAGGCGTGGCTACGGTCTCCTGTGGTGCTCGGCGAACTGCCGGTACACCTCGTCATAGTCTCTCACGCGCGGCTGTACCGCCTCCAGCGCGCGCTCGAAGTCCCGCCGCAACACACTGGCCGCCTCCACGTCCCTCTCGAGCGCCAGCAGCGCCGCCTCGTGGCAGACGGCCGTCACCTCGGCGCCCGAGTAGCCGTCCGTGCGGCCGGCCAGCCACCGTGACGTCACGCTGCCGTCGGTCGGCATGGCGGCCAGCCGGAGGCGGGCGATCTCTGCGCGCGTCTCGGCGTCCGGCAGCGGCACGTGCACCACGTGGTCGAGCCGGCCGGGCCGCAGCAGCGCCGCGTCGATCAGGTCGGGCCGGTTGGTGGCCGCCACCACGGTGACGTCGCGCAGCGCGCTGACGCCGTCCATCTCGGTGAGCAGCTGCGCCAGCACGCGCTCGGCCACGCTGTGCGCGCCGCCGGCGTCGCCACGCCGCACGGCCAGCGCGTCCAGCTCGTCGAAGAAGACGACGGCCGGCGCCGACTGGCGCGCGCGCCGGAACACCTCGCGCACGGCGCGCTCAGACTCGCCCACCCACTTGCTGAACAGCTCGGGCCCCTTGATCGAGATGAAGTTCAGTCCGCTCTCGGTGGCCAGCGCCTTGGCGATCATGGTCTTCGAGCAGCCGGGCGGGCCGTACATGAGCACGCCTTTGGGTGGCGTCACGCCCATCCGCCGGAACGCCTCCGGGTGCAGGATGGGCCATTCGACCGCCTGCTGCAGGCGGAGTTTGAGCGCCGCCTGGCCGCCGATGTCGCTCCAGCGCACGTCGGCGACCTCCACCAGCACCTCGCGCATGGCGCTGGGTTTGACGCGCCGCAGCGCCGCCAGCAGGTGACCGCTGGACGGCGGCGCGTCGGCGGCGGCTCGGTCCGAGGCTCCGTCAGTCGCCGCCAGGAGACGCGCTTCGCTCACCACCGCCTGCAGGTCGGCGCCCACGTAGCCGTGCGCCGCGGCCGCCACGGCCGAGAGCTGGTCGGCGGGCGCAGCGGGCAGCAGCGTGGCCAGGATATGGGCGCGCGCCGCCGGCCCCGGCACGGTCAGCTCCAGCTCGCGGTCCAGGCGGCCGGCGCGCCGCACGGCCGGGTCCAGCGCCGCCGGCTGCGCCGTGGCCGCCACTAGCGCCACGCCGGCGGCGGCGTCAACTAGCGATAACAAGCACGTCAGCAGGCGGCGCTGCCGCTCGGAGCCGCCGTCGGCGCGCGCCGCCACGCACTCGACGTTATCGACGAACACGACGGCCGGCCGGCGGCGCATGGCGGCGGCGAACGCGGCGCGCAGTCGCTCCTCGGTGCCGCCCTGGTAGCGGCTCTGCAGCTCGGCGGCACGGATCAGGTGGAACCTGTCGCCGTAGCGCGCCGCCAGCACGCTGGCCAGTGACGACTTGCCGGTGCCGGATGGGCCGTACAGGAGGACGCCGCGCGGCAGCGGCAGGCCGCCGCCGGGCGCCTCCGGCCGCCAGCCGGCCACCACCTGATCGATCATGGTGTGCAGGTAGGCGAGCGTGTCGTCCAGGCCTCCGAGGCGCGCCACCACCGGCGCCGACGGCGGCGCGCCATCCGGCCCGGCGTCCACCACGATCTCCGTGCTGTCGCTCACCTCCACCAGGCCGTCGAGCCGGCCGGCAGACGGCGACGAGAGGCCGCCACCGGCGGCACCACCGGCCGACACGGCGAGCCGCGACAGCCGGCACGCCAGCTCGTCCCCGCCGTCGTCGCGCCCCGCCTCGCACGCCTCCGTCACCGTCAGCAGCAGAGGCGCGCCCATGAACGCCGTGGCGTAGCGGTGGCCGGCGGCGAGCACGAGACCGCGCAGCTCGGCCGCCAGCTGCGCCGAGAACGCCGCGCTCTCGGCGAACGCCAGCGGCGCGGTGGGCAGCAGGCGCACGCGGCCGGCCGGCACCACGGCGGCCGGCAGCGGCCGCACCTCTGGCGGCGCGTCCAGCGGCTCCAGCCGGGCGGCAGTGCCGGGCGACACCCCGACGGTCGCCGTCTCGCCGCCGGCCACCGGCCAGACGCGGCAGACGGCGCGCCGCGCGCCGCACGACACCACCACGCGGTCGGCCACACGCACCTGGAGCGCGTCGGCCGCGGCCGGCGACAGGTAGCACACGGCGCGTGCCCAGCCGGCCGGCGCGGCCCGCTCCGGCGCCTGCTGGCACCAGTCAGTGCCGAACAGCCGGCCCGCTCTGACGTAGCCGCCGGTGTCTGGCGACTGGCAGCAGCGGTCCTCCAGCTGGCCGGCCGGCCGCAGCGCGTCACAACGGCCGCAGGGCGTCCACTGGGACCCGACGCGACTCTTCTGCGGCGTACCGGATGTCCGCGACCGGCTCGGCGTCTTCTTTTTGCTGGACATGGCGAATCTGCATAGGAGAGTTGATGGGCATTGTAAGACCTGGCCATTGCTGGCTTAACAGTTGATACATACCAGCTTGATGCTAATGTCACGCACAAAAATAATTAAGTTCATAAAGCGTGCAAACCCAAGGCGCAGAGCGGCGTGCTGTGTCTGTTCAACCAGTACATATAGATTGCGACTATAGAGAAGCTGGATGAGCGAGGGCAAGTGCTTAAAATACAATGCAGACGAATCTCCGTGCATGAGTTACAAACACTGCAGCGTACTTTACTGAGCACTACAAAGCAAGAAGTTCGCTTTGTCATCCGTGACGGTTGGTAGGCGTCGGCTACGGTACGAGGTGTGTGGTAAGCTGCTCGCACGCGGGAATGCCACCGCAATCCTCGGCCTTTGAACAAATGCTAAGAGCACTTCCGGAGGATATTGCGGTGAAAGCTTGCGAATCTCAAAATGAAAAGAGCATGTCTGGCTCAGAATGATACAAACAGAACTTGAAATGCTGTCACACCGTGACATACTGCTTAAAGTTGCCCGCGAGTGGAAATGCCACCGTAAATATCTTTATCTGAACACAAACCAAGAACAACCCCACGAAGAGTATTGTGATGCCAAGTGGCAAAAATACGAATAAAACAAACAAGCACATCTTAATCAGAGTAAATAAATCAGAACGTCAAACGCTGTAACAGTGATATTGTAAATGGTATTGCAGCTTCCAAAACGTGTCGGTCGAGCTGAGCCGAGCCGAGCCGTGCCGAGCCGAGCCGAGCCGAGCCGAGCCGAGCCGAGCCGAGCCGAGCCGAGCCGAGCCGAGCCGAGCCGAGCCGAGCCGAGCCGAGCCGAGCCGAGCCGAGCCGAGCCGAGCCGAGCCGAGCCGAGCCGAGCCGAGCCGAGCCGAGCCGAGCCGAGCCGAGCCGAGCCGAGCCGAGCCGAGCCGAGCCGAGCCGAGCCGAGCCGAGCCGAGCCGAGCCGAGCCGAGCTGAGCCGAGCCGAGCCGTGCCGACTCGACCCAAATCTATCCGGCTACGACGGTGGCTTCGAGCGGCAGCGCCGCCTACTGACATGGTTGCTATCACTAGTTGACGCCGCCGCCGGCGTGGCGCTAGTGGCGGCCACGGCGCGCCGGACGCCTGGACCGCGAGCTGGAGCTGACCGTGCCGGGGTCGGCGGCTCGCACCGAGCCGGGTCGCGCCGGCCGGGTCGCACATATAAATGTGTGTACGTGAGAGCGTGTCTGGCTGAGAGTTGTAAAAACAGAAGTTGAAATGCAGCATTACACCGTGAAATAAATACCGTTTAAAGTTGCCCGCGAGCGGAAATGTCGCCGCGAACCTCTTTTTTTCAGCACAAACCAAGAACACCTCATGAAGAGTATTGTGATGGGAGGTGGTAAAAATCAAAATGATTTAAGCACATCTTACCCCGAGCAAACAATTGGAATGATAAACGCTGTAACAGTGTTATTGTAAATGTTATTGCAGCTTCCAAAGCGTGTCGGTCGAGCCGAACCGTGCCGAGCCGGGTAGCGCCGAGCCGGGTTGAGTCTAATTGGGTTACCATAACTAATCTCATCAGCATGACATACTCGAAGGTCGGTGTTGAATTTACTGCCAGGCACTAGTGGATCTCAGGCGGAAGTACGAGAACCATGCCCTCTCCAAACGGCCTGATGGATGGGCTGGTAGGGGGTCCATCGATGGTCCAGGAAGTTCCCGTCAGGGGCCGTAAATAAATCCCGCGGTGCCCTCAAAGCCACCGGGAACCCGAAAACCTACCCGGAATCCCCAATAATTTCACCCTTAACATGGGACCCTATGGAATGCATCCCCCAATCCATCGGGGCCAGCCCATTGTCTTCATGTATTGTGCCCCACATTATTTTTCAGAAATCAGCGCCAGTGCATCGGGGCCTTCGAAAACCCGCTGAGACAGCGAATAAACACCAACTTAAACTTAAAAGCGATGGTGGTTGGTCGGACCACCTCCACAGAAGCTTATGTTGCCATTAATTATTTAGAGTTAAAAAATGAGCCTATTTGGACAAATATTGGTCGAAATTCTGCGTCTTTAACAAAAATAATGTAGGTTGGTTGGTTATTTGAGTATTAAGGCGCATCAACCAGGTTTGGTCATTTAGCGCCTAGTAAAATAAGGTAGGTAAAGGTAGGTAAATACTGGGCACACTCCATATCCGTTTTCACTTCCCTGGCGCAAATTCTAGGTACACCACTTTGAGGTAGGGTTGCGGAGGCGCCGAAAGTTGCCCCCCCCCCCCAACCGGTGGGCTAGATCCACCAGTGGCCAGGTGCACTTGATGCAAAAATAATATCCAATTATCAGCATGACCAAAAACATAAGGGCCCAAGGTTGAACAAAATGAATGGGGTGTAATGAACTCACTTCAGTATAAATTTTAGGGCCCTGAGTCAAACCTGCAGGGTCAAATGAAGTAGAAATCGGCCACTACCACTGCACCGACGAAACCTGTGACCTTCAACGCTCGGCGGCTAGGCGGCCGGCCGGCGGTCGATCGACCTTGAATCCCTGCAGTTCCTGTATTTACCAACTGATTTCGATTTTTGTTGTACACTAGGATGCATTTATTAATTTTTTAAAGTAAGCTGCAAGATTTCATTCATAAGAATTGTATCTTGTATTGCTGCTTGACTGTGTATTAGTTAGCAGGAAGCATCTAAACTTGGTAGTGGCCCATGACATTAATGCTATGAACCCTCTTAACAGGTCAGATCATGAACTAATTGCTGCCATGGTGAGAATGGATACCACTCCTCAACAAGAGATTCATTCCTCAATCCATGGAGGCTGGAATGGTCAAAGGCTGTCAGGAATGGACAATCTGCTGCATACCAGAAGAAAATTGCTGATAGTCCAGCCAAGAAATCCAGCATTGCAGACATGGTAGGGAAACTGCATGACGCTGCTGAGATGTTGCCCAGCAGGGGTGACTGAACAAAGCTAGTCAGAGGTGGAGCATCAAGTCCAGCAAGGGTGACTGAACACAGCTAGTTAGTGGTGGAGCATCAAGCCCAGCAGGGGTGATTGAACACAGCTAGTCAGCGGTGGAGCATCAAGCCCAGCAGGGGTGTCTGAACAAAGCTAGTCAGCGGTGGAGCATCAAGCCCAGCAGCGGCGACTGAACAAAGTTAGTCAGTGGTGGAGCATCAAGCCCAGCAGCAGCGACTGAACAAAGCTAGTCAGCGGTGGAGCATCAAGCCCAGCAGGGGTGACTGAACAAAGCTAGTCAGAGGGGGAGCATCAAGCCCAGCAGCGGCGACTGAACAAAGTTAGTCAGCGGTGGAGCATCAGGCCCACTGAGCTCCATAAACATGCTGCATGGCCAAGGACAAATCGCTGGATGCAAAAGAGGTCAGAGCAGAGGCCAAGGCAGCACATCAGGCAGAAAGACGAAGCTATGTGAATGAGCAGAGAAGGAAGCTACAGCAGCAGGTAACTGATGATCAGAGACAAGGGAAAGAGTGCAAAAAACGAGCTAATACCTCTCTTTGTCTTGGGTTCTTTTATGACGCATTCAACCGCTAGGCCACATAGCGTCGCCTACCTCTCACGCCGATTAGCCGCGGGTGGACTCGGTAAACGCCGTCGGCTGCGAGATTCGAACCCACAATATTGCGATCAAGGGTCCGACGCTCTACCAACTGAGCTATCGCGACCCCCATCTCTGTCAAAACAATGAAACTTCAAAGACAGGAAGGAACAATATGAAAACAAACAGTGAATGGTAGGGATATATGAGTGTGGTCAAATTCAAAATTTTGGGTGGCAAGTAACATGCAACAAGAGAGATAACTGAATCATATTTCAGTACTTTCAGTTATATTAGCATTCCTCACTGGCCAATGTGATAAATATATATATATATATATATATATATATATATATATATATATATATATATATATATATATATATATATATATATATGTATATATGCCAACAGCTACAGCTATATATCTGCACTTAAGATACCCTGAAATACCTTTGAAAGGATCATAAGAAGGAAGCTAGATAAAAAGCTCACATAAGCAAATACCCCATCAGAAATGCAACCTGCTTATCATAGCCAAAGAGGATCCCTGCAAGCAAATTTTACTCTGCTAGGGGTTAAATCAGCTAAGAAAGACCTATGGAAGACTGTTAGTGTTCTATCCCCTCCCCATATAGCATTTCTTAAATGTCAGGATGTGTTTAATTCAAGGTGGCATAATGGTATTGTATGCAAGCTGATCCATGCTAGAGTCCACCCTTGACTGGTACTTGTCTTTAAAAAAAACCTTACAATGGGTTCAATGTTAAGGTCAAGGTCCAAGAAATCACCTCACAAACTGGCAGAATCAAACATGGGTTGAAACAAGGAGTTCTTTCCACAAATCCTCTAAACTTGCTTACAAATGATAATGCGTGTAAAGAAAGCATACGACCTTCAATATACCAGGAGGTGCTGAGTTGACATCAAAAGTAACGTTAAGGATTATACTTTATTAGGTACTCAACGTTTCGGCCAGGGGCCATCGTCAGGAGTGATATAAAAATGTAAAGTTAAGCAATTGAAAAAAAAAAAAACGCGAGAAAAAAAGCGTGCAAAGACACGTGGAATGCAGAAAAGCCTCCTCAGTGGTGCAGACACTTAAAGAAACTCCAAACCAGAAACAAACTAGGTCAAGATAGAATCCTCTGAGGAAGCCCGAGCCGATGGTCCACATACATATCGATACATACACTCACGCACATATATAGACATAGATCCAATATAACGCGTAATACATAGAATATAATTTATGTTTGTGTAATTTAAGTGATATACCAAGACGTCGTTTGCGTGTTTAGTTGCGGCCGTAGATTACGTATGTGTAGAGATTCGAGGACCTTTAGATCAGCGTTGTCCCTGGCTGTTGCTAGAATTTCTACTTTGAAGTTTGTGTTAGTGTCGCTGTGTTCCATGTTATAATGTTTGTCGATCATGTGTTCGCCTAAAGGTGTGTATGCTCTTCGAAGTCTGGCATCTCCCAAGTGCTCATTGTACCTATCCCTGATACTACGTTTGGTTTCACCGACATAAAATATTCCAAGACAGCGGTTGCACGTTATTTTATAAACTACGTTTTTTCGCGTGCATCTACCTTTGAGCCCGTTGATGCAGGTGTGGCACGTTCTTCTACCAGCAGGGCATGGCGGAATTTCCAGGGCTGAGCGGACCAGGTAAGATTTCAGCGTAGGTCCGCTAGTCCAGGCTACCCTAACATGGTTTAGATGAGACGAACGGATGGCTGCGTTTACCTGTCGACATAGTTGGTCATCGACAAATGGAAGTCTCATGTAAACATAGTTGGGATTACTACCCGCTCGATGCCGACGTTGCCCACTTATCCTACTCCTGTTGTGAGGGTGAACAGCACGAGCGGCGGAGTGTACCCGATGTGCTGGGTATCCGTTTTCCAGGAAAAGAGTTGTCATCTTCGCAAGGCTCCGCTCGCATGAAATAGTATCGGAGGAGACTCGTGCTGCTCTCCTCATTTGGGATGTTAAAACGGCCTTTTTAGTAGCCATCGGGTGGGCCGAATCATAGTGCAAGATGATGGGGGCTGCCATAGGTTTAAAGTACAGTTCGGTGGTGTAGCTCCCATCAGCCTGAACTACAAACAACGTATCAAGGAAAGGAATCGAACTGCTATGACCAGTGTGTTCTAAGGTGAACTTGATGCTGGAGTGTTGTTGGTTAATTTCTGCAAAGAAGTCGAGCAGAGAGGCCAAGCCATGTGTCCAAACACCAAAAATATCGTCTATATACCTCATGTAGAGAGCTGGTTTCAAATCATACGAAGCTAAGAAGATCGACTCAAGGCGGTGCATAAAAGCAATCGCTAAAGGAGGTGCACATCGGTTACCCATAGCCACTCCTTTTGTTTGCTTGTACATTGAGTTACCGAAACGTATGAGGTTATTGCTGAAAATATGTGTTAGTAATTTCACACAGTCCTGTACCCCAATCCCGAAAAGACAAATGTCATCCAGATTGTCCTCGATTAGACGAATCACAGCATCTATTCCCTCCTTTATCGGAATGCTGCCATATAGATTTTTCACGTCCATGGTGAAAACAATACTGCCTTCCGGAAGTTTGGTAGGGAACGTTTCTTTCACCCTCTGTAGGTACGACTCCGTGTTTGTCAGATGGGCGGGAACCAACGCTAGTATCTGGACCAGAATCTTGCTCAAGAACCAAGATAACTTGTCTAGGGGGTCACCACTCGCCGACACTATAGGGCGCAGTGGAACCTCTAGTTTGTGGTTTTTGGGGAGCCCGTATAATTCCGCTGTGCGGCTGGAATGAGGAAGGAGAGATAACACTATGTCTTTATGTAACTTCCCTGATAAAGTTTCCTTGATAATAGTACATGTTTCAATTTCGAGACGTTTGGTAGGGTTTGGTTGGGAAGAAATGCTCTGATAATCGTCCGTTATTTTACTGGCCTTTTCAATGTAATCCGTTTTGTTTAGCACGACGAATCCTTTGCATTTATCTGACGGCTTTACTATTACATTATCGTTGTTTTTCATTTCCCGAAGTACTTCCCTCTGTTTCGCATAATTGTCCGACCTTTTGTTCGATGCTTTGTTGTGATATTTATATGCTTTTAGAACTTTTGTTTTTAAATCTTTCAACTCAGATTCTAATTGAGTTGTGGCTCTCGGTGGTTGGTATGCAGGAGTGTCGGGAAACATGGGGCGAAGCTTTGAATGACCTGTGCTAGAGGTGCTTTGTGATAAGCCTTCCCGCGGTACCTGAGGTACAGTTTGCTGTTTTGTCTCCCTCACATTCCTCCACCGCAAACCATAGATCGCCCTTTCTACGCCTGATTCTGCCTTTTCCAAGCAGCTACGATCTACTTTTTGAGCTAACGCAAAATTGGGGCCTTTGTCAAGCAATCCCAATATATCTGAGTCTAGAGGTAACTTACTTAGATTAGACGTGCGATTTGTACGATATTGTTCAGTGCCATCGCCGTTGGTGTCCGTACCGTGGGTGCCAGAAGTAATGCAACTACCCGAGCTTTCTCCACTGGTAGCCGCGTGGTGAAGTAAATTATTTTTATCCGGGAGTGGCGTAGGTGGTTGGTACGATGAATGTGTACCTAGGTGAAGTTCGTCCTCTTGTGGTGCGCTGCGGACGGCTGCTGGCCTCACGCCGCAGTTTCTGACTCCAGAAACAACGCTGGAGATCATCAAACACAGAGACCACCCACGCATGACCAAAGCCCACCCAAAGCTCCAAACAGTCACAACGCTGGGCACGAACACACTAAACAACGAAGCGCACCAGACCCTGTCCGCACAGCAGCGAAAATCGACAACACTACGTGGTGAAGCACCAACATCACTACAAACAGCTGTTTCCACTGGGCCGCAGTGTTTGTCCTCCTCCGACTCCTCAGGCAAGAGATGACTGGTTTCTAGGGGTAGTGAAGTGGAGTCCCTAGAGCTCTGATTGGGCCGAAGCGTCGAACTGGAGACTTCTTCTTCCGTTGCTGCAACACTTGAGGAAACAGGAGACTCGATCAGGAGACTCAGGCCGTAGGCTTGCACCAGGGCACGGGACTCTGTCAAGCACTTGTCTTCCGGGAAGTACCCTCCTGCAGGTACCGTGTCCAAGTCGCTTGCCTGAAAATGCCCAGAAGATCGAGTCTCCTGTTTCCTCAAGTGTTGCAGCAACGGAAGAAGAAGTCTCCAGTTCGACGCTTCGGCCCAATCAGAGCTCTAGGGACTCCACTTCACTACCCCTAGAAACCAGTCATCTCTTGCCTGAGGAGTCGGAGGAGGACAAACACTGCGGCCCAGTGGAAACAGCTGTTTGTAGTGATGTTGGTGCTTCACCACGTAGTGTTGTCGATTTTCGCTGCTGTGCGGACAGGGTCTGGTGCGCTTCGTTGTTTAGTGTGTTCGTGCCCAGCGTTGTGACTGTTTGGAGCTTTGGGTGGGCTTTGGTCATGCGTGGGTGGTCTCTGTGTTTGATGATCTCCAGCGTTGTTTCTGGAGTCAGAAACTGCGGCGTGAGGCCAGCAGCCGTCCGCAGCGCACCACAAGAGGACGAACTTCACCTAGGTACACATTCATCGTACCAACCACCTACGCCACTCCCGGATAAAAATAATTTACTTCACCACGCGGCTACCAGTGGAGAAAGCTCGGGTAGTTGCATTACTTCTGGCACCCACGGTACGGACACCAACGGCGATGGCACTGAACAATATCGTACAAATCGCACGTCTAATCTAAGTAAGTTACCTCTAGACTCAGATATATTGGGATTGCTTGACAAAGGCCCCAATTTTGCGTTAGCTCAAAAAGTAGATCGTAGCTGCTTGGAAAAGGCAGAATCAGGCGTAGAAAGGGCGATCTATGGTTTGCGGTGGAGGAATGTGAGGGAGACAAAACAGCAAACTGTACCTCAGGTACCGCGGGAAGGCTTATCACAAAGCACCTCTAGCACAGGTCATTCAAAGCTTCGCCCCATGTTTCCCGACACTCCTGCATACCAACCACCGAGAGCCACAACTCAATTAGAATCTGAGTTGAAAGATTTAAAAACAAAAGTTCTAAAAGCATATAAATATCACAACAAAGCATCGACCAAAAGGTCGGACAATTATGCGAAACAGAGGGAAGTACTTCGGGAAATGAAAAACAACGATAATGTAATAGTAAAGCCGTCAGATAAATGCAAAGGATTCGTCGTGCTAAACAAAACGGATTACATTGAAAAGGCCAGTAAAATAACGGACGATTATCAGAGCATTTCTTCCCAACCAAACCCTACCAAACGTCTCGAAATTGAAACATGTACTATTATCAAGGAAACTTTATCAGGGAAGTTACATAAAGACATAGTGTTATCTCTCCTTCCTCATTCCAGCCGCACAGCGGAATTATACGGGCTCCCCAAAAACCACAAACTAGAGGTTCCACTGCGCCCTATAGTGTCGGCGAGTGGTGACCCCCTAGACAAGTTATCTTGGTTCTTGAGCAAGATTCTGGTCCAGATACTAGCGTTGGTTCCCGCCCATCTGACAAACACGGAGTCGTACCTACAGAGGGTGAAAGAAACGTTCCCTACCAAACTTCCGGAAGGCAGTATTGTTTTCACCATGGACGTGAAAAATCTATATGGCAGCATTCCGATAAAGGAGGGAATAGATGCTGTGATTCGTCTAATCGAGGACAATCTGGATGACATTTGTCTTTTCGGGATTGGGGTACAGGACTGTGTGAAATTACTAACACATATTTTCAGCAATAACCTCATACGTTTCGGTAACTCAATGTACAAGCAAACAAAAGGAGTGGCTATGGGTAACCGATGTGCACCTCCTTTAGCGATTGCTTTTATGCACCGCCTTGAGTCGATCTTCTTAGCTTCGTATGATTTGAAACCAGCTCTCTACATGAGGTATATAGACGATATTTTTGGTGTTTGGACACATGGCTTGGCCTCTCTGCTCGACTTCTTTGCAGAAATTAACCAACAACACTCCAGCATCAAGTTCACCTTAGAACACACTGGTCATAGCAGTTCGATTCCTTTCCTTGATACGTTGTTTGTAGTTCAGGCTGATGGGAGCTACACCACCGAACTGTACTTTAAACCTATGGCAGCCCCCATCATCTTGCACTATGATTCGGCCCACCCGATGGCTACTAAAAAGGCCGTTTTAACATCCCAAATGAGGAGAGCAGCACGAGTCTCCTCCGATACTATTTCATGCGAGCGGAGCCTTGCGAAGATGACAACTCTTTTCCTGGAAAACGGATACCCAGCACATCGGGTACACTCCGCCGCTCGTGCTGTTCACCCTCACAACAGGAGTAGGATAAGTGGGCAACGTCGGCATCGAGCGGGTAGTAATCCCAACTATGTTTACATGAGACTTCCATTTGTCGATGACCAACTATGTCGACAGGTAAACGCAGCCATCCGTTCGTCTCATCTAAACCATGTTAGGGTAGCCTGGACTAGCGGACCTACGCTGAAATCTTACCTGGTCCGCTCAGCCCTGGAAATTCCGCCATGCCCTGCTGGTAGAAGAACGTGCCACACCTGCATCAACGGGCTCAAAGGTAGATGCACGCGAAAAAACGTAGTTTATAAAATAACGTGCAACCGCTGTCTTGGAATATTTTATGTCGGTGAAACCAAACGTAGTATCAGGGATAGGTACAATGAGCACTTGGGAGATGCCAGACTTCGAAGAGCATACACACCTTTAGGCGAACACATGATCGACAAACATTATAACATGGAACACAGCGACACTAACACAAACTTCAAAGTAGAAATTCTAGCAACAGCCAGGGACAACGCTGATCTAAAGGTCCTCGAATCTCTACACATACGTAATCTACGGCCGCAACTAAACACGCAAACGACGTCTTGGTATATCACTTAAATTACACAAACATAAATTATATTCTATGTATTACGCGTTATATTGGATCTATGTCTATATATGTGCGTGAGTGTATGTATCGATATGTATGTGGACCATCGGCTCGGGCTTCCTCAGAGGATTCTATCTTGACCTAGTTTGTTTCTGGTTTGGAGTTTCTTTAAGTGTCTGCACCACTGAGGAGGCTTTTCTGCATTCCACGTGTCTTTGCACGCTTTTTTTCTCGCGTGCTTTTTTTTTTCAATTGCTTAACTTTACATTTTTATATCACTCCTGACGATGGCCCCTGGCCGAAACGTTGAGTACCTAATAAAGTATAATCCTTAACGTTACTTTTGATGTCAACTCAGCACCTCCTGGTATATTGAAGGTCGTATGCTTTCTTTACACGCAATGTCTAAAACCCAGGAGCATCTAAGAGCCATTCTTCGTTGTATTTTACAAATGATAAGATAGGAATGGCACGGAAGGCTCAAATTATAGCAGCTGCAGGACAGATGTAGGTTGGAATCATTGCATTATATTGAGAGGTGTTGATTGCGACTAATCATACTCTGCTTGAACAACTTCTGGTCATATTTTAAGCATGGGTTTTTGGCACTATTCCTGTAATGTCAATACGTTTAGGATTGTGACATTCAGGTAAAAACTCACCAAGTATATCTTGAATATTGGAGCAGCCATAGTGGCAGTGGTGATTGGGCATGTCTACACAGGTGTTGTTTTAATGACACCAAGAGTAGCAGCTAGAAGGAGAGGTATTTGTGCATCAGAAGTCAGCGACGGCAAATCAGGGAAAATGTACGGTCTGGATTTGGTGAAGCCTGCCTAGCACCTTCTTCCTCTACCACTTCTGTGGGAAATCACATATAAACACGATATTCTCCATTCAAAACCATACAACTTACCATCCACCAAGTGTATCACAGATGGTTTTGCTGACACATTGATGGATGCATGTGCATTATTGTGATTTAAGGTGTTCACACGATAGGCTTTACACACATTTTACCTCCATAAAGCAAACAAAGGGGTTTGGTTTGGTTAGGATTCTTTGAAGTTTCAAAATTTGTATTTAGAAAAGAACTTCCTGGATTTTTAGAAGAAAAAAAATGAAACCATTTGTATCCCTTAAAAGCAGGCTAGGCTAGGCTAGGTTATGTTAGGTTAGGTGTTTTAATTGGGAGTATTTTGAAGCAAAAAATTACACAACATTCTCCCAAATTGATTTTACAAAATTTTTAAAAAGCTTAATACACTAGCTTGGCTAAGGATATGTTACCTTTTAAACACTATTTCAATGTTATATTAACATCATATTACTGAACTCTGTACAAATGACCCATTTTTGGTGTTATTTGGCTTCCCAACTAAAAAGCAGGCATTTCTGCATGAAATGAGTGGTGGCATCATTTTAATCAGATGGGCCCCTGTGGCTCTTATTAAGCCTTAATACTTTAAATACTTTAAATACTTTAATCACATTCATAAATGTTACATTAAAAAATACAGACTTCATAAAAAACCTTAAGACATTCTCATCTTAAAGCACAAATTTACCAATTTCTTTACCACTCTAGGACTCACGAGTCATTGAATGTTCTTTTTAAAGATTATTAATACATGTTTTAACAGGGTGATATAATTTAATGTAAAATTTCAGTAAGATATTAGTGATAAATTTACATTAATTATGCAATATTATGTTCCAATATATAACAAACATATGAGTAGAACATTTTCCTGTACATTACCTGGCCCTACAGTTTTTGGTATCATCATGCCTTAAGGTATTTACAAGACAAGCTTTGTACACATCTTACCTCCATGAAGCAAACAAAGTGGTTAGGTTTGGTGTTTTTTTATTTGAAAACTTCCATTTTCACATTTTTTTCTCATGTTCTTCAAACACAGGTTGGGCAACTTGCATTTGAAATTTATGAGAAAACAATTGCTTCCTTTTTATTGTCTTCTTACATGGGAAGTTACACTGGGTTAGGTTAGGTTGCTACATTTTGTATCCACATTAACATTATATTTTATGGCATATTACCCAACTCCAAGTCCCTTTTTTGTTATTTTGCATGTAAACTGAAAAGTATGTATTCACAGAGGAAACAGTCAAAACAAACAAACAAACAAACAAAACAAACAACAAAAGGTTTTAGGCTATCAACTATTCAGCATCAGTGGATTCTAGATGATGCAACATCAGAAAATTTCAGATGATCTGACATTTATAAGTTTTAGGCAATCCAGCATTTGTAGGTTTTAGGCAATCTAACATGCATAGATTTTAGAAGAAAAAATTTTTTTGACAAAGAACTGGACTATATACAGGGGAGTGATGAAGAAAGAGTTAGAAGACAAAGACAGCATCGCATGCCCACTGTGGTGAGGGTCTGAGCATTACCAGAACAAGCCACTTCACCCTGCTATCACATGGAAAATTAATACACAACTTGTGCTTACCGGTGTCTAGAACATTATACCATTTTCCTTACAATAAGCTAACAATATCTAGACTTGCAACCCTCCACACTCCCTGTAGCAATGTTCTAATACACACCAATTACCCCCGGTTTCCATCAATATATTTATTCAGAAGCAGAATAATTTAGCTTCCACGTGTGTGGCAAATATACAACCTTGCACACCTTCACAAGCCATGATGACTTCAGAGACACTTCGGCCACGATCTGGATCGTACTGGTAGGTAAAATACATAATAAAGAACGGAATCCAGTATATTTTCTAGTTACAGCACTCATGAAGTTGGTATGAATGTTGGATATTTTTAGTAGAATCTACCAGACTTCTGGTAGGTACGGTTTCGTCCGTAAACATGCTAAATTTGTTTTTTTTTAACCTGGGTACACTTTCATCTGTGGCGCAGCAAAGACATAATATTACTGCTGCTTTAACTATTGATTGTTGGGATCGAGGCCCTTATTCATTGTATTGGGATGAAAAATACTGGGATAAAGAAATCTTGATCTGCTGTGGGCTGCTCAGCCTCAGCCCAATGCCAAGTGTGTAGTAGGAAGATAAAGTATCTTGAAGACAAGTAAGTGGCAAGTTGTTGTTCAGCCAGGTTCTCAAACTTGTTTCTGTGTAACAATATTGTCTGTTGAAATCATTACAGAACTTTAAGGGCAGTATTAAGGTGCATTTTGATGGATATATCATTTCCAGTCATGCTGATTGTTTTGCAAGCAATTGATTTGTGTTTTCATGCATAAAGATGACATTTTCTTACCAAAATGAACATGCATTAAAGCATCCTTCCAGCATTGTCAGATCCCAGACTGAATTATGGCAGTGGTGGGGATGGCTGAGGGGTTAAGGTGTTGGGCTCTGGGTACCAAAGGTCCCGGGTTCGACACTCGCACCGCTCTGGACATTTCACAATCCTGCGTCCCACCTGCGAAACAGTGGGCGGTGCCATTAGCAGTGAATGTGCAAAAAGCGTGTTGTGAACCACCCAATAAACAAACAAACTGAATCATGGCAGACAGATTGATGAGGCACATGACATGCACCAGCAGCCATAAATGATTCATGAAATAGGGTGGAATATACCACTTTCCGAGCACTGAATAGATATCCTTTCCAAGGAAGTATCGACTGTGCTTGTTGATGTGTGCTTATGAGGTCTCCGTGACACATTTCCAAAAGCATTTCATGTATAAGCAGCATGCTTATGTTCACCATTATGGGTTGTGATACACAAACATATGACACAATTCCAGGTACAGAGATGATTTATGATGTGGTCTGCTAAACATTGTCATCCTCTGATATGACCTGTTAACGTCGTTAACGTTAGTATAGTCATTCCTACATTAGGTGTCCCACACATTAAATTAAAACATCCATTTATGAGCACACTATTGACTCAGAATTGAGCTTCAAGAACTGAAACTATATTTTAATTGGCATGCTTCCATGACACGTTTCGGCATCCTACTATACTCGTTTCGACATCTCACACCTAACGAAAAATCAATATTTTAACACTGGACCAGGACCAGCTGATGCAAATAGGCATAGGGAGAAAAGGGCACACTGGGTGCACCAACCCTTGAGATAAAAATGACACCACATGTAGTGAAAACAAATATTAAGATGAGGATTCATGACCATCTATCTCCTGACAATATATAGGTATATATATATATATATATATATGTGTGTGTATATATGTGCCACAGTGCCTAAAGTGGCACACTGACCAGGTCTCTTGAGATACACCAACTATGCCTGGTATATACCAGACAAGGTCTCATTGGGATTGTGTACCTTGCAGACCTTGGGTCAAATTGAGGTAGATAAGTTTGTGTGTAGTTTGTTACATGCTATGTCTGTGTTTCAGTGTTGCTAATATTTCTGCTCCAAGTATAAAAATGTCATTCTGTGCTGTACCTGGACGCTTGAATGGTACTGGAAAAGGTAGCCAAAGCTTGAGATACATGAAGTTTCAGCAGCTACCAAAAGAGCCAGCATTAGTAGCTGAGTGGTGGGGCAAGATCTGTTGTAGATGTAGGGTAGCTGATGTTAAAGATCCTCATGTGTGCTATGGGCGCTACATAACCAGTAGCAGTTGATGCGCCCGTAAGCCCAATCAATCAATCAATCAATAAATCAACCTCATGTGTGCTCCTCACACTTCCTAGCTTCAGATCATGAACAAAACATGCAGTTTGAACTGCTGAACCTTACAATGCCATGAAGCCTGATGTCTTGTGGAAACCTTCATCCTTCTGCTGTCCCATCAGTGAACATTCAGTCATCACATCCTATCATGTAAGTTATCCTTGTAATCCTTTTCTTTGATTTTCTCCTTCATTTAAATGTGGTGCAATTGTTTTCAACTGCCAAGAAACATTGATCTGAGCTGTCTGTGTTTGGTGTTTCCATCCAAGACCCTTTGGCCACTTCTTCCCATTTTGACATACTTAGATGAAGGAGACAAAAACAAATAATAAACATACCACTAGGATGAACATTTATTGTATGGGACAGGGTGGATCCATATTGTAAGGAGGATGTTGGTGGCAAAGCCTGAAAACTGACGCAATAGTGACATGCAAGGCCAACAGATGTATTTGAGTTCGCTAAGCTCCTTATTACAGTTTGTGTAGGGATATATTGAACCACCTTTCTTTCTGTGATGGGGTGGTTAACAAACAAAATATACTCAGCTCTGCACAACATAGTGATCTGCAGAGGCCTTCATATTTTCAGTGTAAAATGCAACACAGATGGTGGTTTGCTAGTTTGAGGATACTAGTTCTTTGTTTGGCAAGTATTAGAAAGGCTATCTTGTATAGACATGCTGATAAATGAGCTGTCATGAACCTAACATTATGCTTTTGATGATATCAATGTACCATTTGAATCACTGATGTCATATACTAAAGTCATAATGTTTGTTTTTTAGTGCAATGCAACTTTCAATGTGCACAGTGGCTAGTCAGGTTTTGAAATATTTTGTCTGCATTTGTATTGTAATAATAGACTGTTCAAGCAAGCCCTAATACATCCTCACCTTGTGTGCATGTATGTTGAATAAACTATTGTATGTTTAAGTCTAACAAAAACTTCAGGTGTGTATTAAGCATTGTTTAACATGTGGTGTATGTGTGTGTTCCCTTCATTGTTTCTTCATCTGGATCTGGTGTTCTGGCAAAAAGACCAAGAGAGCAGTTGGCAGAGATTGCTGATCTGTTGGTAGAGCCACAACAGGAGCCAACTGAGCTGACCAAAGCTGCTGATAAAAACCAACAGGCATATGTATAAGTGTTGTTGTAGCTCTGGGTCATTGTGTGTGTATGTCATCTGTCATGGGTCCATGCATCTGAGCATAACTCTAAGCACATTATGGGCACAAAATGACCTTGTTGTTGACGTGTCCCTAAACATCAATTCATTATCAACTCTAAGCACATTTAAGGAAATTTGTTGTGGTGTATCACTCATGTACATACAGGAACTTTACATTATGATGAACAAAGAATGTGTATAAAAAGACACTCAATATTCCATAGCTTTGTGTGTGCTTAATAAAATTGCTTTGTAAATGGTTTAGATTGTGCTTCCCTTTAGTTACTTCACAATGTTATGTTATTTCTACTCAGTAAAATGTTCCACTAATCACAAAAACAAAATATCGGACACCTAGTCTTTCCCAGCAAGAGTCAAAAAGGTAAACTGCTGAGGAAATTGCCATTTATTCACACCAAGGTGACGACTAGTGGCAGCGAGACGAGCATCGGACTCTCCCTTATGGCAGCACATCTGCTCGTGTTACCTGGTGTCGCACTTGAACGACAAGCTCACTGCATTATTAACTGCCCATTCAGCAAAAGCTGCTTTCGAAATATCTTCATCGTGCCCATAACCTGCCCATGCTTTCCACCACTTTCTCTGATTGCCATGTGATCACAGAAATGCGCGAAAGAGGCAGCTCAGTTACGTAGCGGATAGACGGATAACACGGATAGACAGAGAGATGTTGAGACGTAGAGATGTAGAGATAGAGATGGAGGGAGAGATTGCATGTGAATGAAAAGTGGAAAATAATCCTGAAATCCTGCTACCGGTTACGTATCCGCACATGTCTGCGTGCCAGCGATTTCGGTACCGACGATACGGGCCTGACATTCCAATCGGTACCGGTACCTCCACCGGTAACCTAAATATATTGTTGGTACCGGCGATACGGGCCTGACATTCTAATCGGTACCGGTACCTCCACCAGTAACCTAAATATATTGTTGGTACCGGCGATACGGGCCTGACATTCCAATCGGTACCGGTGCCTCCACCGGTAACCTAAATATATTGTTGGTACCGACGATACGGGCCTGACATTCCAATCGGTACCGGTGCCTCCACCGGTAACCTAAATATATTGTTGGTACCGGCGATACGGGCCTGGCATTCCAATCGGTACCGGTGCCTCCACCGGTAACCTAAATATATTGTTGGTACCGGCGATACGGGCCTGACATTCTAATCGGTACCGGTACCTCCACCAGTAACCTAAATATATTGTTGGTACCGGCGATACGGGCCTGACATTCCAATCGGTGCCGGTACCTCCACCGGCAACCTAAATATATTGTTGGTACCGGCGATACGGGCCTGACATTCCAGTCGGTACCGGTACCTCCACCGATAACCTAAATATAATGTTGCCTAAATATAATGTTGTACGTGGTGTGACCTTCAACCGAAAAGTTGCATTGGTCCTCGTCCCGAAGATGACTTTCTTGTAGTGCTGCTATCGCAGGTGTGTCTTTAGCATGAGTTGTTTAAATTCGGAGCAGTGTGACAGAAGACAATATACATTCCATTGTAAGATATTCTGTGCCTTGGCTTAATTCAGCAAGAGTGGGCCAGTGGATGGGGGAGGGGGAGATGGGCCACTCCAGAACAGTTATAAATTATTCGTGAAAACGGGTGGAATATGCCACTTACTGAACACTGAATCGACATCCTTCCCAAAGAAGTATCGACATCGTGCTTCTTGGTGTGTGCTTGTGAAGTCTTCATACCTTGTTTCTAACAGTATCACGTCTATTAGTATAATGCTTATGCTCATCATAACTGATCCGGGATTGTGATACCGAACATCCCGTGGGGCAATTCCAAGTAATGGGATTACCTATAATGTTCATGTTATACAATACCAGTTTATATCATGGTATTTGTATCGTTATCCTTGATATCGTATCCCCAAATTAGATGCCTCTCAAAACATGCAAAACGGATAGTTGTATGTAGCAATTGTCTCAAAACTAAGTTTTAAGGACAGAAGTATTTTAAGCAGTATTATTTCCATGGCGATTTCGACATCCTGCTGTACTCGTTTCGACACCTCGCTCCTAACGATAATTCATTATTTTAACACTGCCCCAGAAACGCTCGCGCAGGACCTCGCACTCGAAGTGCCAGCGTTGACATTCTCGCGACCAATCCTTGCCACTTTCAGATGGCCCGCCATCCTATCGAGCTCCCTTTTCAGCTTGAAAGTATTTACTTATTTCAGGGAGGATGAGTCCAGGGACTGGACCATCAGTGGGCCAAGTTCATGGTGCAACCCGTATTGCAGAGAACATTAAAGTGTTAGCCCAGCACTGTTACTGCACCAGCACCCAGCACTGATACTGTAACTGCCTATGCCCGGGAGTGCTGGGGAAACCAACGACCCCATCAAGCACATTCAACCAGGTACAGGCATCCGGTGATTCGACTATTTCTGTGACGTCACCGGAGCTCAAGCCGCTTCTGACGTGCGAGAATCGACGATCGTTAACTTGGCGTGCGCCACATATTTATATTTGTATTCATCGCACGCAGTGGCGCAGCGATGATTTTTTTTTAATGGGGCCCGACTAGACAATATAATGAAACAAGGATAGGCTTCGTGGCGTCGAAAATTTTGAGTTTTGGGCGGGGAAGTCTCAAAATTTATTGTTTGATCTAGTGTATTTTTGGTTGCTCAGGGGAGGTGGCCAGGCTCCCCTTGGCTATGACTGATCTCACGCCACCGATTTCGCTCTATTTGTTACATATGATCAAACAGGTTACCTCAGGAACAAATATCAGATCCGTCTTGCCGTAACTCCAACCGTTTATCCTCTAGACATCACTGAGCCCATTAGAGAAGTCAACACACTCCATGTATATTTTCGTTTGGACACTTGCTAATGTGTCCAACCGTCACAAAAACGGACATTAATAAAAAGCCCATGATCTTCCGCGTCATTTTCCGACGGCCGATGCAAAAGGAGATCAAGGGTTTTCGCCCGATGTTCATGTTATAACGCTTGGTGAAAGGCAAGTAACCATTTTGAGATACCTTCCATCGTGCTATATGTATGATAGCACGATGTTTTTCCACAACTTATTTTGACTTCATGGATGACATCTATTGGTCATCTTTCGACGACTGACGTAAGAAATGAAGGAAGTCAAAGGCTTTCAATCGATGTCCGTTCTTTGACGTTTGGGCAAGTGCAAATGACAATTTTGAGGTACTCCGCACCGTGCTGCATGTGTGATAGCACGGTGTTTTTCCACAATTGGTTTGACCTTGATATATAACCTTGATTGGTCATTGGTCAGAAAAAAACGCCTAGCTAGGGCCTCGGTTCGGTAGCCAACCTGGGAGCGTATTTAGCCAAAGAGATGAGGTGCATCAAAGCACAGAGGGTATCCGGATTTCTTAACCACCAACAAATGTGGAAGAAAAGAATTAAGCATCGACCTGAGTTGATCGAATTTTCCCGGCCAACCCCTCATACGAAGCATTCTACAAGTCAAATATGACGCAAGATTCTCATGTGGCGGCAATTAGCAAAACGTAGGAGGCCTAGCAGAAACCCAAGAATCGCACGAAGTGTGGCGAATGCCCCGAATGTGGAAGGCTCGCTTGCACGTGCACGAACGTTGGCGTGTTGGCGACCCAGCGTTATTAACTGGAATGCCCTTAAAGTTGAAAAATGTACACTTTTAATTGATTTGGACAGGTGTAATCTCAGCAGTGTGAAGTCTCTTATCAAGCGATACCAAAAGAAAAACCTTCGAAGAGGATGGGATGTTAGGGTTGAAATCCTGTGACTGGAACGGTGATGGTATATTGGGTCCCCTTCACAGGGCAATTAAGTTGGTCACTAATTATTTTATGTTCAAAATGGGCCACTTTGAAAAAATGGTGGTCCAAATTCGGGGACTTCTTAAAAATGGCTTTAGGTGGGCCCCCTCCAAATCCGTTTGCCCCACCCCTAGAGCAAATCCTATGTATGCCATTGCCTCCGAAGCTATGAGAGGCACGTACCCCGTGCCCCTTCATCCCCCCCCCCCTCTCCTCACAAAATACATATTTTTGCAGAGCTCCACCGTTTCTTTTCAGATCGAAATATTTCGTGGCAAAAACGCGCCTTTCATTACACTCTCCTAGCTCTAGTCAAAGATAATACTAATACAAGATAATACAAGCCCAGCAGGCCAGGCTACCGACCCCGAGATCATGCTGCCGGCCGCATCTCACTTACCAGCCTCCCACACGGCCGCATCTCACTTACCCGCCTCCCACACGGCCGCATCTCACTTACCCGCCTCCCACACGGCCGCATCTCACTTACCAGCCTCCCACACGGACGGGATCAAATACGCTGGAGATGGACCACATCGCCGGCTATAGCTGGCGCAGATGTTTTGCCTAGAATGCTACCAAGCGTTTCCATTTATCCTACTGATTGAAATGAGTCCCCGATGTAGATGGATTGCATGTGCGATGCGCGACTTGCGAACTTTGCCGCTAGATGGCGGCATGATCAGTGTCAGATACTTGTAAAGTGGCAAGGCGCAAGGTATCTTGCATCTTTTTCTTTTCTGGTTCTCTTCTACATGAAGCGACCGAAACCGTTTGGTTGTTTGTTTTACATGACATCATGATATGCTATTATAACTTAATATGTGATTGGCTGCACACCCTACTGTAGACATTGTATATTCCGCCCTGTCATTCGAATAACGAGGTTGTATCACTTTACAAATAAACAGCCGTGGTGTGATCCGAGCTGTGCCATCTGTGCCTCAGGTATTTGGTGCCGGTGAACGATGATGAACTACGCAGCTGCCGGGCGCAACGCTGGCCCGATACTGGAGGCACTGGCCAAGTATGTGTCCGGGTCGGCGGTCGGCGTGGCGCTGGAGGTGAGCTCCGGCACGGGCCAGCACATGGCACTGCTGGCGCGCCAGTACCCGCATCTGCAGTGGCAGCCGACCGACGTGGACGCACCCCTACTGGTCAGCTGTGACCAGCACTCGGCCGGCCTGACCAACGTGCTGCCGGCGCGCCTGCTGGACGCCGCCGAGCACTGGGGGCGGCAGCTGCCGCAGCTGCCGCCCGCATCCCTCCGGCTCATCGTCAACATCAACATGGTGCACATCACGCGGTGGTCGTGCGCGCTGGGCCTGCTGGCCGGCGCCGGCCGCTTCCTCGCCGCCGGCGGCCTGCTCGTCATGTACGGCCCGTTCGCCAAGGACGGCGTGCTCACGCCACAGAGCAACGTCAAGTTTGACGCGCACCTGCGCGCGCAGAACAGTGAGTGGGGCGTGCGCGACATCCGGGACTTGAGCGACGCGGCGCGACCACATCAACTCGAACTCCTCGCCGAAGTAGATATGCCAGCAAATAATAAACTACTCGTGTGGAAGAAACTGTGATGCCATGTTGTATATCTTTGATATGTTATTTTGACGTAGGTATTAGCCTGTGGGTCGTCTCTGAATATACGCAGAGGCTGCTGAAGAGCAGCGAACTGCTCCCATTTATTAACGTTTGGTGGTGGTGACGTATCCGAATATATCCAAATATACAAAGTACCAGTCGACATGGAGTGAAATGTGCAAATCTTGTGTACGTAGATATTTAAAAAGGAGTCGAACATGTTCGGGTTGACGTAGCTCTAGACAAAATGAGAAGCATTGAAGTAAGTATTGGCGTTTTTTTTTAAAGAACCTAATCAATCTAGTGCCACTGATGAATGCATGCGTGACCAAATTCTTTGACAATAATGGAGATTTTACTGTAGGGGGTTATGCGAAATCACTACATAAAAAGCAATGCAATGCTTTGATTTCTTTCAAGCATGTTTTCTTGCGCTATGTGTTCATGAGAAAACTCATAACCGTGAGATACTGAATCTGATTTTGATAAACAAGGAAGTTTGCATTAGATATATTATAGTAGGGGAAAGTTTGAGAAATAATTATCACTTGTAAATATCTTGTAAATCACTTGTAAGTTGTCTAAAGCCGCCATTCCATATCCAATGATTCGTGGCCTGTGTCAATTGCCACAGTCAGGTTAATCGAAAAACAACTTCCCAATGTGGAAAACCTCAAAAGATATTTTGGTGTGGGATGATACTTACACGATTTATAGCACTGGATCTTCAGTTAAAGAAAGAACTTGTGGGCTCTGGATCATATTCAAGAACTGTGAAATAGGCGTTTGTGTCTAGCACGCCCTCCAGCGCTGGAGCCCTAGCAAGCCTGCTCAAAACCCGCGCACAAAGTGGGGGGCTCCCCGAGACGAGCCCCTGCTCGCCCTACACATGCTTAACCACCGTCCCCCACTGATATGGAGAAGACAAGTGTCCAGATTCTGGGACAATGCTTGAACCCAAGTTCACAGCAATCTAATTAATGCCATCTAATTTTCCATTTCAACTTCCTGGAAGTGATTTCTGTGATTTCCTGGACTGGGACAGGATTTCCTGACCTGAAATTCATGGACATAATATCTGTGATTTGCTGGGCGTGATTTGTGTGATGCATCAGGGGAGCTTGAACACTGATGTCTGTATGCACCTATCTATCTAACTTTATTGTCACAGAAATTAAAGTCACAAAATTCACACGTGGCCAACCAGTATAAGGCTTGACCTGGCTGCCTCAGCTGCCCTCCATGGCCTTGAAGATACCCAAGGGCAACTAGATTCACGCCTTTGTTCAGGACACATCGATAGAGGCTAAAAGGAAGGCAACCTGAGACGTATAAGGTCTTGTGGTAATGCAAATTTGGCGCCTTGCAAAGTCGCCACATTTCTCTACCCAAGCGAAAACAAGATACGGTCAAAGCTCATGCTATTCGAGAATGGTGCGGAAGCAAAAATGTGTAACGCTTGCTGATTTGCCATTCGGAGATTTTGTGACGATAGATGATCTGTGAAGCTCTTTGATTAACTTGATGGCTTCTGGTTTCTTTGGTGATTCTTTTTAATTATATTTTGACTATATAGATAGTTAAGTAAAATTTTGCCGGCGATCATGCACATGTATTTTCAGCAGCTGAGGCTCGGGGGACACGAAAAAAATGTTGAATGGTAACTAATCATAATTTTTAAAGAATGGGGGACATGCCCCTCCAGCCCACCACAGAGTTTACGCCCACGCGCAAGACTACCCATGGTCCAGGCAGTGGCGCAGGCAAGGAAGGGGGTTAATGGGGCAGACGTCCCCTGGAGGTTTCTGGGAGCCCGCAGGGCCCCTAAAAGCGTAGACTCAGGGCCCCCTGGGCCGACGTGGATGGCTCCTGGGTCAACGTAAAAGGCCCCTGGGCGAACTATTCGAACAAGCCGCAAACCGCAGGGCCCCTAAAAGCGTATACCCAGGTGCCCGCCAGGTCCCCCTGGACCGAATGGTTCTTGTGTCAACGTGAAAGCCCCCTGGGCAAACGTGAGGGGCCCTGGGCCGTCGTGAAGAGCCCCTGGGCCGCCATGAAGGGCTTCTGGGCCAACGTAAAGGGTCCCTCGGCGGACGTGAAGGACCCTGGTCCGACGTGTAGGGCCCCTAGGTTGACGTGAAGGGTCATTGGGCCGATGTGGAAGGCCCCAGAGCCGACGTTATGGCCCCCGAACCGACATAAAGGGCCCCTGGACCAGTGGCGTGGAGAAGGGGGCGAAGAGGGCAGCCGCCTCCCGGCCCCTGGAGGGTCGGAGGGGGCCCTCCAAGCAGCTCGTAAGGGCTCCCTGAGCCGACGTGTAGGGCCTTTGGACCGACGAAAGGGACCCGGGCTGGCGGAAAGGGTCTCGTGTCGATGAAGAGGGCCCGAGTCAACGGAAAGTGCCCTCATGAAGACGTTGAGGGCCCTTGGTTTGGCTAACGTGAAGGACTTCTAGATCGGCGGAGGGGGAGGGGGCTGATACGGACAGTTGGAACGGTTCCCAGGCTGATGGTTAGGGCCCGATCCAGTATGAAGGGCCCCTGGGCTGTCAGTGGAGCCCAAGCCAAGAAAGGGTCCAAGCGTTTCAACAGGGGCCTCCGGCTTGCCGGAAAAGGCCTTGGATCGTCAAAGGGGCCCGAAACGAAGGAGAGGGCCCCTAGTAGCCGGAGGGGACCCCGGACCGCCAGAAAGGGCCCTTTGGCCGATTGATGGGGCCCAGACGTGCAAGCGTCCCTGGCCTGATAGAGGGGTCCAAGCTGTTGAAAGGGGGCCTCCGGCATGACAGGGAGGCCCTGGATCGCTAAAGAGGGCTCTGCGCCGACGGAGAGGATCCCTAGACGTGGGTGACCCCAGGCCGTTGGAGACGGCCCAGAGCCGGTATGAAGGGAACCTGGGCCGATGAGGGCTGGAATCGCACAGCTGGAACCCTTGCGTGATAGAAGATGCCCAAGCTTTTGAAGAGGGGACACCGACCGGACAGAGAGTGTCCTGAGCCGTGAAAGAGGGTTCCTGAGCCGACGGATTAGGGCCCCGGGCTGGACGTGCAGAGCCACTGGGTCGGCTTTGGCTCACGCTGATGGAGAGAGGCTCAGAGCTGACAGCGGGCCTCAGGCCGATAAAGAGAGGCCCCTGAGCTACGGAGACGATCCAGACCGAAGCGGAGGGATCCCGGTGCTACGTCTAGGGTCTCTAAGTCCATGGAGAGGACCGGGATATTCAAAAATAGTGGCGTTTCCAAGGGGTGAAGTGGCACCTGTCCCCTGGCGAGTCCAAGGAGGCCCTCCAAACGACAGTCCCGAGGGGCAGATGTATTACCGAGAGAAAATGTTAACGCATCTAACAGCTTGTGTGGAAAGGGCCCTGGAGAGCTGAAGGCGTTCAACGTGAGGGCTAGCAATGGTCGTGAAGACAAGAGAGGACCAGCCCGAGAGCTGGAGTGCCCATACCAGCTGGAAAGAGCAGTCTCAACTGGAATGGCCCCTAACAACTGAGGAACAAACGGGGAACTTGAGTGTCAGAGAAGGCTGGGATGCTTTTTTGGATTGAAAGAATCCTTGCGGAATGAACAGGACACCTAAGAGCTGAAGAGGAATCTCAGATCTGAAATGCCCCAGAGATGGGAGCTAGACAGGACTATTGAGAACTGTGATGAACCCTTACAAGCAGCAGAGAACCCTGAAGGATGAAGTGGATCCCGTGAGAGTCAGAGAGAACTGGACTGTGATTCTTTTGAGGTTGTGAGCGAACCTTAATGGATGAACAAAGCCCCTGATAGGTACGAAAATTACCTGCTGGCTAGCAATTGAGGTGAGGAATACCGAGGACCAGCCTCAGAGCTATAATGTTCTTGAAACCGCAAGAGCTGTCGATAACTAGGAAGGGCCTCTAGGAGCTTGAAAGGGTCATGGAGGGCTAACGGAGCCCCTGAGAGCTAAGAAGAGTCCCTAAGACTAACGATGGTTGTGAGGAATACTGAGTGCCAATGGCATAGCTAGAAAGCCATTGAAGCCAGAAAGGCTGGGAAGGGCCGTAACAGCTGGAGAGGACCCCTGACGATTGAAAATGGTAACTGAGCGCTAGAGAGGACTGGACTGGGATGCCCAAGAGGATTGGGAAGGGTCTCTATGAGAATAGGGCCTACTGGCACCCAAAGAGAGTCCCTAAGACTAACGATGGTTGTGAGGAATACCGAGAGCCAGTTTCAGAGCTAGAATGTCATTGCCAGCCCGAAGGACTGTCGAGAACAAGGGAGGGCCTCTGAAAGCTAGAGCAGATTCGATTGTGATGCTCCTGAGGCTTGGGAGAAAAACTGAGGGATAAACAGAGCCACCCAAGAGATCAGGAGAGTTCTGAGAGCTGGCGATGTTTGCTGGAAAGTGTTAGGCCTGTCTCAGAGCTGCAGGATTATCTGAAAACTAGACACAGTGTCGATGACTGGACACAGTGTCGATGACTGCCCATGCAAGATGGAGATGGTTTCTGACTGATGAATAGGTCCCCTGAGGATGCTTGTGAGGAATACTGAGGGCCAGCCTCAGATATAAGATATCCTTGAGAGCCATAAATGCTGCCAAGCACGGGAAAGGTGACCCACCGCCACCTCAGCGGCGGTGGCCACGGTCGCCCCAACGGCAACAGCCGTCCTGGCGGTGACGACCGCCCAAGCGGCCACGGATGTCTCTGTGGCCTGACCACAGCTGCTCCAGCAGCTACGGTTACTCCATCGATGACAAAACATTACAACAGCATTAGCCACGTCAGCGCCTAGTGCCTTATTTATCTACATACCTATTTAACCATCTTCGGCGTGTATATATATCTATTTATATATATATATATATATATATATATATATATATATATATATGTATATATATTTATGTACATGTATGTATATATGTATATGTATATGTATATGTGTATATATATATATATATATATATATATATATATATATATATATATATATATATATATATATATATATATATATATATATATATATATATATATATATATATATATATATATGATATATCAATTTAAGATCTCCGTCATGCAAAACCATAAATTTCGGTGCACTTAACACGCCGAATACTCTATCTCTTTCATTTCGAAAATAAAGTGACCGAAATCCAAGGAGTTTCGGAAAAGTGTGCAGGGAGGGGGGAACGCTTCAGTAGGTAGGGGTGCCCTCTTCAGATGTTCGCCCCCCCCGCCTTGAACCAAGCCTTGGCTACGCCACTGGGGCAATAATTTTTAAATATAGATAACACCTTGGTCACGCGTGTCGAAATGGAGGGGGACGGCGGACGCGCAAACAGGCATCGCATGGAGCACACGGGCCGAGCGGCCCCTTATTCCGTGGTATGCCGCTCACTGCTTCGTATTCACCTGCATCTCGAGGTCATGTGAATCGTTTTATGGGCAGTATGTATGCATGTATGTATGTATGCATGTGTATGTGTATTTATGTATGTATGTATACATGCATGTGTGCATGTATACACATATGCATGCATGTATGTGTGCATGTATGTATGTAGATAGGTGCATATGTATGCACATGGTTGTAGATACGAGGAAATTATTGGAGTGGCATAAGGTGCTCAGAGGATCATCCATCCTTTCCAAAATACGCCCATGAACGCAAATTTAAAGCCGAAAATTGTTGATATGGCTTCTGAATTATGTGTGTGACAGTTACCATACCTGCCATATATGTATACACCCGTGTGGATTTATGCATGGGTGTATGCCTTGATTTCTGAACATTATTATTCTTCATGTTAACGTTTGTGACTACGGTGTATGAATTGCGATCACTGTTCGTTGAAGCTCGTAGTTAAAAATGGGTTTTCAAGGAAAACCGGTTTCGATCCCATCTCGGGATCGTCGTCAGTTCATTTATTTCGGTAAGGTTAAAAATGACATCACGTTCACATTTGAATTATTTGCACAAAACGTGAACACCACGATCAAACACTTCCAGGGTACAATTTATATATACACGACCGATGATGGAACGATGCATGGTGGTGGCAAAAGGCAGCAGTTCAACAGATGACTGGGGCAGAGAGAGAGAGAGATAGAGAGCGAGAGAGAGAAAGAGCGAGAGAGGGAGAGAGAAAGAGAGGGGGGGGGACAGAGACATCAAGAAAAGGTGGAGAGGAAGAGATAAAGATAGAGAGAAAGACAGAAAGATGGAGAGGAGATGGAGACAGAGACCGAAAAACACGATGACAAACGAGAAGAAGAGATGCGAAGCCTTCTGTGGAGATGTTGGTATTGTTGCTCAAGTTTAATAACATTTGTAAATATGTAGAGTTCTACTGTAAATGTGGCCGTGATGTTGCGTTAAGAACGATCTGTCACTTTTTTAAAAGGCGTATCCACCCAGGAAACAGTGTACATCGGCCAATATTTCTGTTGAGCGTCGGGTTTGTTTCTGTTTGTATGAATATTGCTTCCTTGATTTTTCGCTGTCTTTGCCTCGTGTCAAATGTAAGTGTATCGGTGTTGTCCCAGTCTATCGTATGTCCTGTGTCAAAGCTATGTTCGGCTGTGGCCTCTATTTGTGTAGTCCAGTAGTTGTGTGGCTGTGTCAGATATCGCTTGTGTTCTTTACGTCGTTCTTCTACGTTCCTGCCAGTTTCACCTACATAAACTTTCGTACAATCCTTGCAAGTCATTCTATACACCGGTCCTGGTTGTTTGATTCTGTCGATTTTGTCCTTGGGATGAACGATCAGGTTTCGTATTGTTTTGTATGGTTTAAAGTAGGTTTTGATATTGTATTTGGCATTAATTCGTCGAAGAGCTTGTGATATACCGTCTACGTATGGCAAAACCATTACCCTCTGTCGTTCTGTGATGTCGGCGTCGTTTCTGTTGGTCCCACCTGTACTGTCTCTGGTGTCTGTCCTCTCCGTCCTGTCTGTGTTGACAGTCGTGTTCCTGTCATCCTGAGAACTTATGACCTGATCATTGGTGTCTGCTGTATGTTTCTCAGTCGTGTCCCTAATTACTTTATTTACCAGTGAAGTAGGATAGTCATTATCTTTCAGCATGGTTCTGATGCGTTGAAATTCTGAATCCCGTGCATTGGTATCGGCCGAGAGAGTCAGTGCTCGTTGGACGAGCGCTTGTATTACGGTGCGTTTTTGTGCTGGCAGGTAGTGACTCCCATAGTTTAGGTACTGTCCGCTAGCTGTGGGTTTGTAAAATACACTGCTTTGTATTCGTCCATTTGATTTCCGAACTAAGAGCATGTCTAGGAATGATAGTTTACCGTCCACTTCAACCTCTACTGTAAACTTGATTGACAGGCTCAGAGTGTTCAAACTGATCAAGAATGGCTGTATATCATCAGGACGCATCGCAGCTACTATGTCATCAACATATCGGTGCCATATGAATGGCGCCGGATCCAGGGTCATGGCTCTCCTTTCCAAGTTTTCCATGAAGATATTGGCTATAGCTGGGGCCAGCGGTGACCCCATAGGTGCGCCAAACAGCTGTTGGAAGTGTTTTCCCCGGAAGTGGAAGAAAGTTGTGCGTAATATGAGCTCTAGTAGGCTACTGATCTCTGTAGGTGTCATGCACGTACGGTCTCCTAGAGTCATATCCTCCTCCAGCAACGATCTAATCACCTGAATCACCTCGTCGATAGGTACACTAGTAAAGAGGGCAGTGACGTCAAAGGAAACAAGCACATAGTCAGGCGGTAGCTGGGTGCGGTACAGAATTTGTGCCAGTTGTTTTGTGTTCACAATATGATGATGTGAACGCCCTACCAGCGGTGTGAGTATTTTACAGATGTGCTGAGCTGCCTTGTAGGTGGGAGAGCCTATGCTGGAAACGATAGGTCTCAGTGGGACGTTGGTCTTGTGAGTCTTGGGAAGACCATAGAACCTCGGTAGATGTGAAGATCCTTTGGTGCCAGGATGAAGATGACGGTATTGTCGATCGGTGAGGTGGCCTTGTTGTTTTATCTGTTTCAGAAGTTTAATCATCTTGTCGTTGACTTGGTTGGTTGGGTCTCTGTTCACTACTTTGTAGACAGCTTCATCTTGAAGTAATTCTTCACATTTTTGTATGTAGGCTTCCTTATTCAATATGCAGGTTGTTCTGCCTTTGTCTGCAGGTAGGATAATGATACTGTCGTTATCTCTGAGAGACTTGAGAGCCAGCCATTCTTCTTTTGATATGTTGTTTTTAATTGTGGGTGGGTGGGATAGTATCCTGTGACACTCAATTCTGAGGTTGTTGGCCTCTTCTGTCGAGAGATTTTCACATGTCGCTTCTATTTCGGGGATAATGGACATGAGTGGTGGTTTCTTCGGCGCAATGGCAAAGTTCAACCCTTTAGACAGGACGCTGGCCTGGGCGTCATTGATGGTGTGGTCACTCATGTTGACTATCCATTTCCTATCTTTTCCTATTTGTGCATCGTTGGAGGTCGTGAGCTGGCGGTCACTAAGTCGTCTGCCCGACAGCTTCTCAAACTTGCGTTTTTGAACTGTACGCTGTTTGTCGAAAGCACGTTGGTACGCTCTTTGCAAAAAACTTTCACAATCGTCAAACAAATTAGTCCGACTTCCAAGCTTTCGCTTTAGATCTGCCAGTACATGTTTGCGTTGTTTTTCCAGTTCACGTATCTCATACCGGTTCTGTCTGATTCTTAGCTTAAGGATCTTCCTTTCACAGTCACGGTATATCATCTTCACTTCTTTGTCGGACGTGCCGTTTTTTATTCGTATCGTTTTTGGTATAACACTTTCACAATAGCATTTGGAGTTAAATGTGAGGTGGTTTTTCTGCTTGGCGAGTTTGATGTTCAATGTTTCACCCTTTCGTAGCAATACCATAACGTCGTTTTCATTTAATGACCTTACTTGACTATGAACATGGGTTAAATTCATGTTAACGTTTGTGACTACGGTGTATGAATTGCGATCACTGTTCGTTGAAGCTCGTAGTTAAAAATGGGTTTTCAAGGAAAACCGGTTTCGATCCCATCTCGGGATCGTCGTCAGTTCATTTATTTCGGTAAGGTTAAAAATGACATCACGTTCACATTTGAATTATTTGCACAAAACGTGAACACCACGATCAAACACTTCCAGGGTACAATTTATATATAAATTGAGAAGAACACGTATGGTTTTGCCATACGTAGACGGTATATCACAAGCTCTTCGACGAATTAATGCCAAATACAATATCAAAACCTACTTTAAACCATACAAAACAATACGAAACCTGATCGTTCATCCCAAGGACAAAATCGACAGAATCAAACAACCAGGACCGGTGTATAGAATGACTTGCAAGGATTGTACGAAAGTTTATGTAGGTGAAACTGGCAGGAACGTAGAAGAACGACGTAAAGAACACAAGCGATATCTGACACAGCCACACAACTACTGGACTACACAAATAGAGGCCACAGCCGAACATAGCTTTGACACAGGACATACGATAGACTGGGACAACACCGATACACTTACATTTGACACGAGGCAAAGACAGCGAAAAATCAAGGAAGCAATATTCATACAAACAGAAACAAACCCGACGCTCAACAGAAATATTGGCCGATGTACACTGTTTCCTGGGTGGATACGCCTTTTAAAAAAGTGACAGATCGTTCTTAACGCAACATCACGGCCACATTTACAGTAGAACTCTACATATTTACAAATGTTATTAAACTTGAGCAACAATACCAACATCTCCACAGAAGGCTTCGCATCTCTTCTTCTCGTTTGTCATCGTGTTTTTCGGTCTCTGTCTCCATCTCCTCTCCATCTTTCTGTCTTTCTCTCTATCTTTATCTCTTCCTCTCCACCTTTTCTTGATGTCTCTGTCCCCCCCCCCTCCCTTTCTCTCTCCCTCTCTCGCTCTTTCTCTCTCTCGCTCTCTATCTCTCTCTCTCTCTGCCCCAGTCATCTGTTGAACTGCTGCCTTTTGCCACCACCATGCATCGTTCCATCATCGGTCGTGTATATATAAATTGTACCCTGGAAGTGTTTGATCGTGGTGTTCACGTTTTGTGCAAATAATTCAAATGTGAACGTGATGTCATTTTTAACCTTACCGAAATAAATGAACTGACGACGATCCCGAGATGGGATCGAAACCGGTTTTCCTTGAAAACCCATTTTTAACTACGAGCTTCAACGAACAGTGATCGCAATTATTATTCTTCTTCTTCTTTTTTTTTGGGGGGGCGGGGGAAGAAATACATGGCGGCAATGGGCGGGTCCAAATGGATTGAGTTACCACATTCGGTGCCGTGTTGAAAGTTGAAATTATTGGTGGAGCCAAAATTGAGGGGGCCCCTCAAAAGTATGCAAATCCACACCCATGTGTATATGCATGGGTGCAGGCTTCGTATAACTATTGGTGTTGAGAACATGGGATTCAAAGACATTGTTTGCATGGAACGGCGAACAACAAATGTTAAATCGTGAGTATTATTAGTTTTGCAATTGGCACAACCAAATATATAGGCATTCCCATCAATGAAGAAGGCATGCGCTCTGATATCCTGAGCAACTTTGCGCCTCTTTCGAAGGAACTTGGTGCCCTTTCCAAACTCGGGGAATCAACTCCAGTATTCATTGGGTGATCATGAGGGGAGAAATCAAAATATTGGTGTCGTATGGCAACAGCAATATTTTGTTTGGTGTTGCATCGGCAATACCAAAAGTATACGAGCCTCCATCTCTGTATGTTTGTTCATTGGGTGGTCCACGACGCACTTTATGCATATTCATGGCTAATGACGCCGCCCACACTGTTTCGCCGGTGGGCCGCGGGATTGGGAATTGTTCCGAGCGGTGCGAGTGTTGAACCCGGGACCTTTGGTACCTTAACCACTCGG
This sequence comes from Ashinkailepas kermadecensis, assembly GCA_034440615.1. Classification (NCBI taxonomy): domain Eukaryota; kingdom Metazoa; phylum Arthropoda; class Thecostraca; family Neolepadidae; genus Ashinkailepas; species Ashinkailepas kermadecensis. Next base: position 41,723 of record JAOTOM010004555.1, on the reverse strand, counting down.
CCATCCTCGACCCCATCTCTGTATGTATGTATATACGTATGCATACATGCACGTATGTATGCATGTACGTATGTATGTATGCACGGACGTATGTATGCATGTATGCAAGTATATATGTATGTATGCATAAACGCATGCTTGTATGTATATGTGCATCTATATATGCATGCAAGTTGCATACATGCATATGCGCATGTATGTGTATGCATGCATACATGCGTGTGTGTATGTATGCATGTATGTATGTATGGATGGATGTGTGAACGCATGTATGCACCAATGTATGCCTCTGCACGTCGCGTGAGTCTGCACTCAGCCTGCACGCCAGGCTGCCGTCACATAGCCTGGCATCAACACCGCCTCTGTGCAAACAAGGCTGGCCCGGAAAGCCTGACCAGCCGCTCTGGACGCAGTGCGGTGTATATTTGAGTTCCGTCCGCCTATCGAGATGAAGGAAGCCAGACGGGCCGGGGGCCGGCGCAGTCCTCTTGAGCAGACCATGATCCGCTGGAGGGCTGCCCTGCTGCTCGCCAGAGGCGAGTGCAGCACGGCGGTACTGTCTGTGGCCGAGCTGCGGCTGTGCGGCGGCAGACGTGTGCTTACGCAGCTGTCGTGCGGTTGAGAATGTAGGCTTAAGTCCGGGGGAGAAGGAACGCTGGTGGGAAACGGAGGAGCCTGCGCCATTGTTTCCCATGCATTTGCCCACTTCCTGCTAGGGAATACTTCTCTAGAATTGCAAGTTTCATACTTGATGAGTGACAAAGGGCCTGGGACAGAGAAACTAACAATAAGCTACATGCAAGCAAGCCAAATCTAGGACATTGGGCGTCTGCCTTCGTAGGTCCAAAAAGAGGAGGTTACACTTTGCAGGATGTGCATCGGGCACACCTACGCTACCCATCGCTATCTCCTCTGCGGGGAGGAGAGACCAGTGTCAACACTGCACGAGAGATCGGGTGGTTTTATGGGAGAAACGTGGACTGTTTAACATAAGAAGACATTCTGGGAACAATTCAAAACTGGTGCATTCTGGAGGCTTGTTCCGTTTCCTGTCAGTGATTGGATTTCAGACGACGTACCCACCAAGGTAATATTTTCCACTAGCAGTGAAGCAATATAATAAAGTTATGAGCGCGAATGATCAATGACTGGTCGAAGTGCACCCAAACCCAAATAACATACAAACAGAGATATTCTGTCCCATAAGGCTGATGGTCCCGATCACGAAACGTGAGGTGCTCATGGTATGTACCTCATATTGCTGCGCGTTTGTTCAGATCCAACGATGGAATTCTCCCAAATCTAGAATCAGTGTGAGGAATGCGCCGAAGTTACCGAACGCTGTAGAATATTAATCAGCGGTCGAATGAGGAGGAAACGTCATCACAGCTCAGCTTTCTGGTTCTCCTCGGACACTACACAATTGCATCAACGGGAGTAAACGACCGGCTATGCACAAATGCCAGACGAGCTGATGGCCACTCGGGTCATAGGCGGACATTCTGCTCTGCCACCCGATAATCAGGCGGACACCGATAAATGTCTCGCGCCTCACAAGGCAAACCGCAGCTTATAGCCGCTTATATCGACTAACTGCGACCGTAAGGCATATAATGAATTAATTTTGGTAGACTCTGCTGATTCAGTATACAGATCTGAGGTAAAAATGCATGTGCGTTCTGGACGCCTTGCTCAGACCTAATTGGTGGTGCTTTTCTGTGACGTGCTAAAGCTTTCGAAATCCCAGAGGGGGAGATACTCCGCCACATCAAGGTGGATTTGCGCTCTGTCACGGTGACGGACATAAGTAGGTCACGAATAACAAGCTGTGCGCAATATGCTAGCTCTATCAGCATTGGGAATCAGGGTGTGGGGGGGGGGCTAGATCCTCCCAACATCGCTGGAAGTTTTCACTTGCGTCCGTAGTCGCTACATTGAAATAATTAACCCAACAACCCTACAATCCTGCAAAGTAATTTACCACGGCGGAGTTCCGGCCATTGTCGCGATTTGCTTGATTCCAAACTTGCCGCACTATTTTCAGCTGAGCCGGACGAGGGTAATTTACGGCCGAATATCGACCGCAGTGACGTCCAGCCCGCATACTGATCATACGCGGGCGCGCTCCAGTATACAATAACCCTGCAACTACCCTGGCACGCGAGAGACGCAAAAGTCGATTAACTGCTGAGGTTTTCGGAACTCAAGAGACTCGTCAAAACTTGGCCACGACACGTTTGCAGATGTTTCAAAGCTACAGTATTAGTATGGACGGGGTATATAAGTTTGCCCCCCAATCGTGCTAACAGCAAGTGCGCGGTCATTGGTGATCAATTCAGTGTCTGTCATTGAACGTGAAGATAGAGTCAGGCAATTGGGCTGGTAGTGGATGGTCTGCAGGGGTCTTCCACATCGATCCGAGGGTAGCGGTGAACATGGTGGCCCAGCCGAAAGTCGCGAGTCTGCCAAGTTTGCCGAGACCATCCAGCCATGTCACCGACTGCCCTCTCAGTCAGGCGGACACTGCACAGCCGAGACCATCCAGCCATGTCACCGACTGCCCTCTCAGTCAGGTGGACACTGCACAGCCGAGACCATCTAGCCATGTCACCGACTGCCCTCTCAGGCGGACACTGCACAGCCGAGACCATCCAGCCATGTCACCGACTGCCCTCTCAGTCAGGTGGACACTGCACAGCCGAGACCATCCAGCCATGTCACCGACTGCCCTCTCAGGCGGACACTGCACAGCCGAGACCATCCAGCCATGTCACCGACTGCCCTCTCAGGCGGACACTGCACAGCCGAGACCATCCGGCCTTGTCACAGACTGCCGGTGACCGGTGCAACCGACCTCGACACCCGGTGTAACCGACCTCACGACACCCGGTGTGGCTGACCTCGACACCCGGTGTGGCTGACCTCGACACCCGGTGTGGCTGACCTCGACACCCGGTGTAACCGACCTCACGACACCCGGTGTGGCTGACCTCGACACCCGGTGTGGCTGACCTCGACACCCGGTGTGGCTGACCTCGACACCCGGTGTGGCTGACCTCGACACCCGGTGTGGCTGACCTCGACACCCGGTGTGGCTGACCTCGACACCCGGTGTGGCTGACCTCGACACCCGGTGTGGCTGACCTCGACACTCGGTGTGGCTGACCTCGACACCCGGTGTGGCTGACCTCGACACCCGGTGTGGCTGACCTCGACACCCGGTGTGGCTGACCTCGACACCCGGTGTGGCTGACCTCGACACCCGGTGTGGCTGACCTCGACACCCGGTGTGGCTGACCTCGACACCCGGTGTGGCTGACCTCGACACCCGGTGTGGCTGACCTCGACACCCGGTGTGGCTGACCTCGACACCCGGTGTGGCTGACCTCGACACCCGGTGTGGCTGACCTCGACACCCGGTGTGGCTGACCACCCGTGGCCCGACACCCGGTGTGGCTGACCTCGACACCCGGTGTGGCTGACCTCGACACCCGGTGTGGCTGACCTCGACACCCGGTGTGGCTGACCTCGACACCCGGTGTGGCTGACCTCGACACCCGGTGTGGCTGACCTCGACACCCGGTGTGGCTGACCTCGACACCCGGTGTGGCTGACCTCGACACCCGGTGTGGCTGACCTCGACACCCGGTGTGGCTGACCTCGACACCCGGTGTGGCTGACCTCGACACCCGGTGTGGCTGACCTCGACACCCGGTGTGGCTGACCTCGACACCCGGTGTGGCTGACCTCGACACCCGGTGTGGCTGACCTCGACACCCGGTGTGGCTGACCTCGACACCCGGTGTGGCTGACCTCGACACCCGGTGTGGCTGACCTCGACACCCGGTGTGGCTGACCTCGACACCCGGTGTGGCTGACCTCGACACCCGGTGTGGCTGACCTCGATACCCGGTGTGGCTGACCTCGATACCCGGTGTGGCTGACCTCGACACCCGGTGTGGCTGACCTCGACACCCGGTGTGGCTGACCTCGACACCCGGTGTGGCTGACCTCGATACCCGGTGTGGCTGACCTCGATACCCGGTGTGGCTGACCTCGACACCCGGTGTGGCTGACCTCGACACCCGGTGTGGCTGACCTCGATACCCGGTGTGGCTGACCTCGATACCCGGTGTGGCTGACCTCGATACCCGGTGTGGCTGACCTCGACACCCGGTGTGGCTGACCTCGACACCCGGTGTGGCTGACCTCGACACCCGGTGTGGCTGACCTCGATACCCGGTGTGGCTGACCTCGATACCCGGTGTGGCTGACCTCGACACCCGGTGTGGCTGACCTCGACACCCGGTGTGGCTGACCTCGACACCCGGTGTGGCTGACCTCGACACCCGGTGTGGCTGACCTCGACACCCGGTGTGGCTGACCTCGACACCCGGTGTGGCCGACCTCGACACCCGGTGTGGCTGACCTCGACACCCGGTGTGGCCGACCTCGACACCCGGTGTGGCTGACCTCGACACCCGGTGTGGCTGACCTAGACACCCGGTGTGGCCGACCTCGACACCCGGTGTGGCTGACCTCGACACCCGGTGTGGCCGACCTCGACACCCGGTGTGGCCGACCTCGACACCCGGTGTGGCCGACCTCGACACCCGGTGTGGCTGACCTCGACACCCGGTGTGGCCGACCTCGACACCCGGTGTGGCCGACCTCGACACCCGGTGTGGCTGACCTAGACTCTGTGTGGCTGACCTCGACACCCGGTGTGGCCGACCTCGACACCCGGTGTGGCTGACCTCGACACCCGGTGTGGCTGACCTCGACACCCGGTGTAACCGACCTCGACACCCGGTGTAACCGACCTCGACACCCGGTGTAACCGACCTCGACACCCGGTGTGGCTGACCTCGACACCCGGTGTGGCTGGCCTCGACACCCGGTGTAACCGACCTCGACACCCGGTGTGGCTGACCTCGACACCCGGTGTGGCTGACCTCGACACCCGGTGTGGCTGACCTAGACTCTGTGTGGCTGACCTCGACACCCGGTGTGGCTGACCTCGACACCCGGTGTGGCTGACCTAGACTCTGTGTGGCCGACCTCGACACCCGGTGTGGCTGACCTCGACACCCGGTGTGGCTGACCTAGACTCTGTGTGGCTGACCTCGACACCCGGTGTGACCGACATCGACACCCGGCGCGGCCGACCTCTGCACCCCGTCAGAGGGGGGGGGGGGGCTTCTCTCACAGACCGCTCTGCCGCCGACACTGCCCAGACGCGACGCTGCTGCACCGTGCGGAGCTCGCCGGTGTTGGGAATAACGGCAATAGAAGTATCAACAGCCGCAGCATAACACGCTTGACGTCCAATGCCATCATTGAGTCACGAAACCGACCTAGGTCTCAGGAATGGCCAGCTGTCGTATCAGCGGCCTCGAGATCCCAGCATTGACATGGATGCTCGAGCAGCAGCTGGTTGTCAGAAGCAAAACAATCCATGATTGCTGGTAACAGTCCGGTGAACCCAAAACATCTGGGGCGCCACGGTCGAAGTCCTGTGATCCCTGCCGAGAAGCCAAACGCCCGGTAGTGCACCAATTGAGGCTAACAGCAGCACAGACATGCGTGGAGATGCTCCAGAATTATGGGTGCGGGCCCAATGCATGAAGATAGTGAGCGCTGCCAACTTGGCTGGTGAGACCGACCCAAAAGAGTCACATGATAGGAGAGGAGAAAATGGATAGGAGAGTAGGTGGGGCCGAGGAAAAGATTGTGGGGCTTAAGCCACACCAATATAATAGGAAACCCCACCCCTAAGCACAGGCCATCCTCCCCTTCTCCCACATGAGCTGCGTGCTGGCAGTCATTCAACGACATCGGGAGCCCAATATTGATCAAAACGCTCAACATTAGCTTGAGCCATGGCTGGAGATCCCGGGTGGCTCAGGGGGGGGGGAGTACCAAACAAAGCAAACCAAACAACAGGGTACCAAACACCCGGCTAAGGCAAAGTTGTCATTTTTTCCATTCAATGCGAAAATATTCATTGAAAATAATGACATGGATCGACTGACTTCATCAGAGATCACCAGCCCTGGCTTGAGTGTGCCGGTGCGGCAGCCTAGAACCGTCAAAAGCAGCCCAACGGCCCAACAGTCATTCGACACCCTAATGTATTAAGTACTAAGTCGTGAACCCTGACTAAGACTAAGTATTGAGGTGCTCAGACTGTCTGCCTCTTCATGAAGCCTTACCCGCGGGAAAGCGTGTTGAGTATGATAGCAAAATTATAGTTAAGTAGGTCATAACCTTGCAACAAGTCTCATTTTATTCCTGACAATTTCATGCCACATCCTCTCGCTGTAACATGTTTTGGACTGTCCGCACTGTTTCAAACGATTGCGCACCCATGATGACGACATAGTTTTATTAGGGGAGAATGCTCCCTCACCAGAAATGATTACTATCTTATCCATCATAGCTTTTACGTTAGGCGTCATGAGCGGACATAATACCGGTGGCGCTGCTCTGGTGGTGGGTTTGTGAAGGAACACCACCAAAGTGGGCTTGTTATGGTTAATGCTGTATAATAGTTCCTAGAGGAGGTGCAAGTAATTTGCAATGGTCAAATTTGAACAACATTGAAACAAGCTGCATTAATGTGTAATTCGTTTTATTATCAAATCATTTCACCCTGCCACTTTGCCCTTAAAGTTAAATGGGAGCAATTGGCCACTCAACATCTTGTAATGAAAACGCGTCATACATATCCTGTGTAATGTGCCGACAATTTTAAATGTTCTTAACTAAACGCAAATCGAACGTGCTACATTTTTATATCATTTTGATTAACTTGCATGAAGGTTTAACCCTGTCACTTTTGCACTCAACTCATAATTTGTATCCCAAATGATCACATTGTGTTCCTTTAAATTGCATATCAGACGTTCTACATTACCTAATTAATTTCCAATGGTCTCAACTAAACCGGCCTAAAATCAGCTGCCTTCTAACTTTTAACATGAAGCTTTCCAGCATTATTGAGGTTCTGGCATGGCTCGATGCACGTCAAGCGCCAACGGTTGCTGCCCAGAGGATCCGTAGGGCCGCCGAGCGGTGGCACGACAAAAAAGTAAAGTTCCACCCTTCAACAATACCATGCTAAGCAACATCGGCTCTGCCACACCAAAATGGTATAGGAGAAATTCAAGGTAGTAGATGCATTCTTTCCACTCAACGCCCATAAGCGTAATGTTCCAAAATAATATCGAGAAAACCTGTCGGCCTCAACTCTAATGGTGACGGAACTCATGCCAGGCACATCGCCCATCGTTTCCCGTATGAAAATATGTCTGTAATTTTGGCGTTGGGGCCCATTAACGTTAAGGGGATGGTTCCGCGCCCCGCCATATCCGTGAATGGCGGGTGGTCGGCGGCGAGCCGCGAGCCGCCGGCAGCGTCGCCGGCGGCCCGCGCGTCTATGGTGGAAAATAGTTCCTGAAGATAATACGCAAAGAAACAATATGCGCAAGATATCACTGTAAGTGGAAATGAAATTGACGTCTGAAGGCAAGCATAAATGCACTTCGCATCATATGTTATGGAGACAGAGTCTCATAAATTGTAACTATATTCTTCGCGCACACACTAGTAAGCATCCGGGCGCGCTTGTCGCGGGCGCATATTTCAAAGTTCGTGGATGGCATCAGGAACCTACCTGTTTTCTTTCTTTACTGGAAATCCCTCCCCCCCCGATGTGCAGTACAAACACTGCTTTAATGTCGCAAACATCTGCCATCACGAAAACGATTTTGGCCTGTCATGCAATGACATTACAACAGGCAATGACATTACGACAGCTTAAGACATGTACATATTTCAGACCGAGGAATTTGTCTCATCAGTGGTCTTTATCTTCGTCAGTAAAGCTCAGGTCGAGAAAACCAACAAGAGGCTACAGGAATGTTTTCAAAAAGGTGTCGTAATCAAGGGAACTCAGACTGTGCATACGTTCTGTCCAGTTGACCACATGATGACGAGTGCGTCTGAGTTATCTGGCGAAGTGGGCCGCGACGTCAGAGTGTGCAGGAGCTGATGTGGAGGCCGTGGACTCTGCAACCAGGATTGCGTTCTTCTCCTGAGACTGAGCGTGTGCATTGCTGTGCAAATCCGCCATAGCCATGTTTGTGCTTCTATGTCAGTGGAGCAAGCACCTTCTGCACTGTGCCAATGTGTGATCTGTGCCCATTCAGGGGTGTAGCTTGGTATGCTTTTGGGAGAGCACTACCCCCCCCCCCATGCTGGTGTCCACCCAATAATTTCAACTTTTAGCATGGGACCATGTATGGTATGCCCCACACCAATTCATTTGGGCCCGCCCATTGCCTTCATGCATCGTGCCCTTCCAATAAATGGGCGCCAAATGTCCCTGCAGTCGATTCATCCTTAAGCCCAAATAATCAATCAATCACCCCCAATAATTTTCAGAGACCTACACCTATGCGCCTATTGTGAACATCCAACATAAACCACGGTAGTATGATCTTTTTTAGTTTTTTCTTGCTAAGTAGCAAACGTTCTTTCACTCTCAGACACCTTACTGTTACCGTATGCAGTCAGCTATATATATTCTCAATCCATCTGATTTGGACAGCATGTTCCAAGCAGTCCAAGAATGCAGTGTACTAGGAGAGCCAGTCCTTGTGTTATCTTTCCGTACCATTCCTCGCTCAAATTACTTTGATGGCTGTAACGCCAAATTACGCTCTGCATACCATGAAGAATTGGAAAGGTGTTTAATGTTCCCGTAACAGGTACCAACTACCTGGGAGCTTTTTCGGCAAAAAATACCCCGTGCAATCGAAATAGATTTCGAACTGTTGTATTTTGATATCTGGACACTCTGTGATTCGGCTTAGCACACAATTATCGCTTCTCATTCTGACATGTGCGACAATTGGAATTAAATTAAAATGTGCATATAAATGTCCCATCTACAAACCATTTTCTGTCGTAAAGTAATGTAATCAACATCAATTTCCGGAGAAATGATTTCAACTTTTCATTGGCTTCATGTCACGCTAAGCCGCGTGACTTAAGTTCACGGGGTCAAGAACTTGAAATAGTGTCCAATCAAAAAATAAGCACTTGGAAAGTAAATATTTGTTCAATTACGAAAATAATGACAAACCGCTTCATTACAATTAATTCGTTCTGATGCAAGATATGGCTGTTTGAAGATGACCTTACCCTGTGACATTGCAAACATGCCAGAGGTTATAACTATAACTGGTCAGGTCGAACTGAAAATTTTCCAGCTCGATTCAGGCCACCAGATAACCCTCATAGACAGATTCATAGCAAATTCTGAGCATGTCGGTGTCAGGCCCCTGTCAATCTGTGATGGAATTCCCGAGCTCTTACAACAGCGTCTGGTCATGGCTGAGTTGTGCCGGTGTGTCACTGTCAATCTCTCCACCTTGCCTGGCACAGGAGTGACATCTACCACTGGCACAGTTCCAGCAGTGCGGGCTGCCGTCCTGCCAATGCGCCCGGTGAGCGACTTTGGACCTGTCGTGCTTCCACTCACCTTAGCGAACACTTTACGCAAATTGAGCTGGCAGCTGGCTTTGTAAGCCGGCACATGAACCAGTGGCCAGGCCGCTTGTTCGCCAGTTCGGACAGCCGGCATGTCGCGCCGTGGTGTTGACACTGATGCCGGCACACCCCGGCACTCTGATGTCTGACAGTTCGGACAGCCGGCATGTCGCGCCGTGGTGTTGACACTGGTGCCGGCACACCCCGGCACTCTGATGTCTGACAGTTCGGACAGCCGGCATGTCGCGCCGTGGTGTTGACACTGGTGCCGGCACACCCCGGCACTCTGATGTCTGACAGTTCGGACAGCCGGCATGTCGCGCCGTGGTGTTGACACTGATGCCGGCACACCCCGGCACTCTGATGTCTGACAGTTCGGACAGCCGGCATGTCGCGCCGTGGTGTTGACACTGGTGCCGGCACACCCCGGCTCTCTGATGTCTGACAGTTCGGACAGCCGGCATGTCGCGCCGTGGTGTTGACACTGGTGCCGGCACACCCCGGCACTCTGATGTCTGACAGTTCGGACAGCCGGCATGTCGCGCCGTGGTGTTGACACTGATGCCGGCACACCCCGGCACTCTGATGTCTGACAGTTCGGACAGCCGGCATGTCGCGCCGTGGTGTTGACACTGGTGCCGGCACACCCCGGCTCTCTGATGTCTGACAGTTCGGACAGCCGGCATGTCGCGCCGTGGTGTTGACACTGGTGCCGGCACACCCCGGCACTCTGATGTCTGACAGTTCGGACAGCCGGCATGTCGCGCCGTGGTGTTGACACTGGTGCCGGCACACCCCGGCACTCTGATGTCTGACAGTTCGGACAGCCGGCATGTCGCGCCGTGGTGTTGACACTGGTGCCGGCACACCCCAGCACTCTGATGTCTGACAGTTCGGACAGCCGGCATGTCGCGCCGTGGTGTTGACACTGGTGCCGGCACACCCCGGCTCTCTGATGTCTGACAGTTCAGACAGCCGGCATGTCGCGCCGTGGTGTTGACACTGGTGCCGGCACACCCCGGCTCTCTGATGTCTGACAGTTCGGACAGCCGGCATGTCGCGCCGTGGTGTTGACACTGGTGCCGGCACACCCCGGCTCTCTGATGTCTGACAGTTCGGACAGCCGGCATGTCGCGCCGTGGTGTTGACACTGGTGCCGGCACACCCCGGCACTCTGATGTCTGACAGTTCGGACAGCCGGCATGTCGCGCCGTGGTGTTGACACTGGTGCCGGCACACCCCGGCACTCTGATGTCTGACAGTTCGGACAGCCGGCATGTCGCGCCGTGGTGTTGACACTGATGCCGGCACACCCCGGCTCTCTGATGTCTGACAGTTCGGACAGCCGGCATGTCGCGCCGTGGTGTTGACACTGATGCCGGCACACCCCGGCACTCTGATGTCTGACAGTTCGGACAGCCGGCATGTCGCGCCGTGGTGTTGACACTGGTGCCGGCACACCCCGGCACTCTGATGTCTGACAGTTCAGACAGCCGGCATGTCGCGCCGTGGTGTTGACACTGATGCCGGCACACCCCAGCACTCTGATGTCTGACAGTTCGGACAGCCGGCATGTCGCGCCGTGGTGTTGACACTGATGCCGGCACACCCCGGCACTCTGATGTCTGACAGTTCGGACAGCCGGCATGTCGCGCCGTGGTGTTGACACTGATGCCGGCACACCCCAGCACTCTGATGTCTGACAGTTCGGACAGCCGGCATGTCGCGCCGTGGTGTTGACACTGATGCCGGCACACCCCGGCACTCTGATGTCTGACAGTTCGGACAGCCGGCATGTCGCGCCGTGGTGTTGACACTGGTGCCGGCACACCCCGGCACTCTGATGTCTGACAGTTCAGACAGCCGGCATGTCGCGCCGTGGTGTTGACACTGATGCCGGCACACCCCGGCACTCTGATGTCTGACAGTTCGGACAGCCGGCATGTCGCGCCGTGGTGTTGACACTGATGCCGGCACACCCCGGCACTCTGATGTCTGACAGTTCGGACAGCCGGCATGTCGCGCCGTGGTGTTGACACTGATGCCGGCACACCCCGGCACTCTGATGTCTGACAGTTCGGACAGCCGGCATGTCGCGCCGTGGTGTTGACACTGGTGCCGGCACACCCCGGCACTCTGATGTCTGACAGTTCGGACAGCCGGCATGTCGCGCCGTGGTGTTGACACTGGTGCCGGTACACCCCGGCACTCTGATGTCTGACAGTTCGGACAGCCGGCATGTCGCGCCGTGGTGTTGACACTGATGCCGGCACACCCCGGCACTCTGATGTCTGACAGTTCGGACAGCCGGCATGTCGCGCCGTGGTGTTGACACTGGTGCCGGCACACCCCGGCACTCTGATGTCTGACAGTTCGGACAGCCGGCATGTCGCGCCGTGGTGTTGACACTGGTGCCGGCACACCCCGGCACTCTGATGTCTGACAGTTCGGACAGCCGGCATGTCGCGCCGTGGTGTTGACACTGATGCCGGCACACCCCGGCACTCTGATGTCTGACAGTTCGGACAGCCGGCATGTCGCGCCGTGGTGTTGACACTGGTGCCGGCACACCCCGGCACTCTGATGTCTGACAGTTCGGACAGCCGGCATGTCGCGCCGTGGTGTTGACACTGATGCCGGCACACCCCGGCACTCTGATGTCTGACAGTTCGGACAGCCGGCATGTCGCGCCGTGGTGTTGACACTGGTGCCGGCACACCCCGGCACTCTGATGTCTGACAGTTCGGACAGCCGGCATGTCGCGCCGTGGTGTTGACACTGATGCCGGCACACCCCGGCACTCTGATGTCTGACAGTTCGGACAGCCGGCATGTCGCGCCGTGGTGTTGACACTGATGCCGGCACACCCCGGCACTCTGATGTCTGACAGTTCGGACAGCCGGCATGTCGCGCCGTGGTGTTGACACTGATGCCGGCACACCCCGCCACTCTGATGTCTGACAGTTCGGACAGCCGGCATGTCGCGCCGTGGTGTTGACACTGGTGCCGGCACACCCCGGCTCTCTGATGTCTGACAGTTCGGACAGCCGGCATGTCGCGCCGTGGTGTTGACACTGATGCCGGCACACCCCGGCACTCTGATGTCTGACAGTTCGGACAGCCGGCATGTCGCGCCGTGGTGTTGACACTGGTGCCGGCACACCCCGGCACTCTGATGTCTGACAGTTCGGACAGCCGGCATGTCGCGCCGTGGTGTTGACACTGATGCCGGCACACCCCGGCACTCTGATGTCTGACAGTTCAGGACAGCCGGCATGTCGCGCCGTGGTGTTGACACTGATGCCGGCACACCCCGGCACTCTGATGTCTGACAGTTCGGACAGCCGGCATGTCGCGCCGTGGTGTTGACACTGGTGCCGACACACCCCGGCTCTCTGATGTCTGACATTTTACATTTTGTTTGGTTAGGCCACTCTGATGTCTGCATCCATCTCACCCTACATGGACCATAGTTCCAGCATCGCGTCTGCGGCACGGCCAGACTGAGGTGTGAAGTGTGTCACATATACGTCTTCTGGTTCTGGTATTTGGTGGTCCAGGACATTAGTGGTTTAATGCATGCAGTGGCTTAAGATACAAAAGTAATCAGAGGTAACTAACTTTGCTTAACCTTAGAACTGACCTTTCGAAAATGACCTCAAAACATCGTGACTGGCTGGTTGTGTCTGTTGCATAGCCAAACGTTCTCTTTGATGAACGTTTACTGCCCTACAACCACCAACGCATGCAAGTTTGCCAAAACATTGTTTAGCATGCCTCCAAGGATGACGTCATAACTCGGTGACCTGGCATAACCTGAGTCAATTTTCTTCTTCGAAAGACGCACCAATGATGTGTCATCAGGTATGCCAACCTTGAGCGTCCCGTGCCGTGCCGTTTTCTCGTGGTTCTGGAAATAGGGAGGAACCACCCTTGCTACAGAATAGGGAGGAACCACCCCGATATGATCGCACATTCAACGGTTTCGGCTATGTTTGTCTAATTGGCCAGCCGATTGCGCCCGTAGTATCACAAAAGGTCGTGTGCTTTGTTGATCAAAGTGAAGAATATGCTCTTTTGAGGTATAATTTTCCATTTAGTCAAGATATTACAAATTGTGTCAATAGCACTTCCGACCCCCAACCATAAATGGGTCTGGGATATCAAGTAATCATAAGTTACTTCGCTTTTGATGGGCGTTTTCTGGGGTTCTCGAACATACTCCGCTATAATGTCGCCTATGTTAAGCATTCTGCGATTAACGATACAGCCAAATAATGGAGCGACAGCTGCGCCGCTAAAAGCTCCGACCATACTGGTCTTGAGGTACGCCATGTCCAGAAGATGGCGCGTCATCTGCGTCTTGGATTGCAGCATGGCACTTCAGGGGTTTTGTGTACCGTGCGATGTCCGGTTGCTCGAACATGAGGCCTCACTCACGACCCACAGATCAGCCGATGCTGCACCAGCTAGTAGAGGAACGCCCCAAGTGTCTGCCTGGTGGTACCTTTATAACGGATTTAATCAGGGGGGGGGGGGAGGTGGACACGGCCAGCTACAGTCGGAACAAGCGTGGTTATTTTCTAGGGAATGCCAAGTTATCGTATGCACATTGTACACACTATGTGGTCCAATACATGCAACAGTTGTTTGTGTTGATACAGCGTCCATATTCAGTCTTGATTTTGACGGCACGCCATTCAGAAGAAAACGTGCTCCTTCAGTATGCTCTATTACGCCACTTCCAGAACAGATTTTTCGCTGCAGGCACCCCAAAGGAAATGTTCCCCCCTCACCCATGACAATTCCCGGATCCGTCCCTGAGCCGAAATAGTTTGGTCACCATCACCCATGTTATCGTTCACCGGCTCTGGGATTTAGGTCAGGGAAGGCGACTAGGGGTGAGGCTCAAAGGTAATATTGGCACAACACCATCTGGTAATGTGTACATAGATGGAGATAGAGATATAGGGGCGGACGAGAGGTGTGCCGATTGCGCTTCACACGGATGCAAATGCTAACAGTGCAATATCCACATGAAGGCTGTTCATTTCCATGTTCCCCACCAACCGGCGAACAACGCCGCATGCGGGAGAAACGAGCTAAAGGCAAAATAAAACACTAACAGATGTGTTATTCGAATCATGATATGTTTCACTTGCCGTCCCTCGCATAGCGGGTGCAGCACTCACGACCAAAGGGTCACACACAGGCTGTATGCGGCCAGCTCGTCCTCACTCATATGGACGCATGCATCCGTACATGCATGCTACTACATGCAGATACATAAATTACAATTGCAAATACTACTCGGACAACCATACCAGACACCATTATTTAGCGCGAGAGGCCCAACAATCGACCTCAAGGCTGCACACTCGATAACATTCGGCATGGTGTTGCATTGTGAGTGTATCTTGAAAGTGTAATTGCCCATGTACTTGCATCAATGCATTCCGAACATATGCGATGCGAATGTTTGTAAACACAGAAAACATTCGGCACATGCTAAAAAAGCACCAACATCAGTCACGGTCAGCGGCCGGCTGGACCGGCGGCGGCCCGGCCGCGTCAGCACACTCGGCTCGGTGCGGAGGCGCTCTGGCCGCCTCTGCAGCCAGTCGGCGAAGGCGGCCGGTCGTCGCCGTCTCGAGGTCCACCGACCGTCCAGCCGGCACCGGCCGGCCGACCGCCCCGCCGGTACGTCCCGTTGTCGTTCTACACCGCGAGCCGCAGCGGCACCGGCAGCTGCTCGTGTCACGACTGTGGTGGGCGCGCGGCATCGCCGTCGCACCTCCGATAGAAGAACATGTAAGGCGTGTCGGTTTTCGCGCCGGCGCATTACACACAGGAGGTTCTTCAGTAGGGAGACTCCTAGAAGGTCACGCGGCCCTACGCTCAAGAGTGTCACCAGCAAGGACCAGAAGTCCAAGAAGCCCAAGAAACGCGAAGAACAGAAGAGCAAGAAGTAAGAAGACAAGAAGCAAGAAGACCGCAAGCAACAAGAGCTCCAGGCACCCGCGACGAGCACACCTTCGACACCAGAAGGAAATCCACAATCACCAAATCCCCACCTTCTCTCTGTCTCTAGCTAACCTTTACCCCCACCCCGAAGGAAACCTAACGGTGACGAGCCCACTGCTCTGGGCCATTGCGGCCGGGCAGGGACCAGTTGGTGAAAACTCGGTTTAGGGCGCCACGAATTTCAAGAGGACTTCAAGAGGCTTCAAGAGGACACAACAGCTGTGCTGCGCCCACATTAAAATCAAGTCCATTGTAAATTACCCGACACAGCGATGCTTTCGGCCTGACCAATACGACGGGAGCCGGTTAGGGTTCAAACCCCCTCCATTAAGTGTTCAATTCGCCAGGGCTCTTTCAGATTTTAACATCACAATGCCAACCACTGTAGCTCGACCGACCATTATGCCATTCTGGACCCACAGTCAACCAAAGGCCGAATACTTGTTCTCTTAAAAAGAATATCACATCGACGGACATTTTTGGCATCTTTATCAAATTCGCCGATCTCAACAATCACAAAACACCCGTATTCACTGATGGGTCATAGCACGAGGACAAAGTACGCATCTGCACCATTGAACCAGGCCTTAGGTTTTCCAAACGTCTACTGGATAACTTTCTCATCTAAACCAATGAAGCACTAGCCATACTGGCCGGTAACTGCATTCAAAAGAGACGCAAAACGAGAAACATAATAATTTGCTTAGATTCCAAATTAGTTCCTCAATTAATTAGCAACACACACAACTACCCACATCGTCATTGATTGAATCCAACAAGCCATGGCCCGCAACGTAAACAACTTTTCATTCCTCTGGAGTCCGGATCACGTCAACATTTCAGGAAGCGATCAAGCAGATGGATGGCAAAGCAAGCCATCGACCACTTATCCCAACATGCAATATTCGGTAGACGATTGCAAAGCACTCCTACAATGCCACATAAGAAAACATCACCAGAACACATGGACAGGTGGCCGGCGTCCAGCGGCGTGACGTAGTTGTCATCGAGGCGACACCAGACGGACGGGGCGGCCACGCAGTAGTAGTGGCCGGCGTCCAGCGAGCCGCCGCAGTGCGCGTACGGTCGGAACTGAACAGCCCGCCCGCTGCACACCGGCGACCACAGTCGTTCCGTCAGCGCCACGCGAGTCAGCACTTAGCGGCGCGCGCCCGTGCTACACTCGAACAAGAAGCACACCAGCGAGATGACGAGGTAGTGAGGCGGCTACGACAGCTGTCGGTTGGCGTCGCGCAGCTCAGCGCACTTCTCGCAATGGTTCTCACCGGACAGCCGCTCCACCGCTAGATACTGCTTCAGCAGGTCAGACACCTGGTGGATCGTGCGAGGTTGAGTCGGCAGAGAGCCAGGCACGGCCAAATGCGATCGGTGATACCGTCCAGATGGCGCGACATGGAGGCGCACGTACAGCACGTGCAGGTTGTCTCGGCGCGGCCGGCCAGCAGACGCCGCATCAGAGTCGGAGGTGGCGGCGGCGTCAGGTCTGACTTCTGGGAAGCACGATCGCCGCCCAAGTTGGTCTGGAGCGTGCCGCACAGTCCGGCGAGTCGAGCACCAGGCGGGGCTGCGCCACCGCCAGCGGGGACGACACTGGAGGCCGGCCGACTGACGCGTCAGTTCGTTGTCATCCCGAGGCGAGACAGGTCGGCTCGGTGGCGGTCGTGTCCACTGACGACCTCCTCCAGAGACTAGGCCGGCTGGGGCGGCGGTGTTTTTTGTTCTTCCATATCTCTGTAAACCGGATTGTATAAACACCGATGCCAACTACATCCATTGCTTGATAAAACAGGTATATCTTCACTATGAGATCGAAAATATCCACCCGGTGTGTCGATGATGGGCAATTCCAACATGTTTCAATGGGCAACATGCATAGGTCGCCGTCTATGTTTTCGTCCATCACGACTTAAATATAACGCTCTGCCCTGAAGCTGGCATTCGCGTATACAGGAACGTCTGCGCGAGACCGGTTTGAATCTCGACGATCTGCGGCTGGTGGCTGCTGCCGCCGCCCGCATTCCGAGCTAACGTTGAATCTGATACAGCAGGGAACGTGGTCGCGTGCTCCGCGTCTCTGCACTTTCTGGCATGCCACCCTGTTGTGGAGGAGATGGAAGGAGTTCGTTGTCCTTGCTCCACTCGACATAATTGAATATCTTGAAATTTGAGAGAGAAGTTTCAGATCGGTCGATAACTGTCTGATAGCTCAATGTCATTTATTTACTATTCAAGTCCAGGGCGGAGCAGTGTCGTAGCCAATCAGGATAGACGCTCCATCCCCTGGCAGATTCCCATCCCCGACCCTCCCCCGCCCCTGGCGGATCTAAGGAGGTGTGCAGGCGACCGCCTTGAGAGGCATGCAAGGATTCCTCAAGGCGTAGGTGCAGAGATATATCCGATAAAACATTCATCCAAAAGATTGTGTGGAACGGGACACCGCAACCTGAAGCAGTTTACCTCTGAGGACTGGCAAGGGCCGTGAAGACAAGAGAGGGCTCGCATGAGGACTGGAATGCTGACGCCAGCTGAAAAGGACTGTCTCGGTTGGAAAGGTTCTCTAACAGTCGAGGAATAAACAGGGCCCTGATGGCCCCGAAGGCATAAACAGGGCGTCTGAGGGCCAGATAGAGAGCTGGAGTGTTCTTTAGGTTTGAAAGGGTCCCTGAGAGATGAACAGTGCCTCTAAGAACTGAAGAGGACTAGTGAGGGCCCATCTTGGAGCTGGAGTGCCCATGAGATGAGAGCAAGACAGGGCTGTTGAAGACTGTGATGGATCCCTAAAAGCAGTGAAGAGATTAAAAGGGCTCCTGAGAGTCAGCGAGGACCGGACTGGTATATATATGAGGTCCAAGACTGGGAGGAGCCCCTGGGGGAGGGGGGGGGGGTGAATTGGGTCTCTGAGAGCTAGACAGGACTGGACTGAAATTCCTCTGAGGTTTGGTAGGCAACCTAACGGAAAACCAAAGCTCCCTGAGATCTAAGGAGTTCTCTCAGAGTTGGCGATGTTTGTTATACATTGTGAGGCCTGACTCGGAGCTGGATGCCTCTGAAAGATAGACAGGACTATTGAGGACTGTGAAAAGTACATAAGAGCTGGAAAGAGCCCCTCACTTATGAACATCACCCCTGATGTTCATTGCTTATTGGGCGGTTCTCGACGCACTTTATGTACGATCACGGCTCATGGCACCGCCCACACTGTTTCGCCGGTGGGCCACGGGATTGGGAAATGTCACGAGTGGTGCGAGTGTTGAACCAGGGACTTTGGTACCCAGAGCTGAACACCTTAACCACTCGGCCATCCCCGCCCCATATCGCCATTAACAGGAGAACTGAAATGGGATGCTCCTTCGGCTTGGGATGGGCATCTGAAGTATAGGGACACCCTGAAAGATGAGACAGTTCCTGATAACTGCCGATGGTTGTGAGGAATACTGCTGGCCTGTCTAAGAGCAAAGATGTCCTTGAGAGCCAGCTATGCTGGACATGGATGGGCCCCAAAAGGGAGCTATGGGGAGTGAAGAGAGCCACTGAGTGCCATCCCTGCCTGAAGATGGGGATTACTTGAGGGTTGGACAGGGCTACTTGAAGGTTGGGCATGTTCCAGAAAGGGTTGGATATGCTGGTGAGGACGACTTAAGAATCGAAAGGGCTATGGAGTGCTCCTCTGTTTGATGGTTGTATATAATGCATATGAGGGCACCAGAGGGACCTTGGTGTATTCAGAGAACACATGAGGGCCTCCTCCATCTTCCATACGGGGGTGGGGATCTTCCGTATTTAATCCATCTTCCATATCCGTATGGCCGTACGGGGGAGGGGGAGGGGGAGGGGGGGGGAGGGGGCGGGGGGGGGGGGTGACGGGAGGCTGATGAACCCAAACCGAAATACAAATCCGTGCCTGCGGCTTGGGGTGCAATCTGTTATCACTGCCCTCCTCCCCCCCCCACCCATCCTTCCCCAATAGTGGTCCCGCAAGTGACTATTTGAGATATCATACTAATTTATCTGCACACTTTGCCAGGCTGTTGAGCACGCGGTCTGACTCCCAGCCGGGGCCTGTCGTGAACTGCATGCATTACGTTGCCATCAGAAACCAATACTGATTACAAGGTGATAGAAAACCTAACCTAACCTAAATATTGCAGCGGCCTACCCAAACGGATGTTGAACTGTATGCATACCTGTATATTGTATATATATATGTATATATATATATATATATAATATATATATACATATATATATATATATATATATATATATATATATATATATATATATATATATATATACATATATATATACATATATATATATATATATATATATATATATATATATATATATATATATATATATACAACCTGCGTGAGAACTAAGTTTGATGCAACAATAGGGTATCTTCCTAACTGTGTAGTATATTTGAAAATCACATTTTTACGAGTCGGAAGTAAAAACCAGAATCAGTCACCCCAAGGTCAGCAGGTACGACAAAGATCACCAAAATGGACACAATTTGAACGTGTGGTTGTTGATGTATGAAGTGATGCATTTAACATGTCAGCGTCGGCGACATGTACAGGCTATGGCGACACCCGCAGAATTCCGGGACGTATAAGGCTTGATTTCGGATGCATGATGACTGAACGGCACTAAAGCCACTTCAAGTGCGTGTGTCAGCATCGCGTGTTCTGGACAAATAACAGTGCAAGGCGCAGACCGACGGCCGGGTAATTGTGCGGTCTTACCTATCTGAGGAGCCTTCAGCACGCAAACCGCGCCCGAAGACGCCGCTACATAGACCGGTGAAGGTCAACGGTCATGGATGCTACTACAACATATAATGCATGCTAACGTTGTTAACGTTCTGTGGTAACTGCGTGATACTGAGCACTCAGTGGCGTAGTCAAAGGGGTAAAATGGGCCCCCTCGGACCCTCCAGGGCCCGAGGGGCCCTTCGGGCGATCACCTTGAGGGGTCCACAAGGGCCCATGGGCCGACGTGAAGGGTACCTGGACACACGAAAGGGGCCTCGGGCTAAAAAAGAGGGTCCTGAGCCGATGAAAAGGGCCCTGAGTCAACAGAGAGTGCCACGGGCAGATGCTGCAGTCCCTGGGGTGGGCCAACGTGGAGGGCTTCTAGGTCGACAGAGGAGTCCCGGATCGTTGGAAGGGCCGCCTGGCTAGGGAGGGAGGGGGGGGGACCCAATCCAATATGAAAGACTCCTGGGTTGACTGCGAAGCCCAAACCGAAAAAAGGACCCCTAACCTGATGGAGAGGTGCAAACTTTTCGAAAGTAGTCTCCGGCGTAATGGAAAAGGCCCTGGTTTATTAAAGAAGGTCCCCGAGACGATGGAGAGAGCCTCTAGTTGCCGGAGATGACCTCGGGCCGTCAGAAAAGACCACACGGCCGACGGTAGGGCCCAAGCTGTTGTAAGGAAGGGGGACCAAGCTGTTGAAAGAGAGCCTCCGGCCTGACAGAGGAGGCCCTGGATCGCTAAGGTGGGCCCCTGAGCCGACAGAGAGGACCCTTAGCCACGGGAGGAGCCTGGACTATCGGAGAAGATCCAGAGCCATCCTGCCTCAAATCATAAACGAATTATACTAAAACGTATTGGTACTTCCCAGGATATGTGCTTTTTTCTTTTCACCCCAATGTCCACCAATACATTGTGCTTCAACCGTAACGGACTATCACTGCCTGACAACCGAACTTGCCGACATAGGCGAAGTTAGATGGTTCCGTGCGAAAATGGTTTTTCGTAACCTAAGGTTAGTGAGTGAACTTGACTCCAAGTTTTCTGCAATGTACTGCTTCTGTGGAATTCAGTGAATCGGTTGCCGTTGAGAAACTTGGAGTATGTGTCAAAACTGAAAAGTTATGGTGTACCGAATATTTACCAGGCTTAGCACAAGGGTCAACTTGATGACATCTGGAGGTCAAACGGTTCGATGTGCTCCGGATCGGCTCTGGAAATGTGTTTAGGAGGGCAATAGCTACGTGTTGTACGATTTTCATCCGGCTCGTAGGGTCCCACCAAAAATCGAATCCGGCGCTACATGCCCCGGGGGCATTTTCACAACGGTAATATCTATCGTGTTCAATCACGTATTTCTCAGGGTAGCTGTGGTGGAGTCAATTTCCTTTCCGCATGTGTGCTGCGTGGGCATCGAGTAAGAACATGTGACACCGGTTGCGGTAGGCTTGGATCGTTTTTCGCTCAGCTATGGGTCCCTGAACATTGCAAATTTAATATTTCCCGAACATTTGGCCTCGTCCTGGCACCAAGAAAGCATCGATAAATGTCAAACTGATATGTGTACATCATATGTGTGTTAGTAGCAATCGATGGACACAGTTTCACTTGACTACCTTCACATTGGCGTGTATGGTAGGGCAACGATGTTTTTTAACTCGAAAAACTTCCTCAACACCACCCGCCTTGTGTTCTCAGAAGCCGGTGACGTGCCGAGTGCTGCGCCAGAAAACTCAGCTCTTGGCGCAGCATGCAGGCCGACAAGCGGCCAGCGTGCGCACGCCACTGTCCTGGCGCTTCGCCCAGCGACGTCAGCGCGCGTACCGTGACCAAGTTCGATGAGGCGAGACGTGGCCTGGATTCCCGCTCAGAGCCATCGGCACAGCATGCAGCCGGTGCGTATGAAGGCGTCAGCCTCCGATATTCACCTGGAATACTTCCCTCCCCCACGCCTGATAAGCCTGAGTGCGCCCCTGGTGTCGCAAGGCTTGCTCGAAACCGAGGGCCGTCGCCTGCCGTGGACTATCACCGGCAGGATCGGCAGCCTCCACCGCGCCTTGGCAACCTGCCAGCCACCAATCGATGCCGCCTGCCCTGCTGACGTCACCGCGGCTCCGACCAATGGCGGCGGCCGCCGGCGGGCAGCCGCTGGACGGTTTTTCGTCTGGCGTCCCCGCCCGCGCCCCTCACTCCCCGGCCGGCAGCTCCGCAGCGCTGGGGACCGCGCGCCATCAGGACCAGAGCCGAAGACCGCGGCGCGAGCTACCGCGCCCGCGCAGTGAAGTGCAGTGAGGCGGCGGCTGTAGTGATCACCGCCAGGGGAAGTGCGCCCGGGGCGCTGTGCAATCATGGACGTGAGTCCTCCCCTCTGTCTGTGTCTATTTTTAGCGTCGGCGACTGGCGGCCCGGACTCCGGCCGCCCCGACCGCTCTCCATAGCTTTTGCATGTGGCAACCTGCCTGATCAATCTAACCGCATTTGGAGTGGGACGTGGTGTGGGCATGGAAGAAGCACAATGACGGAAGCGCCGAGCTTGGGTGGTATTAGCGATACAATTTATGGGTGTTATTGTGAGGATGGACTTCAAATCAGCGGGTAGGTACTGCCAGTGGTGGTACTTCCACGGATTACACAGGAGTGTTTATTTGCGGCGTAGGCAGTCCGCCGTGGAGCTGAGATTTCCAGGTTCAGCCCTGTCGTGGGACAGGGACACATGTTTGTCCTCCCACTAGGATTGGTGTCTGGTCGAACCCACCGCCGCTCTGGTGGTCCAAAACAAAACCGATGTATCCCGCACCCGCTGTGTTTTAAAATCTACAGGACCTGGATGCATTAGTTCTGAGACTTCTCAGTAGCATTGTGAGTGGGTGATAAGCACCTCTTCAGGATCCATCCCACGGCAAATCCAGAGACATGGAAAAAGCAAATGAATCGTTGATGGGAGGTTGTCGGGCCAAGCATGTGCCACGCGTCATTGATCTACTGGTTCGGGAGTTCTCCACTGGACTGGTCTCCCGGTGCGGGAAGTTCTCCACTGGTCGATGATTCACTGGTCCAGAGTGGTGTCCGACTTAGGAGTCCGCCAGATGGGCGGGTGTCACGGTAAAGATGGTCTCCCAGTTTGCGATTGAGTGGCGAGGGCGTCTTAGTTGGGTGTGGTAGGGTGACTGGGTGTGGGGGGTGGGGGGTGGGGGGATCAGCAGCCGATGCGCTGGTCGATTTAGGCCGGGGCGCCGCCGGCCGGCGGCGGCCGCCGCCCGCCAGTCGCTCGATACTGCGCCAGGTGAAGGAGACTGGCTCGCGCCGGCGCGGCCGCAGACCGGCCGCCCGGCCCCGCCCCTGCCCCCTCCCCCTCCCCATCCAACCGCCGACTCGGCGTTACGCTCGCCGAACAATGCCACCGGCCCGTAGCATTCGTTTATTTCTGTGGCGGGTTGAAATGTCCGTCAGGCCCCAGAATATAATTTAGTTAGTGTTTCAACACCACAGGCTGCATACTAGCAAATACTGTGCAACGGGAGGTGAAGTTTTCCATACTTTTGATGGTGCCGGGGCTCCACCATCGTAGTCTTGGCCCAACCAACATGGTATTTGGCCCCACAATTTCTCGCTGTCCTAACATGGGACCATATGAGGCAGTCCCCACCAACCAAATGGCAGCAACTCATTGCCGCTATGCATTGGGCCCCACCAATGGTTTTCGAACTTTTCCGCCCATGCTATGCATGTCTTGGTCTCTGAGCAGTTTTATTTTGTTGAATAATTGTCCGACTGGCGTCAGATCTGGCCATTTTCCTTTTTCATTCAGGTGAGAGCGAAATAAAGAATGATGCAACCTGCAGAGACCTTGCTTTGTCACGGATTGGACGGTGACCAGCTCAAACGTGCCCAAAATTATTGCAGTTTAGTCGGTCAATAGCATATGCAGATCGAGTGTTGCTAAATATGTGGGTGCCTGGGAAAGGTTTTTAGCTATTTTGTGGGGCTTTGGCAAGGCAAAAACACGTCGAATATTTTGAAATTACGGGGGTGTCCTGCACCTCAGTCTCACAACCGCGCCCGTACAGGGTTTTCGAACTCGAAGCTGGGAATACTTTGTACAACAGGCCGTTGGGTTTGTACAACCAACCTATTTTCCCTACCAGTCCAACAAGAATGGGTGGAAAAGTTTGAAAATTGGTCGTGTAGCGCTCCCCATAGGATCTAATGTTAAGAGAGCAAGAAGTAGGCGAATCTTGGACAATAATGGTGCTGGCTCATACCCCATCAAATGCGTAGGAAATGCCACTTCTGCCAGCACGATGGTAATGCCAAAAGCGGATTTTTTTATGTAGCTGTCCAGAATAGTGCAGGATTTCTCAGTTTATGCAGCATAAAGTTTCGTTTCATATCCTCCGTATAGTTAACAGAACAAAGAACACATTTGTTGGATTTTAGCGTGTCGTTGCTTGTTGCCACGCACAAAGGCATTTCTTTGCGACCACAGTTGGCTTAATGGATTCTGCAACACGTAAGTGTTCGAATGCTAACTCCAAATGGCGGTCATTGAATTCGGCATCGGAGGCTTATGGCTGCAGCAGAGCATAGGCACCCTCTGGTACAGGAACAGATGCCATGGTGTGGAGCCATTTCTTTCCTTGCAGCACTGTAGGCTGCAGTGATCGGTATTTCTGCGGAATGGGGATAATGCAAGAATTGTCCGAAGTTGGGTTCTTCGAACCACTTGCCCTTTCCCCTTCCCGGCGGTTTCCGGCGTTTGTGCCGCAGCTCAGT
Source organism: Ashinkailepas kermadecensis (assembly GCA_034440615.1). NCBI lineage: Eukaryota > Metazoa > Arthropoda > Thecostraca > Neolepadidae > Ashinkailepas > Ashinkailepas kermadecensis. The sequence goes on along the minus strand of JAOTOM010004555.1, from coordinate 16,587 downwards.
GACGACAGGACACCAGCACAGCCTCGCCCAGTCTGTGATGCTTCACACATGCTCCCCACAGCTGCGAAATTGGTGTGACCTGCTGACACTTCGTAACTGCTCCACACACTTGTGACCTTGGGCATAGCTGGAGATGTTGGACAATTATCGATGGGATCCGATGCATGGAGGAAATGAGCTTCGTCAATTTGGTTCATGGATCCATCCCATAGAGTGGGGTTAGCGAAATACAGGGTTTCATTGATTTCCTAACGGAAATCCTGGCTGCGCCCCTGTCCACACCGGGAAGGATCCTCAGCGACCTGGCTGGGAGGAAACTGGCCGCTGTAAACGCACCTGGTGTCAACTTGGGCTTCACGAATATGCAATTGCCAACTTAGTCGCTGTGCGACGAACCATGGAAATCAGTTGATTATTGTGCTTTCGATTGCTGTTATTGTGGCGATTGGACGCTCCCTGAAATGCATTTGTCGCGTATGTAAAAAATAGCAGGTTGATAATTTGTTCCCACCTACCTCCGTGGCTCTCCCGAATTTGGACCGGCGTTCGGCAGTGAACCACACTAACTGGTTCGGAACTGGGAATGGGACGGAAGCACGACGCATTGCAACATCGCACGTAGCCCCGATATCGGACAGAAAACTCGGCTACGGTCGACGACCTCCCGAGTACTACTACAGCCCGCACCCAGCCGTATCGGCCTGGCGTTTATGTGCGTCTGTTTTTGGCACACCTGTCGGGCACGGATCCACCGTTAGTGGATGAAGACCGCACTAACGTTTGGCGGCACGCAGCGCACCTTCAGCTGGCAGAGACCCGTGACCGGGCGTGTGCACGAGCTCGCCCGGGTAGTGCTTCGTCGGCCGCCTGCCTGTGTATGTGCAGTTGGGGCGAGTGCATGCGCGCGTTTGACCTGAGTTGACCTGAGTTGGGCGGGCGTGACGCGCCGTTTCTCACCTTTGTGTTGCAGTACGGCCGACCCGACTCGTATCGCGCCGCCACCACGCCCGCCGTGCCGGACGATAATATCACCGCACACGGCCAGCTCAAGGTAGGCCCGCCGCCGCCCCGCCACGCCGCCCCGCCCCGCCCCGCCCCGCCCCGCTCCGCCGCCTCTCTCGGTTTCAGCCTCGGTCTCTTCTCAGTCTCGCTGTGGTCTCGGCTTCGAGCTCGTCTCCGCCTGCCTCTCGTAAGCTCGCCTCCACGCTCTCGTGTCGACTTCGTTCGTCTGCCTCTCAGCCCCGTGTCGTGCCGGGCCACTCACTCCTGCAGGCCACATCCTCATCTGCTCCTTCCTCGGTAAATAAACACAAACAAACCAACAAAGCATAGGATGCTCGCTGTTCTCTGCTTCGTCTTCGTCTCGGCACCTTTCATGTCGTCCTTACTACCTTGCCTTGTCTTGTCTTGTCTTCGCCTTACTTGTTTTGTCCTTACTCATTTCACATCGCACATGCAGTTCTGTCCCATCCTCTTGCCCTGGTGACGTTCTCATCTATGCTTTATAATCGTCTTCACATCATATAGACACCCCTGTCGCCTTCATCTGAACCGGCACACCTGTCTACTCTTTGTTTCATTCTCGTCACTGAAACAGTCTTGATTCGGCCTTGCTCTGATCTGGGGTACACTGCAATCAATCGTCCTTTCCTGCATCTCTGCCCAGCCCCGTATTGGCCTCGTCGTCACTTCGGCTCGGCCGCAGTCTTAGCAATTGCGTATCAGAGCAAAGACCTAAAATTGCATCGTTTCACTCTGGTCAGCCTCCCAGTCCCGTGTTTACCTTTGTTTTCCTATGGTTGCCGCACTCTGTGCTATTTGTATGTACATAGAGCACACGCTTTCGCACAAGCTCCTGAGTCCAGGTGAGTAGACCATCCCTAACCATGCATGGAAATGCCAGCACTTGTTGACAGGATCCACCAGCCAGCCAACGTGTTTCCGTACCCAGCCAAGGTTTCCAGGCGCGACTCGGTCGTCGGTTTGTCTGTCGCTCTGCGCGGTCTGCTCTCTCCCTCGCCGGCCACAATTTTGTGGCGGCTGCCTGGGCGTTCTCGACACGCACGCGATTGCGCGGAGGTTCGGCGTCCTTTCGTCGACGTGCTGGTCGGACGAGCGACGAGCAGGCCCGCCGTGAGAGTGACCTTCCCTGCTGACCCATCTACGCCGCTTGCTGGGCGACACTGCGGCGTCAGGCACGGGACACGCCTCGGGGCACGCTTCGGGGCACGCCTCGGGGCACGCCTCGGGGCACGCCTCGGGGCACGCCTCGGCGCACGCCTCGGCTGTCCGCTGTCGGTCGTGCAGACATCGCCTCTCGTGCCAGCACGCTCACGCGTGCCAATGCTTTCCCACGTGCCGGCACTGTCCTGCGTGCCAACACGATCTCGCGTGCCAACATGGCCTGCGACCCCGTCGAAACACGGTAGGTGTGGCAGGTAAGGGTCTTGTGGGCGTCACTTAACCGTGGATGGCATGCTCTCATTTGCGTTACTTCTACTTCGGTTTTTAGCCATTCGCAGCACCATTTAGTTTAGCCGACACCATATATTAGCGTAGAGTCTGGCTGTTGACCGCCAGGCTGACAGGAGTTTCGCGGTCAATGGTCAGTCATCTGGCCGTGTTGAGGCCTTTGTCAGTGCAGTCTGCCGTATGCTGCTGCAGTTGTCGGCATGGTAGCATCAGTAAAGATTACTGCATAGGTTGAATATATGCGCACTGGTGACTATATTTCAAGTTTGTGGCTATTCAATTTCAATGGACAATTAGCGCAAACAGATACAAGGCAACAATACACATCACTGTATTTATTTTCGTGGAATATGGCGCCTCCCGGCTAACGGACTATCAATATTCAATTTGTAATGCACTTGTTAGATCTAGTAAATAGAAAGTGGTGGCAATCGAACAGCATAAAGACCACCCTGGTGCAAATGTCTCAATGTGTGGAAACAGATGGCCCTCTCGCCCTTTCAGTCCAAACGGCAGAAACGCGACAAGAAAAATAAGAAGACCAAGAAGGGTGAGGAAAGGAACTTGGAAGACCTCAAGCAGGAGTTGGTGCTGGATGAGCATATGATCTCGCTGGAGGAACTCCAGCAACGTCTCGGTACAAGTATTACCACTGTGAGTAGACTTTTGGTGAAAGGAAGTATCATGTGATGGAACTGCTACGTTTTCGATGCTGTGTGGTCTAACGTTTGGCTCTCCCATACTATTCAGATAGGTTTATTGCTATTTATTCTGTGTGCTGCGGTACCAATTATGCTATAGCAATTGAGCTGGCTTGTGTGAGTTAGGCTGCCGGCCCCCAATCCAGACTTAATATTCTTTACATCAATGCCAGCTACCACCGATTGTGGTAATGTATCGAATTGCATCCGACATAAGACACGTGGCTGACGAGTTTTTGTGACATGTCGTGACTGTCCTGTCGTGACTGTCCTGTTATGACTGTTATGTTGTGACTGTTATGTCATGTTGTGATGGGACTGTTATGTTGTGACTGCTATGTCATGTTTATTATGTTGTGACTGCTATGTTGTGACTGTTATGTTGTGATGGTCATGTTGTGATGGTCATGTTGACTGTCGTGTGTTGTGACTGTCTTGTGTTGTGACTGTCGTGTGGTTTGACTGTCGTGTCGTGTGGTGTGACTGGTGTGTTGTGACTGTGGTGTGTTGTGACTGTGGTGTGTTGTGGCTGTCGCGTGTTGTGACTGGTGTGTTGTGACTGTGGTGTGTTGTGACTGTCGCGTGTTGTGACTGTGGTGTGTTGTGACTGTGGTGTGTTGTGACTGTCGCGTGTTGTGACTGTGGTGTGTTGTGACTGTCGCGTGTTGTAACTGTGGTGTGTTGTAACTGTGGTGCATTGTGACTGTGGTGTGTTGTGACTGTGGTGTGTTGTGACTGTCGCGTGTTGTGACTGTGGTGTGTTGTGACTGTGGTGTGTTGTGACTGTCGCGTGTTGTGACTGTCACGTGTTGTGACTGTGGTGTGTTGTGACTGTGGTGTGTTGTGACTGTCGCGTGTTGTGACTGTCACGTGTTGTGACTGTGGTGTGTTGTGACTGTGGTGTGTTGTGACTGTGGTGTGTTGTGACTGTCGTGTGTTGTGACTGTGGTGTGTTGTGACTGTGGTGTGTTGTGACTGTGGTATGTTGTGACTGTCGCGTGTTGTGACTGTCGCGTGTTGTGACTGTGGTGTGTTGTGACTGTGGTGTGTTGTGACTGTCGCGTGTTGTGACTGTGGTGTGTTGTGACTGTGGTGTGTTGTGACTGTCGCGTGTTGTGACTGTGGTGTGTTGTGACTGTGGTGTGTTGTGACTGTGGTGTGTTGTGACTGTGGTGTGTTGTGACTGTCGCGTGTTGTGACTGTGGTGTGTTGTGACTGTGGTGTGTTGTGACTGTTATGTCGTGACGGCCATGTTCCACACGACAGGGTCTGACTGAGGCGCGTGCCCGTGAGAATCTTGAGCGCTATGGACCGAACGCGCTGACTCCGCCCAAGAAGATCCCCGAATGGGTCAAATTCTGCAAGAACCTCTTCTACGGGTTCTCGCTGCTGCTGTGGATCGGCGCCATCCTCTGCTTCGTTGCCTATTCGATCCAGGCGGGAACGTTCGAGGAGCCACCAGATGATAACGTGAGAGTCGTCGGTAGCTGATAGCCGTCTAACTGAAGAATCTGGGATGGCCTTGGTAACGGCCATGGTAGAGATGTCGCGCAATTATGGCCGACGACCTGACCGCAGGGGACAGGGCATCGGACAGGACAGGACAGGGCATCGGACAGGACAGGGCATCGGACAGGTCAGGACAGGACATCGGACAGGTCAGGACAGGACATCGGACAGGACAGGACAGGGCATCGGACAGGACCAGCCGAGTACGCATGTGTGAATATGATTTTAGCCGATTCAAGAGAATCGCGAATGATCAACCCTGCTCGAAGCGCCCTAAAGCCCAAATAACGATTCCAGATAATAGAATGAGGCGGAGGGCCTTTACGAGACGCACCGTTCCGTGCTCTTACCTGGGTGACACTCCAGGTCAGTGCATTTTTTCATGTCTTTTTCACGGGGGAGCGATCGACAAAAGGGCGCCATAAATTACTGAAAAGGGCACTGCATTAGAAAGACACTTTTTGCAGACTGTTGCGCAAATATGCACACATAATTCTGGTCGGAAAGTACGAAAATACTCGAGACCGAAGCTCATTTGTTTGCATCACTTTATTTTGAGACTACAGAACTTTTAAAGTTATCCCCCACCCACTAGCGAAGTTTTCCAGCCTTCCAAAGATTTCAGGCGGTGCCTTTGCATGCGCCTTGTGATTTCCATGTGCTTTTCCGTGCGTCCGCATCAGCACTGATGTTATGCTTTGAGTACGCTGGGCGCGTACTCAAAGCACTCGTTTTTTTTGTGGGATCCGATGTGCTTTGAATGGCCCGGCACGTTTTTGGTCCTCCATTGTGCTTCTAGGGCCCCGCTGTGTTTATTTGGAACCCTTGATGCGAATTTGTGCTCCCCTGACCAGAAAGTTTGGGGACTCTGTGTAGTTTTGTGGCTATATGACTCAACGATCGATGTGTCGTAAAACCAATAACCAGTAGTTTTGTGGGCCCGGCGCGAATTTTGCCGCCTTGTTGTGATTATTTAGGTGACCCGACGCTAATTTTGAGGGCCTGGCGGGAATTTTGCGATTCCAAGTTGGATTTTTTAGGGCTCTGGCGCGAGTTGTTGGGGCCCGCCGTATTTATTTTAGGCTTTCGATGCGATTTCTTTTGGAGGGCGGCGGAAATTATTGGTACCCCGACGCGACTTTTGGGGGCCCCGGTGTGATTATTGTTGGCCCAGTTGGCCTGCTTTCTACGACGTTTCCTCCCAAGAATTCAGTTAGAGCTGTCGATCTGGACAACGAGCACAGTCTGGCTCATCACATTGCTCTGGCAAGAGTTGGATACCACTGCCCGGTGGCAGAAGGTTGTTTAACAAAAAAGAAATCTCCGCTCGGGTAGAGAGTCGGTGAAGGCACTGAGGTCCATTGGAGGGAATTCGACGACAGGAAGGACACTGAGTTGGATTTAAGTCTACTTAGCCTATTCAGTTTGAATCTAAGTTAATCTGTTAATCAGATTAATTAGATAAATCTGTTAATCAGTTTGAATCGAAGTTAAAGTTAATCTAAGGCGCTCAGAGTTACGCGAGAGGCAGTGTAAAGTCATCGAGGTACACTTTGAACATAAACAGTGATGTTCTACTTTGTTCCAGGGCATTTTGACTTCTGAAGAGCATCCCTGATATCCATAATCCCCCACCTCGGCTGTCAAATAGGTAACCTGAGTTGGAAAAGGGGCACCCCAAGCAGTTAAGGGGGCATTCGAAGTCTTTGGAATGATACTGTGAGCTGGATTGGGGTCAACTTAACTGTTAAGGGGGCAGCTAAGCTGATCTGTGGGCACTTGCACTTGCGAGAGAGGCTGAAAGTCTGCAAGGGGCACTTTAAGCGATGTCGGATACATTCCACTTTGTTTAGGGATATTTCGAGCTGTGGAAGGTATTCCTGATATTCCCAAGCCAGATTTTAACCATCTAGTGAGCAACTTAAGCTGCCAGAGGGGTACAGTGAGCTTTATAAGGGGCATTAGAAGGCTTCAGAAGGGAACTCTGAGCTATGTTCAAGGTAACGTAACCTGCTGAGGTCGTATTTGAATCATCTGAGGGCACTTTGACTTCCGAGAAGGGCACTGTAACGTCGGTAAGGGGCACTTTGAACAGCAGCAGGGGCATTCCACTCTGTTGAAAGGCACTCTGAGGTATGAATGATGCTATGCATAAATAGCATAGCTATGAATCTGATATTCCCAAGCCCCGTCCTAGCCATCCAATGGGCCACCTGAACTGCAAGGTCACAGTGAGCCGTCTAAGGGGCATTCAAAGGCTGAGTGGCACAATGGTCTTTCAATTTGTGGCAACATGACCTACCTGTCCGATGGGCAAATTTACATGCAATAGGGGTAGCCAAGGCTGCGCGAGGGAGGAGGTATGTACTTGCTTTTTGCTCTTCATCATGACACCTTGATTTACCAGTGTGGCACCCCGCCTGTGAAAAGTATAATCGTTCTTTGGTACCCCCCGTGAAGCAGAATCATAAGGGGCTGGGGGCATTTCGGAGGCACTGGGGGCATTTTCCCCCGCAGTTTTTCTTCTGAAAAATGCCCTGCTCCAGGTATAATGGCATTCAATCGTGAGGTGTGCTGGGCTCACTTTTTCTGCCAAGTGCTGAGCTTGGCCGCCTTATGCTGTCATGTCTATCCACACATACTTCGATGACATTTATATTCGATCACCTTTTGCATAAGCATCAGCATCACAAGCGCGAGCAATACGAACTAACTTTAATGTACTTGAGAGCTGCCATGGGTGTGACTGAGTCAACGCTACACTATCAATATCGATCAGCTATCGACAAAAGGAACTCAAACATACTCAACCGCCGAGTAAGCCGGCCTATGTCCGTATACCCAGTAAGGGATATTGTTATTCCCGCAGTGATTTTCGCCGAATGACCAGCCACGCTACGCTGTTCCAGTTGTATCTGGGAGTCGTGCTATCGGCCGTCGTTATCATCACCGGATGTTTCTCCTATTACCAAGAATCCAAGAGCTCCAGGATCATGGAGTCCTTCAAGAACATGGTGCCCCAGGTATGTGCGGTCCGTAGATGCTCGCATATCATGATCAGAGTTCTCGGGTCGCTGGTGTGCCATGCGGTAAGTTCATTCCTGCAGCAAAATGTTCGTGAATGGCTTTTTGAGCACAGTCTCGTGCATTATGTACCACAGTCGACTACACTAAGCAGGCACCTATACTGTTATGCGCCCTTCCGCAGTGATCACGTTTACGCTTGAAACTGTTCAAGCTTCCTATCGTCGTTTCAATGATACTGACATGAGTATAGCGGTGCCATCCTTGCACGACTACGAAGCACTTTCGTTTGTTTAAACTGCGTCCGAAGCTTCCTTTTCTGCTTTCTGCTTCCTTTTTCACGACGTTCTGACCTACTTGCTGGAGCTGCTCCTCTGACCATCTTTGTGTTACGTTCTCGGGCGCTCAATGTTGTCTCCGTATACTTATAGTACGCTATTTGAACGTTGTATGCACGGGCGTTGATTTCAGAAAATTATGAGAGGGTGTACAATAGATGAAGGCATTGGGTGGGCCCAATGGATTGCGGGGTGATGGTGCGGGTGGTTCACTCCAGAGTTCCATGTTGAAAGCTAAAATTATTAGATGGTGCGGGTGGCTATCATTGAGGGGATTGCCCTGAAGTATACCAAATATACCAAAGATAGTAGTTCCATAGTTGAAATGCTAAAATAGTATAAATAGTATGTATACCAAAGTGGGCTACCTATATACCAAAAAATATGAAGGATAGTATACCAAAATACAAAAGTAAAAGAAGTATACCAAAATAGTATACAGATAGTATACCAAAGAACGCCACCAAGATAGTATACCAAAGAACGCCCCTGATTACGTCACCCTTGTAATTACCTGGCGTTCACTTTTTGTCCGCTGGTCTTTTTTTCAACAACCTACTGGCTCGGTTGGTCTTCCTTTTTCTAGAACGTGTTCAATGCTGCACTGGAACAGATAGCATATTCATCTCCATAGTGCTCCGAAAATGTATGTTTCAGTTCAAGCATGTAGCCCGTTGACTGTTGCGTACTGCTCAAGTAAATTTCGACATGTGCCTCCGTTCTCGCTATGCATGCCGGTCTGGTCAATTTTTGTATTTTCAATCGCCCACCGTTAATACTTTCCGATCGTTCTTAGCATCTTATCCCTGCATCATCTTCAAGCTCTTCGCCGAAGAGCACGAATTTGTCGTTTCTGCAGCGCGTTCCAGTGGCCACTTTTACGTTCATCTTTAACTCTTCCTCCGCTGCCACAGTACGCCCTGGTCATCCGCGACAACACGAAGCAGACTGTGCGCGCCGAGGAGCTCACCCTCGGCGACCTGGTCGAGATCAAGTTCGGAGACCGCGTGCCGGCCGACGTCAGGATCATCGAGTCGCGCAGCATGAAGGTGGACAACTCGTCCCTCACCGGAGAGTCTGAGCCGTGCAGCCGCAACGCAGAGTTCACTGCCGAGAACCCGCTCGAGACCAAGAACCTGGCCTTCTTCTCCACCAACGCCGTCGAGGGTGAGCGTGGCTGCGGTTGCTGTGGCGGCTTAAGTATGCAGGTAATCGGTTGATGGCCATACTCTTTGTATCACTTATGTGGTGGTAATTTTGTACATTGCGGCTGAAGCTCCTGTTGCTCGAACTGTTTTATCGTGGATGTGTTCTCATATTTGAACTTACTCACTTTAGTCACTAAATGACACTTTTGCAGGCTGTGTGGCAAAAAACTGGTGTCCTGGTTCCAAGCATCAGCAATGACCAATGTCGGCTGGGTTGTTGCTGCATGGACAAGGTTAATCCTTGCCACCTCTGCACACAGGAACTTGCAAGGGAATCGTCATCAACATCGGCGACAACACTGTCATGGGACGAATTGCTGGTCTGGCGTCGAGTCTGGACACCGGCTCCACCCCCATCGCGCGTGAGATCGAGCATTTCATCCACATCATCACCGGCGTGGCGGTCTTCCTCGGAGTCACCTTCTTCATCATCGCCATCATCCTCGGCTACAACTGGCTGGACGCGGTCATCTTCCTCATTGGTATGAGGGCTATCGACGCTTCGATAATCTTTTTATTTTGCCGATCTGGACGAAAACGTACCACATTCGTGGAGCTAGGAAATCCAAGTGCCCACCACGCTGTCGAGTTACATTTTTATTGTGCCATTCCGACGAAATTGATGTTTGGCTTACTTGCTTTGTTCTCTCGGTCGTTCTCTAAGCTCAGTGATAAATTATTCGTGAAATAGGGTGGAATGTACCACATTCTGAACACTGAATCGACATCCCTTCCAGATAATTATAGACATTGTGCTTCTTGATGCGTCTTTATGTTGCTTTCATATTTCATTTCTAACAGTACCTTGTTGATAAGTATCATGTTTATACTCAACATTGCGTATCATGATACGCTTACATCTCTAACACAATTGAGAACATCTAACACACTTCTAGGTAAGAGGACTACCTATGATGTGGTATGTCATACAATATCAGTTGGTAAGCATAGGTATTTTGCATCGTTATCGTTACAATAGTTATCCCTAAATTAGGTATCTGGCAACAAGCCAAAAAGATACACCTTTGAACGCTGTTGGATCAAAATTGTGTCTGAAGAACGTGCTCAGCGACATCGCTTCCACAGCAAATTTCGACATCCTCATACACTAGTTTCGACATCTCACACCTTACGAAAAACCATTATTTTAACACTGTCTAAGCACGGAGGTGTTCTAGTGACTTTTTATATTCGTACACGTGGATCTGTGATTTTCAGCTCATCGATTTCCTTGAGCTGCCATACGGTTCCCACACATTACCCGCCTTCGCTCACATCCCTTCTTTTGGCATCTTCTATAGCCTCCCTTCTGTGTGACACTTCTGTATGACACCCCTCCCCCCCCCCCTCTTGCCCCAGGTATCATCGTGGCCAACGTGCCCGAGGGTCTGCTCGCCACTGTGACCGTATGCCTGACGCTCACCGCCAAGCGGATGGCCTCCAAGAACTGCCTGGTGAAGAACCTGGAGGCAGTCGAGACGCTCGGCTCCACGTCGACCATCTGCTCGGACAAGACCGGCACGCTCACGCAGAACCGGATGACCGTGGCGCACATGTGGTTCGACAACCAGATCATCGAGGCCGACACCACGGAGGACCAGTCTGGCGCCTCGTACGACCGCAACACGGTCGGCTGGAAGTCGCTGTCCCGGGTGGCGGCGCTCTGCAACCGCGCCGAGTTCAAGGTCGGCCAGGAGAACATGCCCATCCTGAAGCGGGACGTGAACGGCGACGCGTCCGAGGCGGCGCTGCTCAAGTGCTGCGAACTCGCCATGGGAAACGTGATGGCCTACCGCGAACAGTACAAGAAGGTCTGCGAGGTGCCGTTCAACTCGACCAACAAGTTCCAGGTACGTGCTGGTCATGCTGCTGAGAAGGTTCTGTCTCGCGAATCTGAGTCTTACGCATTTTTAAGAAATCAGTGCTAGGGTTTTCGGAAGGAAGCGGTAGTATAACCAGTCGTTAGATAAAACATGGAAGCCAACTTTTGGGACGCATTTTTGCGCTGTGAATTTCCTCCTCCACCTAATGTTTCCAATGTTCAGCTACCCTTGAGATCGGACGGAGGCGATAATACTTGGACGTGGCGTAGCCCACATGTGGGCAATTAGTGAAATCTAGAACAAATCGTTTCCAACGCCACATTACGAAACCACTGTGGATGCATGCGCTACGTCCGCGCTGCCCCGTATTCTGTTTGCGGCATTGTATTCACGAGGGGTGCCATCTCCAGGTGTCCATCCACGACGTAAAGGCCGAGAACAAGGACAACCCCAACTTCCTGGTGATGAAGGGAGCTCCCGAGCGCATTCTGGATCGCTGCTCTACTATCTTGCTCAACGGCGTGGAGAAACCGCTCGAACAAGAGATGAAGGACGCGTTCAACAACGCTTACCTCGAGCTAGGAGGACTGGGAGAACGTGTCCTAGGTCAGACGACAGGCTAGGTGGCCTCATCAGAACAGTTATCTTATCTGATGTGCGTGTTATATTCGGCGTTGCTATGTATGCCTGCCATCCAGTGTCGACAATGATGTGAAGAACTATGTTTATTGAAGAAACCCATGAAAGTTTCGGATACTAGAGACCGCATCGTTGCTGTTTTATGCTGTAGTATTCCAGAGAAATCGTTGAGGATCGTTTTTCTGATACTTTGTATAATTACCCTCTTGTTTATGGTTCATACCCAAGGGATCATAGGGTTCATACCCGAGGTTCAGGGATCATAGCCCTTGTCATGCAATGCTTGCTCCTAAACCTGGAACTGAACGCGGGGTCGTTGAATAATACTTTAAAGCAATAATTGTTAGCTAAAATACTGCCACTGTATTTGTTGTCACTGGCACGCTTGCCCGTCGAACTGGTGAGAATAACCATCTGTTGGCACAGGCATCCTTCCGTAGAACATTTACAAGTGCTGTCTCGCCACATCTGCTTGGTCTGCCGTGTCACCTGACGGCACGCGTCGTGCGTCGCCAGGTTTCTGCGACTTCTCGCTGCCCGGAGACAAGTACCCGAGCGAGTTTCCATTCGACAGCGACGAGATCAACTTCCCCTTAGACGGTCTGCGCTTCGTCGGTCTGATGTCGATGATTGACCCGCCGCGTGCCGCTGTGCCCGACGCCGTTGCCAAGTGCCGCTCTGCCGGCATCAAGGTCATCATGGTTACCGGAGACCACCCCATCACCGCCAAGGCCATCGCCAAGAGCGTTGGCATCATCTCCGAGGGTACGTGATCGAAGTTCAAGTCGGAGAGGAGTCATCCAAGACCGGGATCGATCTCGTCAGGTTATCGATTTGGAGCGAATTCGAAGATATTGTACACTACAGGGTTTTTTTTCAACGACCAGAGGAAATGTCTACTAGTGAAATTGTTACAACGCAAGCTCATGAAGACGATTGAGATCAAGGCATAGGGGAGCTCAATATCTGCTCTATGCATGGTGAAAGCTGCATGGTTTATTCGGTATCTTTGTCATGGTATATGGTTAATGTTTATCCAGGGAATGAGTCCGAAGGAGGCAACCGCTGTTCGGGTATACATTTGAATGCATTTTCATTATTTTACATTCGTTGGAGGAATGAAAGGTAATATAAAGGTAGCAATCCACGTGCAATTCAAGCATGTGTTTTCTTTGCTCCCTTCCCTAACCTCCAGCTGTTTGGTACTTCACTCGCTGATGAGCTATGTCTATTTATCTTTGCCTTCTGTCTTCTCTGTCTGTCTGTTACTCTACCTCTCTCTCATTCTCACTCACTTGACGTTAATAATTGTATTATTCCCGGACTATTCAACCACTGAAATCCTCAACTTAACACCAACCGACCGTCCGACACATGCCTCGTGATCTGCGAGCCTTAAACCCACCGACCTCGACCCCTTGGCAAGCCAGCATTCTGACAGCCTAACTATTTGTACTCTACATTTTCTATCATCCAGTCTCTTGATCTGCTGACCCTCCGACCGTTCAACTATCCGATCTTTTCACCCTTAAACCGTCCATTCCTCCGATTATCCAAGCCTCCAACCGTCTGGCCTTCCGCCTGTCTGACTCCCTGACCGTGGGCAGGCAACGAGACTGTGGAGGACATCGCCCAGCGGCTGAACATCCCCGTGGGCGAGGTGAACCCGCGCGAGGCCAAGGCGGCCGTGGTGCACGGCTCCGAGCTGCGCGACATCACGGCCGACGACCTGGACGACATCCTCACCCACCACACCGAGATCGTGTTCGCGCGCACCTCGCCGCAGCAGAAGCTCATCATCGTGGAGGGCTGCCAGCGGCAGGGCGCCATCGTGGCCGTCACTGGCGATGGTGTCAACGACTCGCCCGCCCTGAAGAAGGCCGACATCGGTGGGTGACCGCTAGTGTCCGACGCGGACACGCCCTCTGGCGTCGGTGCCAATTGGTAACCATGGTGGAGCTGATACCGTGTGCTGACGTCACGCGCTGTCCGCCGCGGACACGCCCTCTGGCGTCGGTGCCAATTGGTAACCATGGTGGAGCTGATACCGTGTGCTGACGTAACGCGCTTGCATATAGAGGAAACCCCATCCGAGCTAAATGCTCCTGTCTTTATTCCATGAAAGTATTGGCATTAATTACACGAAACCCTGTATCCACCATGGTGATAACTCCTCCCGATATCTGGTCATGAGCTGTAATGGATTCGCAGTTAGCGGCCACCTGGCGAGCCGTTTTATGTTGAGTCTTAGCACTGACCTCTCCTAGCGCCAGGATGCTATAGAAGTCGTACACGATGGATCGTAGCCATTGGCGGAACTTTCTGACCTGATGGGAAACTGCCCTATGCTGGATGCTTATCATGGGATCTATGGCCCCATGGGCCTATGGACTGGACAGAATGACATAAAACTCATTCGTCCCCATGGGCACAAAATGACCAACGCAGTCGACGCGGCCGAGAGCACAAATCCACCACCACCACCACCACCATTCGCCCTCTCCCCCACCCTCAGCCATTTTGGGAAAGTTGCGCCCCTGGTGGTATGTCGCCCCTGATGGTAGCCATGTCTCCCCTGATGGTAGCCATGTTGCCTCTAATGGTAGCCATGTCTCCCCCTGATGGTAGCAATGTCTCCCCTGATGGTAGCCATGTCTCCCCCTGATGGTAGCAATGTTTCCCCTGATGGTAGCCATGTCTCCAGCGCTGGCTGTTGTGACTCGCTATCTGTGATCGCAGGTGTCGCCATGGGTATCGCGGGCTCCGATGTCTCCAAACAGGCAGCCGACATGATCCTGCTGGACGACAACTTCGCCTCGATTGTCACCGGCGTCGAAGAGGGCCGCCTCATCTTCGACAACCTGAAGAAGTCGATTGCCTACACGCTGACGTCCAACATTCCCGAGATCTCGCCATTCCTGTTCTTCATTCTGCTGGATATCCCGCTGCCCCTGGGTACCGTCACCATCCTCTGCATTGACTTGGGAACCGACATGGTGAGCATCGGGACCACTGTCCCATCGGTCAGACTGCAGGGAAGTGTGTGCGTTTGTGTTCCTGTGTCGGTTTGCTGGGGATGATGTCGGACCGAGACCAAAGCTTGTATGATGCTGTCGTTGTAGGTGCGCTACATCTAGCCTAGAGGGGGTTCCGGAGTTGGCCACGATTAATTATGTGTATGTTCAGCGATGTTCGATATTTGATGCCATCGTGATGACAAAGGAGCTGACTGAAAGTCCTCTTCACACATTTGGTAACGCTATGGTGTCATATAAGGGACATTGGCTTCGTCACTTTCTGGCTGCAGAAAACTGAAGTGTGCCGGCTCGAGCCACTGTTCTGCTGTCGCCTCCAGTACGTTTATTCCCGGTGTGCTGTCGGATGGTTGGCGGAGGAACGCCATCGATTTCGTTGCCGTCGAATTCCGTGCCGACTTCTCGTTCGAGCATTGTCCAATCTCCAGAAACCCCCTGCTGTCGCCTCTGCTTCACCGATGATCGTTGTGCCGTCTAATGGTGGCCGGAGGGAGCGGATCGATGTTGTTGCCGCCGTATTCCGTATTCCGCCGTATTCCTGTTGCCACTGATGATCGTTGTGCCGTCTAATGGTGGCCGGAGGGACCTGATCGATGTTGTTGCCGCCGTATTCCGTACTGACCTGTCGTCCGAGCATTGTCAAATCTGCAGAAGCCTGTAGTATCCTGAGACCCAGAGGCTGCCAATGAGTGCGCAAGATGACCAGGTTGGGTGGGGGCAAGGGGATTGGCGGGAGTTAAACTAACACTCATCCCTTTCTTCACTGGCTGAGAGCCAGCTGTAGGACATAGGCGCTGTATGACCGATGCATTCGATGCACCCCCAAGCACCAACAACCAACCAACCAACCAGCCAGATGCAGAACAAGACCAGTGTGCTGGGTTCCACGAGTCCAAGCCAATTAAATCCTGTTGCATGTATTCGGTTAGCCAATGACCTTCCAGGACGAAAAAAAGGGGAAACTTACGAAAATTCCGGCAGTTAAAAAATATCCGTTGATCCATGGACCAAGGCGTTTTGAAATAAAGCCGCTCAGTAGATGTCAGAGTGCAGCTGAGTTTCGCACAAGTATACCTACGAGGTAGAGTTATAGTTGGCTATTTTATAGACCTATAGTTACAGTTGCAGAGTTAAAAGCATGCACAAGGCCTCCAAAAATCACGTATTGCACTGGTGAATTTGGGTTTATATTGGAACCCGGACGTCCCCAGGTCCTCATTTCTCCCAATCTCAAATTCCCAATGGCCTCGGGATGACTGAAACGACAACTGCTTCCATTGGGCGAATTCAGAACCACTATCACCAATCAGTTCAAAATGTATGTTATACAGCAGACAACCCTGAGGCTCATGACAATTCGGATCCAGCCTCGGCGATAGCATGCAATAAGGGCATACCTGTCTGCCTTCTCCAGCAGTTGGTACCGGCTGCGGTACCGACTGCGGTACCGACTGCGGTACCGACTGCTGTCATGAGGCTTCTAAAGCCTCGTGGCAATGGCACAACTGGCTGGGACGTGTGACCCCAGCATCTACACAACGTCTGTATTAAAACAAACTGGTTGCAATGGATCATGGGCTAGTATTAATTGCCGACGTCTGAGATACCCAGCTGGTTATGCCTCGTGTGCATTGTACTTTAGAAGCGTCAAGGCGCATTTTGCACCATGATACGATCCAAGGTCATCTCCTGTACCAGTATCGTTGTGCGATCGTTGCTATCTGATTTCGTGGTTTTTAAGCTGGGGTGCTCCGAAGTTTTGATGATTTTATGACTTCGGGGTTTTCATGTCTGGGTTTTGAAGCACCATGGACTTGAAGTATTGGGATCTCTGGGGT